>OX381709.1:28173477-28539281 GCA_947462335.1 Harmothoe impar | reverse complement strand
TTGATGAGGTTCATTGCATTACTACATGGCTAGTATTACCTTTTTTCTCGTGATATTTCCAAGAATAAAAATATTTTGGCATTTTCTCTCTCTATATATAAAAAAAATACGTTTTCTCAGCTGAATCTGGAAAGGAACCACCATGTTAACTAGTGCCCAGTCCATTAACCCTTAACAAAAGTCATTATTACAACTGATATTGATGTAACTGTTTTCGCATTGCAAGACAATCTTTTAAGATAGATCTTTTTCCAGCCAATAGTTTCGTTTTGATACATAAACAAGATTATCTATTGACCCTTCACTAAATGTTACCCATCTTTCTATTGCCAACAGGGGGAAGGCCTTCAGAAAGGACTACAGAAAGCTTGGACTGATGTCCTCTCAGGTCGCTGTCCCACTCCTCTTCTTAACAGGTACAGCCACCACCTTGATCAAGAATGATGTTCTCGGAGTGTTTGGCTTGCCCAACTGCTTCACAATATCCCGCACCCCTGACAGGTTAGATATAGTTTAATTTTCTCGACCTAGAAGTTTGGATTGGAATAAATTATCTTACCTATTTGATCATAGGGGCAGATGATGTATGTATTTACTATGGAATTTCATTGCATTGGATTACCATTCTTTGATAGATTTGTTATTTTAGTGCCTCTAAAAAATACAATGAGTATTTTGAGAATTATTAGTTTTTAAACTGTATGTAATATGGCATTAAACCACTATAAGGTACATTACCAAGAAGTAAAAGTTTTGATATGTACTTATAGTTCCTTGTAATTGTTAATTTCACAGAGAAAACCTGCGCCTCTTCGTCAAGTACTGCAGCCACAACCGGACTCGCCTACAGTGGTTGTTGGACTACTACATAGCGCATGGAGTTCAGGGCAGGAAGACTGTCGTATTTGCGACAAGCATCAACGAGTGTACCCAGATCTACTTGTGGATGCTTGATGAGCTCGACAAGGCAGGGAAGGCATACACAGGGGATGTCAACTGTGTCGATGACCGCATCATCGACATGTATCATTCCAAAGTGTCGCCTGACTGCGAGATGCGCATCCGCACAGAGTTCCCGAAGGCCGAAACGAAGATACGCCTGGTAATCAGCACCATCAAGATGGGCATGGGCGTTGATATTGCCGACATCGATGCTGTCGTTCTGTTTGGCGCACCGGCGGACATCATCGACGTATGGCAGGAGCTAGGTCGGTGTGCCAGAGGACCTGGTAGGAAAGGCCTTGCCGTCATCTACCTCACCGGCACAACAATGAGCGGCTGCACCGACAGTACCATAAAGGCCCTCAGAGATGAGCAGCAATGCTACCGCAAGACCATCGTGGACAGCTTCAATATCGACGGTGTCCCAAACCAGGATGTGGACAATGCAACATGCGATGGCCACTGTGACAAAGTGTGTCACTGTGAAAGTTGTGAGTGCTGCAACTTCTGCAGTGAGTCGTGTCCTTGTGTCCTTGCTCACTCAGATGTAGATCTAAGGGCCACATTGGAGTCGCTGTGAGTGCTGGTGTAACTGTTATGTACTGTATCTGAGTATGTAAGTGTGCTAGGGAACCTGAAACCGTGGTCTACTGCATCTGAGTGTAACTGAGTGTGCTGGGGAACCTGAAACCGTGGTCTACTGTATCTGAGTGTATATGAGTGTTCTGGGGAACCTGCAGCCGTGGTCTACTATATCTTTGTGTATATGAGTGTTCTGGGGAACCTGAAAACGTGGTCTACTGAATCTGAGTGTAACTGAGTGTGCTGGGGAACCTGGAAACGTGGTCTACTGTATCTGAGTGTATATGAGTGTGCTGGAGAACCTGTAGCCGTGGTCTACTATATCTATGTGTATATGAGTGTTCTGGGGAACTTGAAAACGTGGTCTACTGAATCTGAGTGTAACTGAGTGTGCTGGGGAACCTGGAAACGTGGTCTACTGTATCTGAGTGTATATGAGTATGCTGGGGAACCTGTAGCCGTGGTCTACTATATCTATGTGTATATGAGTGCTGGGGAACCTGAAAACGTGGTCTACTGTATCTGAGTGTATATGAGTGTGCTGGGGAACCTGTAGCCGTGGTCTACTATATCTGAGTGTATATGAGTGTGCTGGGGAACCTGTAGCCGTGGTCTACTATATCTGAGTGTATATGAGTGTGCTGGGGAACCTGTAGCCGTTGTCTACTATATCTGAGTGTATATGAGTGTGCTGGGAAACCTGTAGCCGTGGTCTACTGTATCTGAGTGTATATGAGTGTTCTGGGGAACCTGAAGTTGTTTTAAACTGTATGTGAGTGTGCTTGAGTACTTGAAGTCGTTTTAAACTGTATGTGAGTGTGCTGGAGTACCTGAAGTCGTTGTAAACTGTATGTGAGTGTGCTTGAGTACTTGAAGTCGTTTTAAACTGTATGTGAGTGTGCTGGAGTACCTGAAGTCGTTTTAAACTGTATGTGAGTGTGCTGGAGTACCTGAAGTCGTTTTAAACTGTATGTGAGTGTGCTGGAGTACCTGAAGTCGTTTTAAACTGTATGTGAGTGTGCTGGAGTACCTGTAATAGTGTTGTAAGATTTGAACTGCTACTGATGGAAGTGTATGAGATAAACTACCGACAAGTCAGCATGTGATATATTCAGCTGTTAGTTATTTGAAGTGTAACTAGAACATTCTAGGTTGAAATATATCATTGCTAATACAGCCCACGGCGGTGGTACTTTTGTAAGTTCTAAGCAATGCAGTAGTGTATAACATTTTAACTTTTTTTTTAAATTTCAACTGTTATATGCCAGTCATATTCCTATAATGAAATTCACTAGTACTGTTGTTAAACTGAAGTTATAACATTGAAGACAAGGTACAGATGATGAGTTTCACGCAAACATGTTTATTTAATAAATTTTTAAGCTTGACTCACTGGTTTGTCTTTTATATTTTCAGGTTTGTGCATGTATTAACAATGGGACACATTTAACATAGCATACTAGATTCCAAAATATAGATGAAGTTTTTTTGCCTTAATCAAAGAAGGCCACTTATCATTATGTTAATGCTGTTGTGATTGTGAGTTGAACAATAATCGTATTTTTCAGACTACAAAAAGCCTAAAATTCCTCCAATATTAAAACACTTAAACTCTTTACTACTAAAGTGTCATTCAAATACTCTTACAAGCAACCTGGGCACGTCAAGCACATTACTCTGTACATAATTGATGCCATTGGTCACAATGGGCATTTCTTGAAATGCAATAAATATGAACTCGCTGTGAAGTTTTTCTACATTATGTACAATATACAATTGGGATTCCCAGTAATATCACATTAAAAATATTGCATGAACACAAATAACGACTTACATTAACCATTTAACAGCTGCCTGATACTTCAAGGCGTCATATTTGTCTCAGTCTTACCAAATCAGGGTTCTCCACAGACTGAACTGACTGGAAAACCACACTGCAAATTATCCAGCAAGGCAAATACTTTTTGCACCTATACATGTTGAATTTGAAAAAGTACCATGAGAATATGAGAACTTTAAAGTCACTATAATCAGATCACCGGTGCGGCTTATAGGATAGCTCTAAAGTCAGGGTGGGGCTTCTACGCACATTAGGCTTCTGGGTAAGGTTTGATGGTAGGACTTTCATCATAAAGTTGTCTTAAGTTCTGTTCTAATTGGCGGATTTACATAATTCAAAAGCCTATGGATAGCTAAAAGGACAACGTCAGCGATTCTGGGGGAATTTAACATCAAGGGTAGCAAAAATGATGCCGGTGGGATGCCAGTGTACTTGCAGTGTGGGGATAACCCTGCAAATAGATCCAATTGGAGATCACTAAGATCTGTGTCATGAAATGTGGGGCCACGCAGTCCTCTAACCAAGCCAAGCCGCTAGGTCTACCGCGACTATGGAAAGAACTGTCAATTAATGCACCGGCCGTAGTTCCTTTCTCCTTGCAAAGATTTCCTTGTGCTTGGCGAATCTCTGGATGAACTTGTCTCCCTCATGCACTCCCGTGTACAGCATGTAGTTGGGGAAGTCGTAGTGGCAGCGTCCAGGTATGATGGTGAAGAGGTCGTTTCCCTCAAGGAACGCCACTGCAGCCTTGACATCCTTCTTCCGCTTTTCTCGTTCGAGGTGAGCCTTTCCGTGTGCCCTTGTGTCGGTCACCTGAAGTAGAGGAATACTTTAGAAAAGCTCTATATTTTGTATAATAACTAGTTAGACACATTTAGGTCTTCTTACTGTGGCTAACATTGGCCTGATATCTGAGATAGTTATTGTAGGAAATCGATATTATATTATTTAATTTTAATAGTTTTATTACTTGATAGTAAGGTAAATTGTTAGCTTTAGTAATGTAATATAGTTGTTAAAACCCTCCGCATTAATCAAGATATTATCTAGCACCATATGAAAATATTAATGATAAGTGACAGGCAAAGTCAACACCAAGACAACATCAATATACAACATAAACATTCTAAAACAAAAACAAGCCTTTAGGGGTCAGGCAAAAATAATCTAGCACCGCATGAAAATAGTGATAAGTAACAAGCAAAATCAACACCAAGACAACATAAACATCCTAAAACAAAAACAATATTTTAGGGGTAAGGCACAAGCAGGCAGGGAGTCAGAAGAATGTAACCTCGCACCCTCCCCTCACCATCCCTAGTATCAGGATATTTGGAGGTGTCTCAGAGTAGGAAGGTGTGGTTCGCAGGGAGTGTAAAGAGTCATTAGGAACAGGCACAATAGTTGCATTCATTACTACGAAGCAGGGGGCAGGAAAGGATTAGCTACTGATTTTGCTATTAATAATTATCTACAAGCTTAAACCATATACACGAGGATTTTAATGCAGGATATAGGTCTTTAGGGGTTCTACTATGGGTGCCACATACTGTTATACATACTGAAGCAGGGGGCAGGAAAGGATTAGTTACTGATTTTGCTATTAATAATAATCTACAAGCCTAAACCAAATCCACAGGCTTTTTAACGCAATATATAGGGAAATGGTTCTTCGGGGGTTAACTAAAGCATTACCAGCAATAATCACCAAAAGCTAGTGAATGTCAGCTTTTACCCATTGTGACAACACTGCATAAACCTTACTGATGATATCTATTCCAATTGTGTCATGTTGCTGAAATAATCTGAGTGAGGAAAACAATTTAAGTTAACTTCCATCAAGGCTGTAGAATGTGAAAATGAAATTACTAATTACATCAATTGATATGATATGAATATTACTGTTTATTAATCAAACATAACTTTCCTATTAATCGATTTAAACCTTTTCTCCATAAATTGTATAGTATCATAAATAGTACAATGGGTTGAAGATGGATACATATTTGGCGATTATCATAGAAGGTATCCTGAATTTAAACCTACTTTGTTGTCGTAGATGCCTCGGAATTCGCGCCCAATTCCCACCATCTGGCTGTGGCGTGCCATGGTGGTCTCGGTTAGGTTCCCACCGGCCGAGCCAGTACTATCTGAAAACAGTTTGGATGCAGTTTTATAATAGAGCCAGTCCTCATTGGTAGAAGTTATTAATCATAGATTGTAAATTAGCCAAAATTATTGGTATTTTTGCGATATCCAAAGTTATTTACTAGTAGATATTTACCTGCAGTACTGCTAACTGATAGCCAAGTAATAAGCACACACCCCCCATTTTTGGCCGATTTTTATACTACAAATAACCAAAAATTTATATATGGGTCCTCTGAAAGGTCACCTCATTAAAATATTTATGATAAGGAAAGGCATGATAGAGCCACAATCACATACCTTTGTAGTAGCCATTGAAGTGTTCCATTTGGAGGTCTTGCTCGATATTCTTGCCAACACCTCCACTGCTGTTGACCGTACGGGTCCACATCTTCTGGAACGCGAGTCGGGGGGAGACAGCTCCAGCCACGGAGAGAAGCAGCCGCGTCCCGAGGATGAAGTACTTTGTATGCCCCCACTGGTACCAATGTGGAGTGAGGTATCTCCAGTGGGCCATCATTCGAGGGCCATCATTCTCGCGGACCTGTGGGTAATAATGTAGATTTTGAAGAAATAGTAGTGTTGACTGACCCAAGGGCCAAATCAAGATAATGTGAGAAGTCATCAAACATACTGCAAGTGACGCATGGGTTTACAAACATCAATTAGTATACTAACATCCTGGAAACAACTTATATTTATTATCATTTTAGTTTTAATCATGTTACACACCGCATCACGTAGGGCCATTTGAAACAGACCGCGGAAGAGGACACCCCTGCTGTACTCGTACTTGGAATCCAGGGTTTTGGACTGAACAGCCTTTGGCTTGGCTACCATGGCTGACCTCGTTGCTTTGCTGGCTGTCTTGCTCTTCTTGGATAGAAGTGCAACGTTGCCTCTGCGGTGTTCTCTCTCACAATACAGTGAGCAGAACCATATGCCTTTTCCTGGTTTGGGTATGTCTTTTGGAAGTAGGCCCAGGCATCTAGGGTGAAACCATGTCCCCTGGGCACATTTTCGGTTGTCACATTCCCGCATCACACCCCCGATTTCCTCGTTACAGACACACCATGGGTAATCTGGGGCAGGTCCAACAGGTTCTCCTGTAGTGTTCACTTCAGGTTCTGTGAAGACCATATCTACCACAGCCTTGGCTACCTCCTTCAGGTATTCTGGGGTAATGCCAGAGGAGGGTGGAGGGAAATCCTCCATGACTTTCTTGGCACCAAGCACTGCGTAACCCCTCGTGACAACATCCATGAAGTCAGACGCATAAGCAAATGAGTGCTTTACATCACTTGACACATTTGTCATGGACAGATGGTTTCTGAGGCTATGTAGAGTTCCATCTTGACGCTGACTTGTTGGCGACCAGAGCTCTGTGAAGACATCCTTGTAAATGAAAAATTGAATACAATAGTCAAAATGAGTTTCAAATGGTGATTCAATGTGCTCTGGTTGTGCCCATGATGGCTAAATGCAGCACTGTAGAGTTACTCATCCAGGATGCATATATGATGACGACAAAAGACTTAATGTACTAAAGGTTAAAGCACCTGAAAGGGGTATAAAGAACTAGACAGAAATTAAAAAAGAAATCAACTATATATATACATATAGATATACATAATAGAAAATATTCTGCTTTTGAATCAGGCAATAAACCATTTGTCATTTATTTGTAAATAATCATAGTTGAAAACCACTTACTTCCATGACATGCATCCTCATATGCCATTCCTGAATTGCTGGTTCCAAAGACTCCAAACGGTCAACAGGATCACGTGCATTCATCTTAGCTTCCATTGCCGCTATTGCTCGCTCAATGCTCAGGCCATCGCCATAGAACAGAGTGATGATGGGATTGCTGCCCCGGAGTGCTACGTACTGCTGATAGTGAGTCATGATTTCGATCATCTCTCCTGTCCTGTTCTCGTCCTTGTTGAGCACACCCAAGGGGACCTGAAAATACATGAAAAGAGAGTGCTAGGTGACAAAGTTTCTGATAAATCACTAAAAACGTTCTTGGGTCGAAACAGTGATGTCTAAGGGAGCGTTCATTATTTATGTGGGGAGGGGGGGGGGTCGGTTGGCGGGGCGGGTATTCATTTTACCAAATGCCCCACCCCCGCCATAAATAATGAACGCTCCCTAAATACTCAGTTTCTGATAAATCACTAATAACGTTCTTATGGTCTAAACAGTGAAGGCTAAGGGAGCGTTCATTATTTATGCGGGGGGGGGGGTGGCTGGCAGGGTATTCATTTTGCCAAATAATCACTAAAAACGTTCTTGGAGACTAAACAGTGAAGGCTAAGGGAGCGTTCATTATTTATGCGGGGGGGGGGGGTGGCGGGGTGGGTATTCATTTTGCCAAATAATCACTAAAAACGTTCTTGGAGACTAAACAGTGAAGGCTAAGGAAGCGTTCATTATTTATGCGGGGGTGGGATGGCGGGGCGGGTATTCATTTTGCCAAATGCCCCACCCCGCCATAAATAATGAATGCTCCCTAAGTTAAAGATGAATAAATCAAGTCATGTATTACAAGTATTACTGCTACATGGACCTGTAATGGGATTGAAATATTCTCACCATTTCGGATTTCTGCGCTGACTCCTTGGAGTACTGGTGAGGAATGTGGTCGACCACGGTTGATTTGATGGCCGGATCTGAGAACTGGTCCATGTGTTCAGTGAGAATTCGTTCCACCAATACCTCCATTTCACTTCGGATCAACGCTAGGTGTGTGTCATCTGGCAGGACATCGGCAACACTCAGCTGTCATAATTAGATATTAAGCACAAGAGAAAGATTGTGAGTCCAGTTGTTTCCAATTAGTGCAAAGTGCACTTTTTTCCCCATTCCATTGTCTTAAACCCTTCAAGAAGTGCTCGCATAACTAAAAGTAACTTTGCGTCTGAACAGTATTTTAAAAAGGGAAATTTTTAATTGTGTTTGCATTTTGGTCAGATAGTTATAAATACTCAGTGGATTGATAAAACAGAGTAGATATTTTTACCTGACGCACTGCAGCTGCTGAAGGAGTGGTGTCGTCGAGATGCATGGATGGTATTCGCTCACGGGCAGCAAAGGCTTGGACCATGTTTAGGGTCTTGTTCCCCGGTTCACCATAGTGCTGATGCCTTGTTGTTATCTGCTGGTTCACATTATCAAATGTGATCGTGTATCCAAAGGCCTCTATATAAAAGATAAAAAAAACTATTAACATCTGTGTGCGGCTTGCAGATAGACAGACAGCACATACAAAAGATCTACCCAGAGTAGAACAGTCAGAGAAAACACCTACAGCAAGAACAATATATTGTACGCGCATAAATTTGAGTAAATCACTGATTTTTGGCCGATTTTGAGTCCCCTGTCATTGTCTCAAAAAACGCTGCAAGCCTTAGATATTTTAGATTCTCACTATTTCCGATATGGTCTCGAATTATCCCGAACGTTTTGTCTCTGGCTATATTTCACTTCATATTGTGAGCTTGCCAACTCAAGGGAAAATCAACCGTATTTTGACCCAGATTTAAAAGTCATTTAATATGTCTGAGAATATGATTTTTTTTTGAAAATCTAGATTTAGATTTAGAAAATTATTCATGATTAAAAGGTTGGTACTAACATCTACTATTAATTTTGGTGGCATTCTGATGAAAATATCCGTTGCCATAGCAACAGATATCTTAGAAATGTTGATTTTGTGAATTTTTGAATATCATTCTTGAGTATCATTGCTATTTTGAGAGAGCCATATCTCGCTTATTCAAATAGATATTGAAAACTAGGGTACTGCTTACTCTTTCCACTGTCTGTTGTGTTCTCGGTTGAGTCCACAGTTGAGTCCGCGGTTGTATCTGCGTTGTCAGGAAGGTCAATCAGCCGGCGGCGTACCCTCCTTGGAAGAGAAGGTTCAGGCAGAGCTTGAGGCGAAGATTCATCCGAAGGTTCAGGCCCGGGTGTAGATGGCAAAGGGGCAGCGAGAGAGAGCTCAGATGGGTCTGGTGAAACAGCTTCTTCAAGAGACTGCTTCCAGGACTTCACCTTACTATCGAAGTCGGATCGGATGAGATCAAGGGTTGTCCGGGCTGTTTTGATACTAACAGCGACACCCAAGTGGTTGAAGTTACCGAACAGCTGAGGAGAGAATAAAGCAATAACATAGTAGATTAGCGATAGAGATCACTGTAAATTCTTGCATAGAAGCCTAAGCTTGTACGGTGCGGCTCGTACACAAGTCAGATTTTACTGTATGTAGGGAACTTGCCTGAAAGGCAAATGGTCAAATATGTAGTCAGATTTCGGAATCACATTTATCCATAAGTGATGAGAGAACTGACCTTTTTGCCATTCAGATTTTAGAGGTAGGTTTGCCAAAATTGATGTAGTAGAGCTATAACCATGTTCTATATATCAAATTGAAGCCCAGGCTATTTCGCTTCCAATGGTGTCATTCCGACGGCTGTAAATTTTACGGTACGGCAGTAATCGAGTGATACGTCATACGATGTGTGACCCTCTGGGAGCTTACATGATTATTCCCGAGTGATTTAATTAGACACAATATTTTAGGAATGATAGGGGGTTCTTCTGGAGCTGCCTTTTTTTGCATTTGTGACCTTGAGAAGTTAGTCAACCAAATAAAAGCTACTCACGCTTCTTTGTGAACCAGAGAGCCACATCACAACGGCATTCATCTTTTGTACCAAGTTGTGCCTCTTGGGGTTGCGCCTGAAGAACACCTGTGAGACAATTGACCCAAGCACTGGCTTTAGAGAGATTTTCCTCTTATTGCCAGTGACAAGAGTCTGCTCATTTTGCTTTGATGCTAGCGACCCAACGAGAGATGCCATCATAAGAGGGCACTGCTCTGTGTAGTGCTGGAGGCTAGAGTCCCAGCTGAAGTCCTTGACAGTTTTGCTGTTGCATTCAGCGTGGAAGGGTCCTGTCTGCTTTGTAGCTGCGCGTACCTCAGCACGTACGAATTCTGGTAGGACCTGCAGAGAAAAAAGCCACTTGTTTTAAGAAACTGAATCAACATTTGTCTGGGTGAAGCAGCGAAGCAGTGCCAATGAGGAACTTGCCGACTTTGCATTGATGACCTTTTGGGACGTTAGGCCACTCAAAAGAATAAAATGGTTTCTCATCACCACGCGCATCACATTAGTCAGATTTTGAGGAAAAGTTCTTTTTTTTTGCCAATTTTTCATTTTTTTAAACTGATAAAAATGGACAAAACTTGTCATATTTGGTATCAAATTAAAGCAAATTATGCCAGCGATGCAGTGGTATAGGAATGAGGTATATTTTCTGCATTTTAAAGATCAATTAATTCTTAACCAAAAAAATGAGGTTGAGTCCGCAGTTGAGTCCGCGGTTGTCTTGATCGTCAGATTTCTCAGACCTTGGTTAAGAGAAACCACTTTTTTTTTGAGTGGCCCTATTGCCTAATATGGTCTGGAATTATAAAGCATGACGACAATAAAGCCATCCTTAAATGTATGACCCACCATTGGCTGGGTAACAGTAGATTTAAATCATTGTTAGAACCTATAAATTGTATTGTGCATTACCCCTGCATTGAAGAGTTAAGTCGAAAGTGTATTACCTTGGCAAGGGCCCGTCTAGCGCCAGGAGAGTGCAGGAATAGTTGCCGGAGCCCAGTAGCGTACTTGCCTGTTCGCAGGTACTTGAATGCATTTTGTATCTTGGAATCTTTGACTGGCACCTCTGGTACGACCAGCTGAAAGACAAAGATATAGTTTAAAAATCATAGGGACATTATGATTTAAAATGCTTTGAGCGCAAAGAAGCCTGTGTGTAATCATGATTCAAATGGGCGTGAATACTCACAATTTTTGACATGGGGAGGGGGATGGGCTGAAAAAGATTTCACAGGCCCCCGCACTGTTGTTAAAGGCGCACTGAAACCAGGACCTAACCCTGCCGAGTTTTGTAAGCAAATGACGTTGTGGGTTCAGTGCGCCTTTAAAAAATTCAACATTGCATAAATATTCATTCTGTACATATCTCGACACATTTTAAAAATCCATTAACCCTTTAAGGCCTAGCATCGACTATAGTCAACGCCATGGCAGGCCTATGGTCGACTATAGTTGACGCCATGGCAGGCCTAGCGTCAACTATAGTCAATGCCATTTACATAGGATTACTATATGAATGGATATGAGGTCCATCCTCCTGCGAACTGCTAGTTCTCAGAGGTTGTCCCCACAGCAAGCCATGTCATTTTGGTCAGGATTCAAAGGGTTAAAAATCGCTGCAATATATACAGCGAAAATATGTCTACTGTAGGGAGATTAAGAATTTAAGCCTTACTTGTGTAGGTTGAGACTTATTTGTAGTCTTTCTGTGAGCTATGGTTTTCGGCCTGCAGAGACGTCTTACTTTTGGAGATCCAACAGGCGTTAGATCCTCCAAGCGGGGCTGTTTTGCTGGTGACAATAGACCGGTTGGTGTGGATGTTTGTAGAGGGCCGTCTGGAGGCCTTTTCCTTCCAGTCAGATTACTGACCCATGCAGGTTTATTTGACCGTGGAGTACATGGAGGTTTTACCTCCAAATATGAGTTGCTGTCCCTAACTGCATCTGAGAAGGAAAATGCAGCTTCATCCAACTTCTCTATGCAGCTAGCGATGGCCCTTGTGTGACTGATACACTTGTTGCAGAGCTCCTTGTTCTTACTCGGCGTTACTGGTATGCCTATAAAATGAAACACAAATTAACATTATTAATTAGACAAATAAGGTATATTTTTAAGGGACATTGCTAGGGGGGGGCGTAAAAAATTCTGACCCCTCTTGAGGGGGGGGGCGTAAAAATGTAAGCCCCTTTTTAGCCAAAAAGCCCGGGCGTTACTATAGTTCAAAGGGTGGGGGGGCGAAAAATTTTCGGCGCCTTTGGCGAGGGGGGCGCGAAATGTTACACGCGCTCTCGAGGGGGGGGCGTAAATATTGTTCGCCCCTCCGCGCGAAATCTCACCGTCCCCCCCATGGTAATAAAGGTTGTTTTCTCAGTCCACTCACAGAAAAATACAAAATCAAGTGTTATATGGAGCCTAGGCCTATAGGCTGAAGGAAAATTTGGGCATAAGGTATCTGTCTTGGTCATTTTCCCAGTCCACTCACAGAAAAATACAAGATCAAGTGTTGTATATAGGGCCTAGGCCTAAAGGCTATAGGTAAATTTGGGCATAAGGTATCTGTCTAGGTCGTTTTCTCAGTCCACTCACAGAAAAATACAAAATCAAGTGTTATATGGGGCCTAGGCCTATAGGCTAAAGGAAAATTTGGGCATAAGGTATCTGTCTTGGTCATTTTCCCAGTCCATTTACAGAAAAATACAAGATCAAGTGTTGTATATAGGGCCTAGGCCTAAAGGCTATAGGTAAATTTGGGCATAAGGTATCTGTCTTGGTGATTTTTCCAGTCCAACCACAATATATACATAGGTAAATTTGGGCATAAGGTATCTGTCTAGGTCGTTTTCTCAGTCCACTCACAGAAAAATACAAAATCAAGTGTTATATGGGGCCTAGGCCTATAGGCTTAAGGAAAATTTGGGCATAAGGTATCTGTCTTGGTCATTTTCCCAGTCCATTTACAGAAAAATACAAGATCAAGTGTTGTATATAGGGCCTAGGCCTAAAGGCTATAGGTAAATTTGGGCATAAGGTATCTGTCTAGGTCGTTTTCTCAGTCCACTCACAGAAAAATACAAAATCAAGTGTTATATGGGGCCTAGGCCTATAGGCTAAAGGAAAATTTGGGCATAAGGTATCTGTCTTGGTCATTTTCCCAGTCCATTTACAGAAAAATACAAGATCAAGTGTTGTATATAGGGCCTATAGGCCTAAAGGCTATAGGTAAATTTGGGCATAAGGTATCTGTCTTGGTGATTTTTCCAGTCCAACCACAATAAATACATAGGTAAATTTGGGCATAAGGTATCTGTCTAGGTCGTTTTCTCAGTCCACTCACAGAAAAATACAAAATCAAGTGTTATATGGGGCCTAGGCCTATAGGCTTAAGGAAAATTTGGGCATAAGGTATCTGTCTTGGTCATTTTCCCAGTCCATTTACAGAAAAATACAAGATCAAGTGTTGTATATAGGGCCTAGGCCTAAAGGCTATAGGTAAATTTGGGCATAAGGTATCTGTCTTGGTCATTTTCCCAGTCCATTTACAGAAAAATACAAGATCAAGTGTTGTATATAGGGCCTAGGCCTAAAGGCTATAGGTAAATTTGGGCATAAGGTATCTGTCTAGGTCGTTTTCTCAGTCCACTCACAGAAAAATACAAAATCAAGTGTTATATGGGGCCTAGGCCTATAGGCTAAAGGAAAATTTGGGCATAAGGTATCTGTCTTGGTCATTTTCCCAGTCCATTTACAGAAAAATACAAGATCAAGTGTTGTATATAGGGCCTATAGGCCTAAAGGCTATAGGTAAATTTGGGCATAAGGTATCTGTCTTGGTGATTTTTCCAGTCCAACCACAATAAATACATAGGTAAATTTGGGCATAAGGTATCTGTCTAGGTCGTTTTCTCAGTCCACTCACAGAAAAATACAAAATCAAGTGTTATATGGGGCCTAGGCCTATAGGCTTAAGGAAAATTTGGGCATAAGGTATCTGTCTTGGTCATTTTCCCAGTCCATTTACAGAAAAATACAAGATCAAGTGTTGTATATAGGGCCTAGGCCTAAAGGCTATAGGTAAATTTGGGCATAAGGTATCTGTCTAGGTCGTTTTCTCAGTCCACTCACAGAAAAATACAAAATCAAGTGTTATATGGGGCCTAGGCCTATAGGCTTAAGGAAAATTTGGGCATAAGGTATCTGTCTTGGTCATTTTCCCAGTCCATTTACAGAAAAATACAAGATCAAGTGTTGTATATAGGGCCTATAGGCCTAAAGGCTATAGGTAAATTTGGGCATAAGGTATCTGTCTTGGTGATTTTTCCAGTCCAACCACAATAAATACATAGGTAAATTTGGGCATAAGGTATCTGTCTAGGTCGTTTTCTCAGTCCACTCACAGAAAAATACAAAATCAAGTGTTATATGGGGCCTAGGCCTATAGGCTAAAGGAAAATTTGGGCATAAGGTATCTGTCTTGGTGATTTTTCCAGTCCAACCACAATATATACATAGGTAAATTCGGGCATAAGGTATCTGTCTTGGTCGTTTTCCCAGTCCAACCACAATAAATATATAAAATTAAGAGCAACATTATAAGATATTGAGAAGACATGATCCTAACTTCACTTATAATTGGAGTATTTGAGAAATTCTTTCACTGATGGAAAGCTGAAATCATGGCGGGACATTATGGAGGGCTCCAAGAAGGCCTATGTCAGCCATTAAAATTCTATGTCGGCAAAACGAGATTTTCTGCAGCACTGCTAACAGAAAAAAATTTCCATGGGGGCCACAGACCATTTCATAGTTAAGAAATCATTTTGAAAAATAGATGATAAATATGATCCATATCTCAGCTTTCCAGTGGTATTCTCACTTTTATTCTAAACCTATGGGAACACTCCGAAAAACGCTCCCAAAAAAGGGTCGTCGTTCTTAGCACAACAGTCTAGACAAGTGTCTAGACTACAGTGTACTATGAGTGCCACTCCCACTGGCAGAATATTTACAAGTGTTCACCTACCTAATTCGTCCACCAGGACCGATCTGGGAGTGTATGGTGTATCCCTGATGGGCTTATCAATGTCCTGTCCATTGCGTTTTCTGTGCTTGTTGATAGTTATCTTCTCAGCACAAGAAATACAGGTAATACCTGTTTCTTTCAGCTTCCCCATGTTTAACTCGTCTGCTTTTCGGCCATGTTGATTGGATTATGCCCCTGGTTGCCTCCAGGGGGCCCCACGGCAGTCTCACGGAATCTCGCCATGTCACGAGATTTCATGAGAAAATAGTCATGGCGGCCGTGGTGGAGGCAAAAACATCGATTCAGACTTTCACATTGCGAATCTGTTAAGTATGAGGCCTGTCAATGCATTTTAATGATAGCATATGTAAGTTAGATACGTTTTCCATCGATTCTGAAAAGATTGTGGATGTACGGAGCTTATTAACAGAGTCGACAATTCTTTCAATACAGAGAAGCCTGTCCCTACACGGGACTGCCTGTCTACTGATCTGGCTGCTGTCACTACTGTCTGATCTCTGCACCTGCCATCTATTTCAAGCAGGCGTACCAGATCGGCATTATATATACATACCTTGTAATTTAGTTAGTTGAAGGGTTGTATTTAGAGGATATGATTCGACATAAATAGCACCATTGTCTTTCCTTTTCTATTCTTTTGATCAATTCCCGCGAACGAAGAAACCGGAAGTTGCAGACGGCGAAAGGCGATGCAACGAAACTTTGCCTGATGTTTTGCCGTTTTCTGCGGCTACACTTCCGGAATAAACATTTTGCGGCAAAAGACAAAACGTGAGTCCAACGATTTCAAAATCAACTAAAAATATCTGCACCCAAAAGTTAGCACGGATATAAAGTTAATAAACGGAAGGTTCCACCGTTGTTGGATCCACTTTTGGATGTCTTAGGTTTTGACATAGCCTCAGTCACGGCCAGTCCAACCAGAGTCCAGTCCCACTCCCACCCAGTGCACTACAGTATAGCGATGACAGCCCCAAAATAGCATCTCACCAGAATTAGACAAGGAATAGCTCAAACGAAGGGCCTTGAAAGCAGCTTTGCAGAGCACTTTAAAGCAAGTTAAAATTCCAACTAGAAGAGATTCTATGGCACTTTAAATATCAATATTGTAAAACAGTTTCTGCCATTTCTCGGTTGGCATATTTGTCAAAATATTGAGATAACACCGACACTTAACCATGCGCTGTGCGCGCGGCATATCTGTACCTTTGTACATAAATATGGATAGAATTTGATTGAGAAGGCCTATCAACAAACCAATGGTACCTCCTTAAAGGTAAATATTAGCAGATTAACATATTTAAGTGGCATTATTTAACTGTTGGTAAACATATTTGAATTCCCACATCAAAGTCACCACATGTGTGAAATTTTTTTTTTTTAAATCTCATTTTCACTGTGGCAAATCATGTTTAGCTAATTTTCGCTGGGCTATAGCCCTACAAAACCAACTTTTTCTTATTCCAAAAATGCTATAGAAGAGCCCTATAGGTTCATTATGCTTCTTGGGGAAATATTTTCTTCAGAAAATTGCCTCAAACTTCGGAGTCTGTCAGAACTCATATTTTCTTAAAATCTTGGCAGATTTTTCTCAAAAATGTCTTAAACTGTAGGTTACCGGTACCATGTTGTTATATTCATATAAATGTAAGGTAATGTATAAACATACAGTAACACTGTTTATTTCACAGTTGTCTGCTAAAAGTACACTCATTACACCAAATATCAATGCATGGTGGACCGGCAGAAACTGAACAACTCCCAACAAACCATAGTTTTACACATGCTTTAAATAATTAATTGTATAAAACTTTACCCACCAATAGATAGATCAGGCTTTCCTCTTTAAATACATACCATCCATTTGTGATTCTGACATACAGAGCCTTTCCTATAGCAAATTTACAAACACCTGTTTAGCATAGTGGCAGATACAATACGCAACACCCGTGGATTGGACTGTCATCGCTACACTACACAATAAATTAAAATATGAATAACACAGTCACAGACACAGACTCAGTCTCATGTCACAATAGTGACACTAGGCTACACTACACAGTCTACAGACTACAGTCACAGTGGCAGTAAAACTCATTGACTGAGAGTAAGTAAGGGAGTGTTCATTTATTAGTATAAACAGGGGGTGGTGGGCTTGGGAGGGGGGGGGGAGGCGCAAAAATTTCTGACCCCTTTTGAGGGGGGGGGGGGGGGGGGCTAGTCTCCGGAGCAAACGACTGCAAATCCATCCACGTCGCTACGCTATGTTACTAGGAGCAGTGTCTGCCGCGCACCAAGTTACGTCGGCGCTCATTGGTGACGCTGGGACGTTTGAGCGCTGCAATTGGTCCGCTCAAAATGCCGGAGGAAAAGCTCTGATATCTGAGGTGGTGTGCGGCAGACTCTGGCTCCTAGTAACATAGCGTAGCGACGTGGATAGATTTGCCAATAAGCGCCGACGTAACAACCGTACGCGGCAGACACTGCTCCGAGTAACATAGCGTAGCGACGTGGATCGATCTGCAGTCGTTTGCTCTGGAGACTAGGGGGGGGGGGGGGTCAAAAAACTATGTTTGTGATTTCCCGTGTTTTGGGAGCCAAATGCATAATTTGAGCCTGTCCCCGTAAGAAAAGTAGATTTATCGCATCCACCATACTATCATCATACAATTATCATCCAGCAGGTGGGTGCCCAGCCATGTCCAGCAGTGAGGATGAGTCGGGTAGACATTCGTCCGGGAAACACAAACACAAGAAGCACAAACATTCACATCACCACAAAAGCAAGAAGCACAAAAGGGACCACTCTGATGATAGGAGCAGGAGTCCACAAGATGAGAAACGTGTGCATAGGGACTCCAAACACCTCCATTCAGATAAAGATCATCGGTCGAAGAGAGACCGCAGCTGGCACTCGGAAAGACGCAGAGATAGAAGCCGATCTCGCGACAGATCATCATCCAGAGACCGATCAGGCTCTAGAGATAGATCTAGGCACCGAAAAAGACATCGCTCTAGGGAAAGGTCACGGTCCAGGGGAAATAGGGATTATGAAGATTATGACAGGAAAACTGTAAAAGACATCACACAATCAGAAAAGGTGAGGAGAAGAGACCTGTCTGATGTTGAAGATAAGAAACCTCACAGAAATCCGCAAGATAGGCTCGAGAATGTGAAATCTGAAAATGAAGAAGACAGGGGTAAAAGGGATAAATCTCCAGAAAACTCTCAGAGTGGTTCAGACGACGAGGAGGTTCCTGTCTATGATGTAGACTGGGAGAGTTACAGAGGGACATTATCCAAAATATTCTTCAGAGATGAAGACTATATTCAAAGGTTTGTTCCATTGTTTAGTTCAGATAGATGTGTAAACATTTAAAGTTACCCTAAACAAAGCGATATAACTGTGTATAAAGCTGGAATTCCCTGTTCTGAACGAGCAGTAAATTGTTGCACAGCTAGGGACCGTTTTTATTTGTCATTCAAATACAAATAGGCTACCATTGTAATACGAAGGTAGTTTTTCCCCCTATCCCAAATTTCAACATCACAAGGTGTATTGTACATAAATAATATAATGAAGCAATGCTGTACATGTAGTTATACATAAGTGTTTTTAAATCGTTTGCGTCCCTCTCCCCACCTGCCCAGCTTCAGGAGAAAATGTTTTACTCCCTCCTAAATTACCACTCCTTGAGATCAGAGAGCCGTTTTGTCAACCGACCTTTTTGAAATTATAAAAATATGTATTCGCATTTCAGGGGTACTGAGCCTTACCACCAGTTTTGGGATTTTTTGAAAAAATACCTTGTGTTTCGGAGAAAGAAAGAATCGCAACCAAAAAGTAAGTGATCCTAATTCAGAATAAGTTTCATACAGCTGGGTAAATACAAAACGATGACGAATGATTTGACTATGAATTATACATTGTAGATCTAAATTAATTACATGTCATGACATAACATGACAGTTCAAAGATGAAAATGAATAACCACAAATTCTTCTAATAATCACAGAAGGAACGTCGAAGTCCTCATCGAGTAAAGCATCAAGCTCTGATCTGGGCATCCCTCAGAAGTATGACAGCCGGTACCGGATCAACCTGGGACTCCCGCCGCGGGACATTGTCAACCTCATACGGGAAGACCGCTACAGACCAGGTGAGAGATCTACTTTGTCTTTGGTAACATTCATGCTTTTAATTAAATAGACTGAGAGATTTGCGGACAATGGTATCTACATTTATATCTTTTCAAACGAGACCGAATTATCTATGGTATATTAAACTAATGTATTTTGTTAGACTCATAGTCATTACACAGTCATAATAAAGTTGATTCTCTCGACTATGAAGATGACATGATTCCTAACGATTCCATGTTTCTAAATCTGCTTCTCTCATTCCTGACCTTACATGTATCTTACTTTTACATCAGATGTCGAACCTCTCACAGAGAAAAGGGTTCAACAGTTCAAGGAAATATACCTCCTACATCTGGACTTTCTACAAAAGCAGAAGGTGCTTATTAATCTTAAATAGTAGTTTAGCAATTAAAGTTGTTTGATTCAATTAGATACGTGCATTCATTTATTGAACCAGGGCACAGTTGTGCCAGGTTCTTTAGAGACAGGTATTTTTGCATTTTTCGTCCGAAAAATGCAACATGTTGTCCGCCTAACTTTCCTGTCTGAGATTGTTCAATAAAATATTTAAATACTGCAGGAAACAAGTTTTGATCAATGCCAATCTATGCCATCAAACATTGAAATAAAAAAAGGTATTTTTCATGTATAAAATTCAGTTTAAAAAGAGGTCACTGAAACAGCATAAAACTAACTTTTTCAGCTCAATGCTAAAGTATGGGCTTTCATGTAAACCACAGACCTTCCTAGACTGTCCCTTTACACAGAATCCTCTTTGTTCTTATATAAAAACAGGGTGAGACGCTTTTTGAGACACTCTGTGGGCTGAATATTGCATGTACCTTCGGTAACCTTCATGAAAACGAAGGTAAGGCAGTAGTTTACACAGAGAACAATATATACCATTCATGGTTTCAAGGCTACAGGAGAAGTGGAAGCGAGGCTAGCGCATGCATCAAAGAGTGGCGCTACTGGTTCTTCTCGTACTGCACACACTTCCACAAGCCTCCACTTCAACATGCCCCCCCCCCCCCAACCTCTGACCTGCAGGAGACTTTGCGCTTGACAACCACCCCCCCCCCCCCCCCCCCCACATGAAAAATATAAAAGTCATAATTTTGGGTTTTGGTGAACAGATTTGGTGAACAAGATTTTTGTTTTTTTTAAATCTCTAGTACAACCCACACTCGCCAGGTCCATCTTGGACCATCTGTGATCATCCAATAGGGTCCATAAAGCATACGTAATTTTCGCACTGTGCGAGATCTCAACCGTCAACGTGTGCAGAGCAATTATACCACCCATATCACCGCTGTTTATCGTCCGATCGACTCGCTTTTTGATAGGGACAAAAGGCGGTACATGCCCGCAGCCTGCAACTGGCGCCCACACCCACCTGCACGCCCACACCCACCTGCTCCCCCACACCCACCTGAACGCCCACACCCATCTGCTGGCCTGAAATAGAATAACATACATGTATGACACATGACTTCAGGGTACTTTTTAACAAGGAATTCATTTCTAATGCCAGAATTGACCAATGAATGATTATAAGGGAATACTATATCTAAGTACATGATAAGCTCCAGCTCCAGCTTACCCTGAGTCATCTGTGAGGCCACTCACATGCTCAATCTTACACTCACACATCAGGGGGACTGCCCTGGTTCACATGTGATATCAATCACATATACCATTCATTATATGAATCGCAAATCCTACAAATGTACATTCATTTTATAAATTCTCAAATCATACAAAACGAAGCATCATGTGCTAGCCTTACTCAGTCTCGAACTCCCACCCCAATACTAAAGCATGGCCTGGGAGCAGGGCTGCATTTCACTTTTGCGCCAGTTTGGTGGCGCAAATCAGTGTGTAGTGGCAATACACATCCAACTACAAATAGATTCTTATCTTCATCAAAGGGCTAATTAAAATATGTGTATTAGGCGATATGCTAGGCTGCTCCCAGGCTATCCACCTTGTAGGATAGACGCTGGCCGAGGCTGAGCCTTACTGTATTGTTGTAGCACGCCAAGTTGGTGAAGATCCGTAAAGACCAACATAACCTGCCCATCTACCAGTATAAGTCTGCCATCATCGACGCGGTCCGTCAGCACCAGATCGTTGTTGTCGCGGGTGACACAGGCTGTGGCAAGTCCACCCAGGTAAGAGAACTCAATATGATTTTCTGACATACAACATAGATTTTAACATGTCCTCTGGATGAAATAATGGTAGGAAAGTTAATAATTTAAAAAAGGGTTAAAGAAGTCATAATTGTCTCAAAAAATATGAAAAGTACCTATTTTTATTCAAGAATAATAACGGGTATTACCAAAACTGGGTTTATATCTAACCTGCCCCTACATCTGTTTTTATTATTTATCAATTATATTAAATAAAATTACCGGTAGTAACTGATGCACATTGCGATGTTTCTGCTGCAGGTGCCGCAGTACTTATTGGAGGCAGGCTTTCAGCAGGTGGCCTGTACACAACCACGTCGTATAGCCTGCATCTCTCTGGCCAAACGTGTGGCACATGAAACCCTCAATGAATATGGGTCTCAGGTTGCCTACCAGGTGAGCCTTTTAACTAAGTTTTACATTGGTAGCTCCAACAGATTCTGTTATTTGTAATGTATAAGATTACATTGTACTAGACGTAGGGGTTTGTGGGGTACATCTGGGTTGATTAGAAAATGGTCGTCATCACACATGTATATTACAGTGAAATGTAATGCTCTTTACACCAAATACTGACATTAGCCCCTTTTTAATTGATTATCAGCAACTATAATTTACTACTTTCATAACTTTCATTCTCACAGGTGCGGTTTGAAAAGACAAAATCTGCCATCACCAAGATTTTGTTTCTCACAGAAGGTAAGTTAGCTTCCAGTTTTTGTAAATATCCACTATACATGCATAAATTTCACTGAATTAACAATATACATTCCGAGTATCGATCACCACATGTAGTGCAAATTTCAATTACTTCCATTCACAGGTTTACTTCTGAGACAGATGGGAAACGATCCACTTCTGGAGAAATACAGCGTCATTCTTATTGACGAGGTAGGTACATTTGTATTCATTATCACAAACACTACTCCGACGAGTTGAATGAATTTAAAATTTCAGAATCTCCCAGAATAATCAAATATGCAGTTAAACTATGCTATAATATGTCAATTATGATTACTTGATAAAGACCCTTTTAAGGCCGAAACTGTAAAAAATGTATTTCTGTCACCCTGAACACCTTTTGATGTTGTTGGTTGTGTTTATTGATCAATTTGTTATTAATATAATTAATCTCTATAATGATTTAAAATTATTTGATATTAGTGTCCACAATATAGTGAACCCCCTTACTGATTGTGCTGCATTCTGACTGTGTCATGTGTGTAGGTGCATGAGCGGCACATCCACACTGACTTGTTACTGTATTCTGACTGTGTCATGTGTGTAGGTACACGAGTGGCACATCCACCCTGACTTGTTACTGTATTCTGACTGTGTGTCACGTGTGTAGGTACATGAGCGGCACATCCACACTGACTTGTTACTGCATTCTGACTATGATGTGTGTAGGTGCATGAGCGGCACATCCACACTGACTTGTTACTGCATTCTGACTATGATGTGTGTAGGTACATGAGCGGCACATCCACACTGACTTGTTACTGTATTCTGACTGTGTGTCACGTGTGTAGGTACATGAGCGGCACATCCACACTGACTTGTTACTGCATTCTGACTATGATGTGTGTAGGTACATGAGCGGCACATCCACACTGACTTCTTACTGCATTCTGACTGTGTGTCATGTGTGTAGGTACATGGGCGGCACATCCACACTGACTTGTTACTGTATTCTGACTGTGTGTCACGTGTGTAGGTACATGAGCGGCACATCCACACTGACTTCTTACTGCATTCTGACTGTGTCATGTGTGTAGGTACATGAGCGGCACATCCACACTGACTTCTTACTGCATTCTGACTGTGTCATGTGTGTAGGTGCACGAGCGGCACATCCACACTGACTTCTTACTGCATTCTGACTGTGTCATGTGTGTAGGCACATGAGCGGCACATCCACACTGACTTCTTACTGCATTCTGACTGTGTCATGTGTGTAGGTACATGAGCGGCACATCCACACTGACTTGTTACTGCATTCTGACTGTGTCATGTGTGTAGGTGCACGAGCGGCACATCCACACTGACTTGTTACTGCATTCTGACTACTGTGTGTAGGTGAATGAGCGGCACATCCACACTGACTTGTTACTGTATTCTGACTGTGTCACTTGTGTAGGAGCATGAGCGGCACATCCACACTGACTTCTTACTGCATTCTGACTGTGTCATGTGTGTAGGCACATGAGCGGCACATCCACACTGACTTGTTACTGCATTCTGACTGTGTCATGTGTGTAGGTGCACGAGCGGCACATCCACACTAACTTGTTACTGCATTCTGACTGTGTCACGTGTGTAGGTACATGAGCGGCACATCCACACTGACTTCCTCCTGGGCGTCATGAAGTGTCTCCTCCAGCAGCGTGCTGACCTCAAACTGGTGCTCATGTCGGCCACCATTAACATCAACCTCTTCAGTGACTACTTCGACAAGGCTCCTGTCGTTAAAGTATGTACCGCATAGTTTCATATACAAACCGCACCTCTCTTATAGCCCGCACCTAGACCTTGAGGAAATCATGCAACCCGCACAGTGGGTCTGATTTTGTAAGACTTTGAAGTTTGGGAGACATTAAGATACAAACCAATGCTTCTCACTACATCATTGATGCGTTACAACAGGTTAAATAAAATAGGGATAGTCCCTCCCAAAGGCAATAATACAGGCTAGACATAATACAAGGAAAACACGTTTTCTCAAACAAAATTGTAACACGTTTATGCATAGCTGTGATAATACTATGTTAAACGTTGTAGGTACCCGGGCGTCTGTACCCTATAGAGTTACAGTACCTACCCATAACAGAGGAGGATAAGGCCGCTAAGACACAACGTATGGACCCTGCACCCTACGTCAGAGTCTTACAGAGAATAGAGAACAAGGTAGGAAACATTCACAGTTAATTCACATCTCTCCAACTATAACTGTTCTTTCCAGTCATGACATTCTCTTACCCCGTGTTCATGCTAGTGTTTGTCCATGGTCAGATATTATCAAGCAGATATAATGGGATAAAAAAAAAAGTTAATGCTATTTAAATGACATGTGGGGGATAAAAGGCGGAATACAGCTTTTTAAATAATATGTGGAGGATAAGAAGGGAGGGCGGGATTCTCCTATATATACTGCGCGCGTAATTGTGCCTATGTTTTTGAGCTGTGGTTGATGACATGTTAACCTTTGTTGTAGTACCCAGTATCAGAGCGGGGAGATGTGTTGATGTTCCTCAGTGGGATGACAGAGATCATGACAATCGTGGAGGCCATCCAGGCATACGCTGAACAGAGCAAACGTTGGATTGTACTCCCCCTTCACAGCGCACTGTCAGTCGCCGAGCAGGATAAGGTAAGGATTCACACAGAGATGATATATGATACAATAAAACAGGATTTTTTTATTTACCATCGACCAGATGTATTATTAGTGTCCGGCTGCCAAAGTAAAAAGTATGAGAGTGATTTAAGAGAAGAATTAAGAGCATAGAGTTTATTTTTGATGAATCCTTGACAAAGAGCCGAGAGGTTTAAGACATGTAGGATGCTATCACAAACCATATTCGGGTTGCTGACCTCTGGATTTTAATAAGGAGTATCCATAAAATATTCTACTTTTAGAGAAAAATCTTAGATTATGTGCCCTTTTATGATAAATGGGGAATTATTTTGTTCTAGGTATTCGACTTTCCACCAGAGGGTGTGAGAAAGTGCATCGTCTCCACAAACATTGCAGAAACTTCTGTCACCATTGATGGCGTCCGATTTGTCGTCGACTCTGGAAAGGTGAAGAACTATATCGACTAAAACATAAAACGTATTAATATCAATCTGACAGGTTAAAAAAAAAATTACTCGGTCCATAATATCAGTGCCGGTAATTTAGATTCATACTGAGATCACTGAGAAAAACAATTGAATTTCCATTACCAAAATAAAGTAAATTCATGTGATAGCTCTGTATCGTTAGATTCTCATGCATAGCCTTCACATCACATATAATTCGCACCTAGACTTTTGAGAATGATTGTTTAACCCGAACATGGGGTCTGCGTTTTATTAATTAAGGACTGTAATTTAGTTACATTGTATAATAAGTGGGTTTGTGACAGGTGAAGGAGATGAGTTTTGACACCCAGTTCAAGATGCAGCGACTACAGGAGTTCTGGATTAGCCGCGCCAGCTCTGAGCAGCGCAAAGGTCGATCCGGTAAGTTCTTTTGTACATACAGAGATGCCACTTTTCCTATCTTTTACTTGGAGTTTCTGTATTAAATTATGTTAATTTACTGCAAGATCTCAAGTGTTTTTTTTTGCCAAGCAGGGGGTGGCATCTCTGTATTGGATATGTAATTATAATAAAAGTATCAAGCTAATGCCAATGATGATTAAAGGATAATATTTAGATGGTTACCGTGAATTCTCACGTATAAGCCTTACTCGCGTATTAGCCTCACTCCAAATTCCACAAATCCTATAGGCCTAACGGGGGGTTAAAATTGTAAATTTAGTACCGTTATACACTATTACTTATGAAAACTCGTGTATAAGCCACATCCCGGCTTTGGGCCGATTCTATAAGCTGCATTGGTGATCTGACTTGTGTACTACCGGTAGCTGCGGCTTCTATGCGAGAATATACGATATTGAGGGTCAACTTGTATGTTAAGGCCGCACTGGACCTGGTGTGTGTTACCGACTGTATGACGAGAAGGCATACAACGACCTACAACCCTACTCCACTCCCGAGGTGCACCGCGTTCCACTCGACTCGCTCGTACTGGAGATGGTGGCCATGGGCCTCAACGATGCGCGCAGGTAACCAGTGTACAATGCTGTTCTAACTGTTGTCTGATTGTCATACATTCATTCCCTGATGAAGACTTGAACAAGGTCAAAACTTTGAAAAAATAAAACTCAATAAGAAAAATAAAAAGTTAATAGAAAAATAGAATAAAATAGATAGAAATAATACTCAATTTACAGTATTTCTAGTGGTTTCTATCAAGTCCTACACAAACTGAACAGGATTATTTGGGAAAATTTCTCAACCTTTTACATGATTATCATACACCTCTAATTTTTACTACTGTTAAACCTTTTGTATAACCTGTACCTTGCGTTTAACCTACACTTAGACTATGGGATAAAGAGGGGCTGCATTCATGCATTATACTGACTGGTTATAAAATTTAGATTAATTTTTATCCAGATTCCCTTTCATAGAGCCACCTTCAGAATCATCTCTAGAGAACGCCATTCAGTTCCTCATAGAACAAGTAAGTGTACATCATTACCTTACCTATTAAAGCGGCATAATCACCGAGTATGTCCCATTCACATTTCCAGTACTGTTCTAGTCCACCATGTGGTTAAGTGTGAGGTTCTAGTACTGTTCTAGTCCGCTATGTGGTTGAGTGAGTGCTGATATTGCCCCTTTAATAAATGATAATATGGGGAGTGTTAGTTTTTCTGGGGATCATATCCTTGAATTTATCAATGCCCTATCTACCAGTATGTAAAGCAGCAGTGGATAGTGCCCAGGTCCACTATTTTCCTTCCTGGCCCATAGGTCGGTCAATTTCACGATAGCCAAGTACACGTACTGCATCTTTCTGTATACATAGCATACCTGTAATTTTATTGAAGCAAAGCCCCATAGGCACTTTCTGCTGGAACATATCCATTACATGTGCCCTAACTTCCGGTCCTTTGCAACATCTACATGATAGAGTACGTGCAATGTGCTATTCACATGAATGATAAAAATATTATGTAAGATCATCACTTTAATATCAAAGTTAAGTATCCTCGCCACCTCTTATACATGATGTGCCGAACTTATTTTGCCCACTAGATACTCTATGAAACGCATTTATACTCAGTACTCAAAGCTCTAAATTTTCTTTCAATGAGCTCCATAAACATAGCATTAGCATCTCTCCAATGCAATCACCTCTCTAAATCTGGTCATTTTTGGATAGTCCCAAGCCAAGGGTGTTCGCATGTAATAGAGGGAGTTGACTGTCCATTGTTGCATTAAAAACGCTTAAGAAATGAGTTTTGCCAGATATCAAGTTATTTGGGTTAACTATTACATAAAGTGGCTAATGAGCAGCATACTAGCACTACAGATAATCTACATGTTTACACATGGGTTTGGAGTGTTGGTCCCCTGACCAACCCATGAGGCCAAGATGGCGAAGCCATCAAGGCCTTATGGGTTGGTCAGGGGATCCAACACAACAAAGACATGTGTAAACATGGTTCTATCATTGTTTAATCAATTAATTAATAACTTATATACCGACCTGCACAGGAGAATCACATGGTAATATGTTAAAATGACCCTAAAACGGCCTTAATGACCTTAATGACGTCAGAGCATGGTGTTGGTCCTCTGACCAACACCATGAACGTTGGTCCACTGTTTTCAATGGGAAGTGCACGGCTGACCATGATAGAACTCATGTGTAATTGATTAAACAGCAAATTTAGTTACAGTATATATCATGATTATTCCTATGATAATGGTAGATATAAGTGATAGACTGTGGATCGGTTACCTGAGGTTATGATAGAATTAGATAATAGACTGAGTCTGTTACCTCTTAACACAGGTGGTTTGGAAGGTATGCACCAGTTAATCTCGCAGTTTGATATTGGTTCTCATGACCGTAAGGTCCATAATTGCTTGTACATTCAAGTGTCATTCAGGCTCTACTTTTTAACTTTTGGATCGTTTCACCTAATTTGCTCCACAGGGACACCTCTGTAAAATTCGCCATTCTGATATAAGCTGCTCTTTGCACGGCTTATTTTATATTTCAAATCTTGGTCGCCCCTGGTTCTAGCATTAACAGCAACCTCTGCTTCGCCTTTGATGGTTTGTTTACGCATTGTTTTTTGTTAACTGCTCTCCCTTAGTGTTAACAATGCCGTCTTGACGAGTAGCACATTAGCACTGATATCAGGCATGGGTCCTGCTCAGCGTACAGATCTGTTCTGCAGCCTTAGCAATATCCCCCTGATATCAAAGAGCAAGGAATACTTAGTATTTTTTCCCCTTTGCTAATATGTCCGACCTGTGTAGAAAATACATAAGAACGGGGAGGAGCATGGTTTTATGAAGAATTGGAAATCTCATAAAGTTGACTCCCCTGCCACAAAGTTTGAATTCGTGTTGAGGTCCTCAGTATTCAACATCTGCAACAAAAAGAGTCGATTTTGATAGTAAATATAAGTTAGAAGATGGTAGGTACATTCGGGTAATGGAGTATTCTTCACTAATGTCAAAGACAAGACAAAAATGCTAAAACGATGCACATAAAATTATACACTGATGTAGCACTAACTCAACAGTTAATCAGTTACGTCCATACATCTAGGATTTCCTACTTTTTGTCGACAAATGAATGGCATCTATGGCCTTATGAGTTACAAAATTCGACATTGGTTAGGACTGTACAGGGTAGGATACCTAGACTCACATCAGGCTCCTGTTGACACTTAAAGAACAGTCTCAGATACTTTACAGGGTATAGGCCCTCTCCTCCAGGGTCCGCCCCATCCTCACTGATACCAAAGTTGCACACCTCGGTGAAGGTCTGTGTGGCCAGCAGTCCTACTGATCCCACAGCAAAGTTGACCCACCCGCCCAGAGGCAGCTCGGTGATCACCCATCTCACGTTCAGCCTCCAGCCGCCATGCCACATGAAACTGAGTATCGCAAATGTCACCGTGTATACAGCATTCTCCCAGAGAACTTTCAAACCAGGGTGTCTCGAGTTGGCTAGTTTGATGGAGATTTGTCCTAGGGGATATTGTAGACTCAGTAATATAGCACAGCCGATGACGCCAACCTTTCCTGAGATGTTACCGGCCAATACGATGTCATCAGGGGATATAAGACCGTCTAAGACATTGAAGGAAGATCTCCATGAACAAATAGCCAAGCCAGGGATAATCAACTGGGACAGGTAGATGTCTGAGAAATAATCCTTGATATGCGCACTTTGGAACTGGAAGAAGCAGATGAATAGGACAATACATTAACTTTGAATGCGCATTGAAGTCGCTTGAAATCTTATTAGTCCATTTAACTCACTATGTCGACTTCAACATGTTAAATGAAACTAGTAGAATAACCTGCAACTAATACTAAAGTTTGCATCATTCAATTTAAAAAGAACAGGATTGTGCTATCCTATGATGCATTTATAAGGGAAGTTACACATGTTGTTACCTCTGTTTTGAATCGTGTGACCACTGTTAATGACTCAGGCTGAGTATCGACTGATATGAAGAAGGGGGGCCACATGGTTGCCCTACAGGAGCCTAACATACACAGGAGCATCCAGAGCACCACCAGGGTAATCAAGGAATGTTCCCATACTGTACCAAAGTAGTGGTCGGTCAGCAGCCACACAGCATGCCAGTAGACCATGAAGAAGACATTGTTCACAAATATAAACAGGCGGGAAACCATCCAGAACTTGATCTTCTTGCTGCGTTCTAGATGAGTGGACAGATAGGGCAACAGGAGGAGGCCTATAAACTGCAGCTGTGCTATGGCCAGCTCCACCCAGTATCGAAGTGGGACTCTGTCAGGGAGCACATAGTAATCAATTAGATCCCATATACCCCTGAAGTACATGATGCTCAGTGGTAACACTACACACAGTGCAATGACTGAGTCAAGTACAGATAGCAATCCGTATAACGCGGCTGCATTGGAACGAGCCATGTCCGTGTGATGGTTGTAGAAGCTACCTCCTCCGTTGATGCTACCAAGTCAAGCTAGGTCACCAAACTGTCCCTGGCCCCTGGTTGCCCTCCAGGCTCCCATGGAAACTATTGATGACGACATCAATGGGGTGTTCACTATGGCTAGGGTGTTCACTCCAGTCGGCCCTGCGTGTCCCCAGAGCGTCCACTGTGTAGAGGGCCATATCACGGCACCTATTTTACAGTATGGGACTGCCCCATGATTCTCAGATATTGTTATTTCCGGGCTAACCTATTCTTTTCTCACAAAATCTTTTTCAGTAGGGATATTCTGCACATATTGGGGCATATTTTCATCTGATACCATTTTCTAATTTTTTCATGGTTAAGGAGATATGACCAAAACAAAACTTCCAAGTAGCATTGGAATATGATAGTTTCAATTTACAAAAAATGATATTTTGTGATTCCAATGATGCCATAATCATAAATGCAATGCCTTTTTGAGATTTGGCATAATTATCCATATCTCCCCCGGAAATTGACCCTTGTGAAGGTTATGATAAAGCTATGAACACACTTCAGCATAATAATAAGAAATACATAAATGAACAGGCATTGAATCATATAATTTATTGATAAAATAATTCAGTGACTAATCGGTGTACTTGTTGATATATGACCATATGAATATGACGGATTTTCCAGACTCAGAATGTCCGGCTATGTGCAGGGTCATTACCCACTGCACTGACTGCCCCATTGTACACAGAGTATGAGTGCCACCCGCCTAACAGGTTAATATAGCGCAGCAGGGGTAAAAATATATGGACTTTTTTCAATTTCCTATCGCTCTCAAGCACTTACCACTAAAGATATCTTTATTCTGATTTTTGCAATAGAATTTTACATGTCTTCTCCTCTGGTAACACTAGATGGATAACATTTGGGACAGATATTTAGTTTTCGATGCAACTCCCTACTATGGCAACCGCTCAGCTCCCTGACCAATCACAGGGGAGTGACACTCCCCCAGCATTGGCCAATGATTTCATCCAAAGTAATTTAAGTAATTAAGTTGGGAATTTATAAAAATAAAATAAAAAGATAAATGTAAAAGGAGGATTTCTAGGTGGTGTTTAAACCAAAATATGTTAGGTATCCTTTAAAGTTAAGTCCCTAAATGGTTTACATGTAAAGTGGAGAATCTGTCAGCATTTAATAGGACAATTACTTAGGAGATGTAATTAGAGAAAGGCGGAATTTGTGTTCGGTTCATTGCTGACATTATTATACCTTAAATAAATACACACATAACGCTCTCTGGATAGAAGCGAGAAGCAGGAGGGGGTGTTGAGCATAGCTTGCTCGTGGGACCATGACGCTCCTCTACCCATCTCCAGTACCACCATTTGTATGGGCATACAGCAAAGTATTCATTGCCGTGTGCCATTGCCCTTTGTAATGGAGAAAAGAGAAGGTCAACCTTACCAAATCTCACTCCAAATGTCGAGTCACCCGGTTAAATTAGAAAGGGGACGCACATCAGCTAGCACTAGACAAAATAGAATGGCCTTAATAAAATAATACATGTATAAAGTTTACAATTTCAACCACCCATAAAGAATTCTTTTTATGGAGTTCTAATTTAGCGCAATATGTTGCGTTACAGGATACAAAGGGTTAACTACCGCTAGTGTAGTGTATCAGGCGAGACAGATGTAAGAAGGGGTTAATCATTAACTTAATGTGCCAAAGATACTTCTTCGTTTTAGTATGGTTGGTAATGGAAATAACAGATCTTACAATTACGACCTGGGTAGATCAAGGAAAGGAGTGAGAATGTAGAACAGGAGTCTCCACATAATGTGGGACCACCCGTAGCTGGTGGTTGAAGAGGCGCTCGTTAGTCCACTGTAGCTTGACCGGTACTGTACCAAGGTGGGGGGGGTCCCTTATATACAGGGAGGCTCTCACCCTCATTAGACCAGACTCAGGCTTCCTTGGTCCACTGTGACCACACAATGACCACAGTGGACTAATAAACTATCTATATGTAAGGCCGGTAATAACCAAAATTGGCTGCCTAAACTGTTGTGTGCTACGATACATGTATCAAACATGTGACTGATGAGAAATTAAGATAATTCAATATTTTAAAAATACATGTATGAGATAAACAAGAGGAAGAGACTTGGCCACATAACAATGTCCTCAACTAGAAAATGGGGAGTGCTATAGGGACCGGCTACTAGTAATCAATTTCCACCACAACATCACCCACAGTATAGTTCTGTATTGATCTATACCCCCTACCAATCCACTCTGTAACACAGCCAGACTAGCTTTGGCGTTTCCACTTCTCGCCTTATTTTCTCTTTTTAAGGCTACAAATCTAATTCCCCATTATTCATCCTGTATAGAATGCGTTGACGAACGATGAGGTGCTGACACCGATCGGACAGATGCTGAGTAAGCTGCCGGTGGACGTGGTTATCGGCAAGATGCTCATCATGGGTTGCCTCTTCCACGTAAGACTTGTCTGATAATATTTAATCTTTTTTTAAATTTAATTTTATCTTTGTTATTTCTATAATAAAAAAAAATTCTAAACATGGAATCTTACATTACACATTTATGAAAGTTCTTGATCTGACATCTGATTTGAATCATTGTAAAAGCATGTATACTATTAATGGCACAGCCAAACCCAAATTGTGAAGTAGGATCACCTCGGTGTTAAGAAACAATAAAACCTTTAAAAACTTGAACTTAAATAGTAGTTGATGTAAAAGACAAGTAGGTGCACATGTATTATTAAGAGAGATGGGTTTTCTTGTTGTAGATGTCAGAGCCGGTCCTGTCGACAGCGTCAGCTCTCAGCGTCCAGTCTCCGTTCACGGCTCGTGCTCACTCTGACAACGACCTTATGGTGGGTACGGAATACTTTCAAACAGGGACACAATGGGTCACTCAACATAAGGCCTAGTGGGATGTAATGCCAATGACCTCTCATATACTGATTTTGTCTTTCTTTTTCATAAAGGTGGTCTACACTGTATGACCAATGTAAACTTGAATAATATGAATGGCTCTAAACCTAGATGTACTGTACTTAATGGTCTTTCAACTCTGCTTTTGTGGATCTACAGTGATACTTATCACACTTCAAGTAGACCGAGTAAGAGTATTTTTTTGGGGTTCTTCATTGTGTTCGACATTAAAGGCATAATTCGCACCCCATAGATACGGCTAACCGATTTCAAACTTGTCTTCAGAATGCACGCAAACCCTTGGAGTCTGATCATGGAGACCCCTTCACGTTACTTAATGCCTTTGACGAATGGGTTCGGGTGAGTTTTAGTATACTAGACATACAAGACTCATGAACAGATGTGATCTTATTAGGGTAAAGGCACACTGAATCGGACAGCTACCACTACCTGGAGTCGGACAACTTTGGTTTGAATTACATACTGTAGTTTAACATTATAAACATTTCAACTAAGGCCACTTAAAATTGATTATCAGCTTTGCGGACACTTTTTGGAGAAAAAAAACGGTGAGGGAGGGATGCTTCTTTTTTTTTTGATAATTTTTTTCAAGATGGCGAGGGGGTTGCTTTTTTTTTTTTTTTTTACAGTTCAGGTGATGAGGGAGGTACTTTTTTTTTTTAATTTGCGATATCAACCCTTCAAACGCTGCATAGTAATGTAATATTCTATGCCCTTTGTTGTCGTGGTGCTTGTAAACTCACCTTTCTACAAAATACTTTCAATTGAAATCAATCAGTTCTCCATATAAAAGGGTACTAAATTGGTATTCGATTATCAAGATTTCAAGCAGAAATTGGGATTTGAGTGTCCAAAAAATCGGAACAAATCGGCCAATTAGAAGCGAAGATAGGGCTATATTTGTAGGATTGATCTATGTCAGATATTTCTTTTAACTTTGTGCATAGTATACAATAAGTTATAATGAAGTTTATGAAGGTACCTTGAAATATCAAAACTCATATGGCCTGCATGAGAAGCAAATGGCCTGTGTAAGATGTCAAGACGCAGGCCACCTTGGCCAGCGTTGAGAAATAGTTTTCGGCAACACTGACCAGGTATTATTTGGCACTTCAGTGTTTGGAGTGCTTTATGATAATAAAGTCAGATATTACCTCTAACCATCTGAAACCCTCACCAATAGGTAGAATAAGGCTTTTTGAAAAACATTAATTTGGTTTGATAAAAATATATGTAGGCAAACATTTTTGATTTGATTAAGGAACATATTGTAATTCCTTTAGAAATACAATCTCACAAAATTTAAGGTGTTAAATGGTAAAGCCCATATCAAAATAGGTAACTTCAAAAGTATAAATATGAACAAATAAAAGCTATCACCACTCGATTGCACGGGAGCATACGAAATGGGTGCCCTACATTTGTACGTGTGAATATAATGCCCTGTTTTAATAGTCCTTTCTACCTAGATTTATTTATTCCCATATATTTTTGGATCCGATTAGTGATACAATACATTGTATCACTAACTCTTTCACTAAATCCATTTGCACTTCTACTAAAATCCAAAACCATCATAGACATGAGGAATATACGACATTGTTAAAACTATCATTGTGTTTCCAGATCAAAGCTGAAAGCCGAGACAACAGCAGGAAATGGTGTCGGCGACGGGGGCTGGAGGAGCAAAGGTTTTATGAGATGACTAGACTAAAGACACAGTTCCACCAAATTCTCAAGGTATGAAATAATCTGCTATTTGTATCCCTTTAGTTTAATCAATGACAACCTGTTGATAAATAACAGCTGACTATCTTGAATCACCTTTACTTGCGGTTATAATCATGTGAATGCAAAGATATACTTAGAATCTATGATTGACAATCATTTATCATCATGTTAGGGAGTGATCATTTTTTAACAACAGGGGGGGGGTGGTGGGTTTGGGGGGGGGCAAAAAAATTTGGACCCCTTGACCGGGGGGGGGGGCAAAGAAATTTGGACCCCTCTTGGGGGGGGTCAAAATAATTAACCCTGTTTTGAGCCAAAAAGCCCGCGCGTTACTATGCTTCAAAGGGCCCGCGCGAGAGCCGATTTTCGGCCGTAAGGGGGGGGGTAAAAAATTTTGACCCCTCGACCGGGGGGGGGGTAAAAGATTTTGCGCGCTCCGCGCGGAAACCCACCCCCCCCCCCCTGTTGTTAAAAAATGATCACTCCCTTATACCATACTGGTATAACCTACCACTACCAAACCTACCTTATGCTATCTTCCGTGATTTGTAGTTTCGTACTGTTAAGTATTTTTTTCAAAAAGAAGGTAATACCGGTAATATAAATTGGAGATGTATTGGCCTTCACATATATCTGAGAAGCTGGCGGGCAGTGAGACTAAATACACATTGGGTCTACATTAACAGGACCATGGCCTGTTGGTAGCGCGTGTTGAGAACAAACCTGCAGCCACCAGCTACGAGCGTCAGCAGCAGCACGCCGAGAGAAGACGCCTCCGGGAGATGAAACGAGACCAGCAGCGCACACGCAATAAGCGTAAAATACTCAAACTGGAAGATGTAAGTTGGAACAGATCATTTTTTATTGAGGCTCATGGCTTGTGTAGGTGTCTAGATTTAAAGTTTGCAACTCAGGCTTTCCTATCCATTAAAAAAAAAATTAAAATGCTCAATAAAATTGATTGATGTAACCTTTCTATGTGTTTCAGTGTAGCAATGTTTTGTACATATCTGTGTTGTAGATATGCATATAAGAATCCTTACAGGGACGAAAGTTTTCAAGTTTTCCCTGATTTCAAGTCTTTTTATGTCCCGAAGCCTTGTACTTGAGATTGGTCACTTTCGTCCCTGCCTTATGTTCCCAGTGTCCCAAAAGGTAAAACCTCTCAGTCATGACTTCTCATTTAATCATTTAATCTCTCCCTGCAGGAGTTTGCCATAAGTGGAGACGAGGAGGGGGAGGATGACTTGGATGCTAACATCCGGGACCTGGAGTTCCGCTTAACACATGACCTGGACGTCCTCCAGGACCGCAGTAACGAGAGTCGCGGTTTCACCTTACGGCAGACCACGCTACTTAAGATCATCTTGTGCTCCGGGCTCTATCCCCAGGTGGCACTTGCCGATGACAGCAGGTCACAACAGGGAGAATCCATGTTCCACACCAAAGTTAGTAGTTATTTTGAAAATAGAGGACTTTTAGCAAATTTAAAAACCTTTTTCCTCCCATCGTTCTTGCAAACGACGTTTTCAATATTTGGGGTGGTTAGGCCAATGTAGCATACTAGGGTTTATTACACGACCTAACAGTATTGGTACGATCCTGTGCTTGTTTAATCAGTAAAATCGTACCACACGGGGGTGTGGTACGTTTTTGCATACCACCCGGGTGTGTGGTACGCTTTTTGCTGCTCTAGACCAATCAGAAGGCAGTATTTTGGTCACGTGATATGACAATGGCGGCGATGTAAACAAAGCAGATGATGATGTGATCGATGCAAATTAACGATATAAACAACTAAATTGGCGATGTAAACAACAACTAAAAGGTAGGGGGGCTGAAAAATTGTCTTCTGGTCATGTAATAAAGCTCGGTGCATCTGCCTTATAAAGGCAGATGCACCTCGGGCTGGTACGACTCATACGTGACCTCATCATGCAATACTAGCTATATATAAAATCTCTCTGCGTCCAGTTATGTACAATACCATCGCTTTTGAGTCTCAGTGCAGCGGTGGTTATATATTAGCGAGGAGGTCTCAGCCCTACCTTTATACCATGTACACCTGGCTACTACTCTACCAGCTGGGTCGACGTAGCTTGTAGTTATGCAGTTTCAAAATTTTCAGATCTGAATAAAAAGCGTACTATACCACTTAAGTGTCCCATTTTCATGTCAAATTATGTACATGTGTCACCTTTTCCCTTTCCCTGTTCTATTCTGCTGAAAAAAAAAAAGAGGCAAAGATACAGCATTTTTTGATTTTCACCACCAGAATTTGCCCAAACCCTCGTACGTCCAGAAGTGAATATCATTTTCTTTCATAAAAAAATCACCTTAGTGATATGCATATCTCTATCACATATGTAGTAACATCAGCTAAACAGATCATAGTATCCCAATTTCTATTCTGTATTGCGCAAAATACTTCATAACATGTCATTCTAGCCCTGCAAACATGGGTTACGCGTCACTACCATTTTGTCAAATTCCACCGACATTTTGCTTCGGGACAAGAGCAGTAGCCACATACTTGCAAGTCCGTTTTCAGACAAAATAGGCCCAGGGGAGGGGTTAGGATACCTTGTGACAATATGATATTACATTTCTACATTGTGTGGGCCATATAAGAAGGAAATTTGTCAGGTTTCAGCTGAAATATGATCAACTTTGTCTCCCTTCACGAGGACGATAAAATAAGAATGCCCGGCATCATTGCTTTGAGCAGATGATAAAAGGGAGAAGGAATGGCTCAGAAATCCTAACCTACCGTCCATCCATGAAAAATATCCGTGTACATGTAACAAAGGAACACTATTTTATATCATTTTCCATCAGTTATCGCTCAACATGCTTTTAAATAGCACGATCACAGCAGATTAGATTTGCACTCATTCTACCACAGCCATTGCTATCCAACATGGCCGCATCTATCCCATAATCAGTGCTTCCAGAATCTCCCACCAGGTGGCAGCATGTACGCGCGGCGCGCTGCTGCTGACGCCTGTAGGCCTAGGCTTGAACTAGTGCCCAGAAATCTTTCAGCACCCCCTCCCCCCCCCCCCGCCCCCACCCTTCACATCTGGAGTAGCAGGGGCGGATGCAGGGGGGGGGGGGGTCCTTGGGGTCCGGACCACCCCTTTTGCATTTTTTTAAAATGATAAGGGAGTGCTCATTTTTTATCAACAGGGGGGGTGGTGGATTTTGGGAGGGGGGGGGGGAATTTGGACCCCTTGACTGGGGGGGGGGGGGGGTAAAAAATATAGACCCCCTTTTTGGTGGGGGGGGGGGGGGGTAAAAAAAATTCAACCTAAGGCCACACCAAAAAAAAAAGTTGGTCTATGGATTTCCCGCACCACATTTTTCAAAATGTAAATTTTTTTTTTTTTTGAAAAAAAAAAGTGTCTACGGACAGCGCCCGCACCATTTTCTGAAAAATTGGATTTTTTTTCGATTTTTTTTTTTTGGGTTGCCTTTTCTGTCATCGTTAACCAGAAAATATATTTGTAAAATTTAAAAAGAGATTTTTCCACAGTAGAAAAAAAAAAATTTCGCCCGCCCCCCTATTTTAAGGTTGAAATCCATTGACAAAAAAAAAAATTTGGAAAAAAAAAAAAAAAAAAAATCGCCCTACCGCACCTATTTTTGGAAAAGAAAATCCGTAGACCAACTCTTTTTTTTTGGTGTGGCCTAATACATAATAAAACAGCCAAACTGAATGGGATATATTAATTCACAACACATAGAGCATCTGTAAGACCTCCGAGCATTTTTTGTCCGTCATGGCAAATTTTTCAGCATTAGCACACAAAACCACCTTGCTACCTTGTTTGTAACATATCTACTCCTGACCCCTATACAAGACGGGGAATCGGACGTGGCTCAGAGGTAGATCGTTTGTCTGGCACTCACAAGATCGTGGGTTCAAGACTCAGCAGCACCCTGCTGTATGCCACTACAGTATGGGCTGCGACCTCCCCCCTGCTGTGGTAGACTTACAGCATATGAAAGGTCTGTCCATCTCACACTGTGCCTATGTAGTGTGGGATGTAAAAGAACAATTGCCTTGGTAAAAGTGTAGGGACATGCTTTCTACCTTCAGTCATTCATAGATTCGATCACCATCACCGCCCTTGAAATGACCTCAGCTGTTAATTAGGGCGTAAAGCAACCCAACAACCAACCAACCTATTCAAGACCGGTGCTTATACAAGACACGACTTCAGTGCAGATATTTCAATACCCCTCTACAAAGCTGGTGCTTATTTGAATCCTGTGCTTAGACAGTACAATATGTCTCCACATCCATTGCAGAGTAAGCCCTTTGTCACACTGCACCCTACATCAGTGTTCGCGACGTCTAAGGAGGAGGCGTTTGAGCTGAGTGAACACGACGTGAGACCGGCACCAGGTGGCAGCACAGACAACGACGGCCGCTACCCATTCAGTAATAAGCACCAACTCCTGGCCTATGTGTGAGTAGAATTCAGTAATAAGCACCAACTACTGGCCTTTGTGTGAGTAGAGTTCAGTAATAAAACCTGATACTGGCCTATGTGTGAGTAGAATAAGCACCAACTCCTGGCCTATGTGTGAGTAGAATTTAGCAATAAGCACCAACTACTAGCCTATCTGTGAGTAGAGTTCAGTAATAAACACCTGATACTGGCCTATGTGTGAGTAGAATTCAGTAATAAGCACCAACTACTAGCCTATCTGTGAGTAGAGTTCAGTAATAAACCCCAACTCCTGGCCTATGTGTGAGTAGAATTCAGTAATAAGCACGAACTCCGGGCCTATGTGTGAGTAGAATTCAGTAATAAGCACCAATTACTAGCCTTTGTGTGAGAAGAGTTCAGTAATAAAACCTGATACTGGCCTATGTGTGAGTAGAATTCAATGATAAGAACCAACTACTGGCCTATCTGTGAGTAGAGTTCAGTAATAAACCCCAACTCCTGGTCTATCTGTGAGTAGAGTTCAGTAATAAAACCTGATACTGGCCTATGTGTGAGTAGAATTCAGCAATAAGCACCAACTACTATCCTATGTGTGAGTAGAATTCAGTAATAAACACCAACTTCTGGCCTATGTGTGAGTAGAATTTAGTAATAAGCACCAACTACTGGCCTATGTGTGAGTAGGATTCAGTAATAAGCACCAACTACTGGCCTATGTGTGAGTAGAATTCAGTAATAAGCACCAACTCCTGGCCTATGTGTGAGTAGAATCCAGTAATAAACACCAACTCCTGGCCTATGTGTGAGTAGAATTCAGTAATAAACACCAACTACTGGCCTATGTGTGAGTAGAATTCAGTAATAAGCACCAACTCCTGGCCTATGTGTGAGTAGGATTCAGCAATAAGCACCAACTCATGGTCTATGTGTGGTAGAATTCTGGTGATACTTTAAACTTTTACAAACAAGTTGTAATACTAACTCTTTTTTTCAGATAATTAAACCGTACATTTGTTGAGAACTCATGAATTACTAATCATTTTCCTTGTGATACTGTTTATAGTAAGTTATTGGAGACGACCAAACCCTACCTGACGGGAGTAATGCGGGTTCCTGCACTACAAACACTGGCTCTCTACGCCACGTCCATCGACACAAACGCCGACTGCACCAGGTAAATCAAGCAGACAATTGGACCTGGCTACGCCTGTTTAGCCATTCATTTTCTTTTATAAGTCATCTAACCTGGGTCTAAAAAGTCAATTATGTGTCAGGCACTTAGTACTAGATGGTCGGATCTGTTACATATCAGATATCCTGGTACTCGGTACAATATAGTTTTTTTTTGCGTAGCTGTACATAGCAATTTGTAAAGCACAGTCCGATATTTCCATGAACTTGATACAGATGATATTTACTAATTATAAAAGTGTCATTATCATGTTCAGAGGGGGATGTGCTGTTGTTATTATCATGTTAATCCCGGTGTTGTGTTGTAGGATGGTGTTTGACTCGTGGCTGGATGTGCGGTTTGGGCAGGGTGAGGAGGCGACTGCGGCCGGTGAGCTGGTACTCAGTGCCGCGGTACAGCTGAGGACCACGTGGCACCTGCTGGTACAGGCCAAACTAGATGGTAACTTCTGCTCTCATCTATAGATTCAGTTTGAAAAACCTGCGTTTAAGAAATAGTAGAAGTCTCTGAAAAAACATCGTTGGGTATCATACAGTAAAACAGGACAATAAGAACGTATTGGATGTAACAGACGCACACTATCCATAAGCTATATCTACCAGGGTTTAGTTTTTAAAATTTAAATTTACCACCAAAAGGCTTATTATTTTTTGCTCTTTTATGTCTTTTTAAACTAATTTCTAGTATAAAATTTGACCAAAAAGAGTGCATTTATCGCAGAATGTGCGCTTATAATTATCTACTCAGTGTTAATAGAGACTAATTAGAGACTGGAGTAATTTAATGGTAAAAGAGAGGGAGTTACTTTATATTACCATGTATTATGGCAGCCCATACAGCTGAGGAGGGGGATGACACCATGGCCATCAAGGTGAGGCGTCTGGAACGGACGCTGGCTGACAAACTGACCGAGTTCCTGCACTGTGATGTGGTCTACTCCATACGCCGCCTCCTGGCCGCTGACCTTAACCACCTGTACAGTGGACCCGCCCAAGGTAGGCCATGTATAAGGACTTTACTTAAATACAAGATCCTATTTTAGAGCTTGAGGAACATTTTGAGAATCCTGTACCCCTGCGCTTATACAAGACCTCAGCTTTCGAAACCGACACTTTATCGCGACAGTATGGTACATGGCATTTTCATGAAGTTTTACTTATGACTTGAAGGATTAGAGTATGGTGTTGTGACTAGTAAAACTGATGAATAATCCTCAGGGTCACAGCATGGAATCCTGTAGGCCTAGTACAAAGCCTCCTGGCCATCATTGTGGGATACTATCAAATGCTCATATATATCTTATTAGAACTGGTACTAAAAGCAATATCTTTAACCTTTACAATATGTCTGCTACAGAGACGTCGGCGGGGAAGCTGGTAGCTGGGCTGTGTAAGGATGCTGTTCCACACACCACCAAGGGTGGACTCAAAGTCAACGACTACCTCACCTTCAACTGGTAGGTGGTAGAGAGAGAGTTGGTGCAGACATATTTAGGTTCCTCTCCTACCTGAGATGCCACTTTTCCCACCGTTTTCTGGATTTCTGTATTGAACTAAGCTGATTCCCTACAGAGAATTGACCAAACTCTTAGGATTTTCTACTTTTTGTCGACAAGGGAGTGGCATCTCTGTTTAATTTTGATGCAAATACAATGCTTTAGCCTTCGGTTCTAATTTCCATATGACGTTGACAAAGTGCTGAAAAACAAATGTCGATTCAAATCTAAATCCGCTGTATGACCCCTATTTTGTTCACATGAAGAGACTATCTTGAGAAAGCCAGCGGGGTAGGGAGAACTCTCTTATATTAACCTGCTGCATACGTTCAGCTTGCAGGACGGCTCAGACGCGTACACGAGTTACATGCAGCGGCACTGGACGTGCCCCAAGTGTGGGGAGCAGCTCGTGGTGACCGTCATAGAGCGCATCTCACACGAGCAGCAGTGTGCCCAGCAGGAAAACCCAGGTCAGTTACCCCTTAATTTAAACTTTCTACCTTTTATAATTGTCTAATTGAATCTCTACTGATCAGATTTGCTCATATTGAATGGTGGTGAAGGTAGGAAAACACTGACAGGACCAGGACCCCGAATTGTCAACTTACTAAATTAAAAAGCCCTATTAAGTAGTTGAAGAAATGTGGTCCTTACAAATCTGCATTTTGTGTCACATTTCTTACAAAACTATTTGAAATATGTGTTAGAAATCATCAGTTACTCAAGAAACATGTTGTTTCATGCTGTACCATATCAAATCATAATTCAAACATACAATGTATTTAAATTCATTTTCAAACCTATCTTCCAGAATCAGACGCACAACCCGACGAAAGTACCGGACGTAGAAATGATGGGAAGGACAGTTTAAGAAAGCCGTATCACTGTACTATATGTAGAAAGGACCTCCTTCTAACAGTTACAGAAATCCTCAAACACAAGAAGCAGTGTACAGCCAGCTGATAATTACTACTGCCTCCAGGTTACTGTCTGCTGTTAATATCATTTGAGAAAATAAACTTATTGTATACAAATGGAAAGGGTAGTTTTTTTTCTGATTGTTCAGTGTTCTATGTATTTATAATCGAGGATAAAAGTGACAGATATTTAAAAATAAACTTGAAATGTTCAAATGGGCACCCCTGATTAGGGCTCCTGTGTATGATATTATGGGTCTTCGGAACATGAAGAAACTTGAGATACAGGAAATAGTTAGAATACTTTCATCCATTCAATTATAGACAGAAATACAAAATAAAGTGGTTATGGTACAAAGGTATATAAGTTTGTTTTTTACCTCACTGGCCGTATCCTGCTGTCATTAAAGGGTTAACTTAAAGGCATAGAACTTGCTGGCCCGGCACCAACAGTCGGAGTGCAGGCTTAACAGCGTACTCAGCCCTTTATATACGGCGACCTGGGGTAGAACTGGGGTTCATTGTAATGTCGGTTGCTGGGTAGGAAGCAGAGCATGACGCGGTCACGGATATAACCACTCCTCCCGTCACCATGCCCAATATAACCACCCCTACATAGATGCCACACAGGTCCTTATATAGTCACTCCTCCAAATATAACCACCCAGGTATAGGCCACACAGGTGCATTCTCTCTATAGTTGCTTGGTCTGCCCTCCTGAAGGGATTGTTGGCCTTCTTTCTAATTTGGGTCTAGGTGATTATTTCTCATGAAATTTTTTTTTTTAAAAGGAGTAAATTCTATAATCTATACTATTATAAAAAAGTGGTCAATATAACTTTTGTAGCAAGATTTTTCAAATCTAAAACTTGGAATTTGTTGACTGTTAGAAAGCAGGGTTGTCCTCTTAGTCCTAAATGTATAACATTCTTTAAGTTAGTCAAGTCTATACCTGTTTTCTTCTTTAACGGGTAAAATATTATACGGTTTTAATATTGGTATTCATTCCAAATGATATCATGTGACTTTTAGTTACAACAAAATTATTCATAACTACCAGTAGGCCTATGTGATTTATGGACGCTCTGAGGATCGATCTTTAAACTATGTCTCTTCATGCAAAAAAAGTTTTGTTTTAATTAAAAAGAAAAGCAGCCAGGTTCTTAACATAAGACGTGAATCTTTAGTTCATAATGAAGCAGTGACTCTACAACATGTGGCCTGAAGGTTAGCCCAGGTGAGACCACTGCTCATGTCCCCTAGAGGTGGTCACGGCTATAACACACAGGTCACGACTTGAGACAAGGTCGGGCCTAGACGTCCTTTATTAACACGACCTCCGTGTGGACATGACTAAAGCCAACGCACATCTCTCTAACATGGACTATAACCAGTGGAACTACCTCACACCGCAGAAGGCAGCAGTGATAGTGTTATGGGAGTCCTACAAAGTGGAGTCTTTTTCATTAGCCGAGAGAGGAGGAGCCTTAATATGAGCTGTGTGTGAGGCTTTGAGTTATAAAAACCAGTGTAACTAGGGCTGCTTTAAACTGGTAATCTAGCTACACATACTGCTGCTGTAGCACAGGACTCCTACATATCTGGTATTGCATGGACACACATTATCTAAAGCTGCTCTCTCACCACTAACTCCTCCCTTGTTAGCTGACTGGGACAGTCTATAAGGAAGTTGTGAACCTTGAGTGACCCATGGGAGGTCCGCCATAAGAGGAGGTCAATTAGGGGTGAGAGACCAGTCTACAAGTTGAAAGAGCCTGTTGGCCGTGCCTGCAGGTCTGGCTGCTATAAAGGAGCAGCATGTGTAGACCAGTGCTGTGTGTGTGTACCTGGACGGTGCTGTACATGCTGACCCTGGTACCACGAGTGTGTGAGGGGCAGCAGTTGCCGCCCGTGTGTGACCCCACCACCTGCCTCCTGCCAGCCTGCTTCTGTCCCGGTACCAGGATCCCCGGTGGACTCACCCCCGACAGCACACCACAGATGGTGCTCTTCACGTTTAATGATGCTGTGAATGACGAGACTTACGAGCCACTCATGGAGCTGTTTGGTGGCACGGACCGTGTAAACCCCGGAGCCGGGTGCCCGGTTAGTACGACTCTGTTTGTGTCCCACACCTACACTAACTACTGCAAGGTGGCAGCACTGTACCTGGGGGGACACGAGGTGGGGTCCAACTCCATCAGCCACCAGCCGCCCGCCACCTACTGGTCAGGTCTGAGGTATGAGGAGTACGACACTGAGGCAAGCGGACAGAAGAGTCTCCTGTCGCGCCTCGCGGGCATCGAGTCGGGTCACATCCGGGGTTACCGAGCCCCATTCTTACAGCCCGGGGGTGACACCCAGTACCGGGTGCTGCGTGACCGGGGGTTTCTGTATGACTCATCCCTGCTCGTGTCGTCCCCCCTGAGTGACTCCCCTCTGTGGCCGTACACCCTGGACTTCCCGTACCAGCTGCCATGCCTTGTGAACCCATGCCCCACAGAGAGTTACCCCGGGCTGTGGGAGCTGCCTCTACAGCCGCTCCCCGACCACACCGGCACCCCCTGCAGCTCTCTGGACGTCTGTATGGCAGCCATGACATCAGACCAGATGTATGAGTACCTCACGGCTAGCTTCATGCGGCACTACCGCAGTAACCGCGCCCCGCTGGTACTCAACATGCACGCCCGCTGGCTACACGACAATGACAAAGCACTGACCGCCTTTAACCGCTTCATTACAGACCTGGTGTTACAGGAGGATGTATACCTGGTCTCTGCCTCCCAGCTGGTGGCCTGGATGCAGCAGCCAACCCCCCTCACAGACCTCCACACCTTCCCCCCCTGGGACTGCCCCCCTAGGACGGCCAAGCTCTGCACCAAGAAGGTCCTCAGGGCGGGAGTAAACAGGACCAAGAAGGCCGGGTTTGAGGCATACAGGTGTCAAGTCTATGGGCTGATAGCTCAGGGGCATGCGGACGGGGGGAGGAGTATCGTGCAGTGGGTACTCTTCTTGTTTATCGCAATCTTCATTTATATACACTATAAAGAGGCCTCTTAACGCTCCATGCATCATGCAGGCCCTTCATAAGTGTATCAACCCTATAGGATTGGCATGATGCATGATTGCTTTACTTGTCAGGTCTGCATTCATGCATCATGACAACTAAGGGAAACAGTCTACAAGGAAGGTGTGGACCTTTGGTGAGAGTGCCAAAGTGGAGGTCAATTAGGGGTAAGACTAAGAGACCAGTCTACACGTTGAGAGAGGCTGTTGGCAGTGCCTGCAGGCTGCTATAGAGGAGCAACATATGTAGACCCGTGCTGTGTGTGTGTACCTGGACGGTGCTGTCCATGCTGACCCTGGTACCACGAGTGTGTGAGGGGCAGCAGTTGCCGCCCGTGTGTGACCCCACCACCTGCTTCTTACCTAAAAATCGTTACTTCTACATGTATTAAACTCCCTTTTTCCCATGTGCCTTATTTCAGGAGTGGGGGAGGGTATAAAATCTGAACTGACTTTTGCTCACGCAGCGTTTCCCTTGAAGGATGAACATTTTTGTGCATGCTTGTTCGGTAAATGTGACTTTGCCCAGAAAATTCAACATTATCTGAAAATGAAATATGTAAAGTCTAAAATACTGTAATTCTAGCAGTGTATAGCCAACTGATAATTATTACTGCCTCCCTCTTACGACACACTGTTAATTTCATTTGGGAAAATAAACCTACTTTATATAAATCCTGTGTATGGCTTTAGATAAGATTGTTTAATGTTCTAGGTTTTTATAATATTTTCGACAGATTACAAAACACAGTGGTGACGGTATATAAGTTTATTGTTTACCAGTGTCAGTCTCGTGTAGACATGTACTCTGTGCAGACCCGAGTGGCAATGTAACCGGGAACGCGGGTGGTAAGTTACCAGCTTGCATAGGGAGACTGCCACTCAATCCTGTATACATACTCCACTCATATACACAGAACCTTTTTATTCATTTGGCCTCAAGACGCATACCCACACATAGAAAAACGTGCCAGAAAAAAGTATTTAACAAAAACATCCTCACCTCGCAAAAGAAGTGGTGAAAGTGCTTGAAAATGTACATAAAATGGGGGAGAAAGGATTATATAGTACATGAACCGTCAAAGCCTGTTATACTTATTTCCACCTCCTGTCAAGCTTTGTGTATTTGTACAATAAAACAAAACAAAAATGTCAGTGAACATATTTTGGGTTGTCTTTAACTCAAAAACTCCAGACTACAGGATTAAAAAATATGCATATATACAAAATGATATTAATAATAAGTTAGGCTTTCTAGTATACAGAACTTACACACAGACACGGCTCGCACCAGTATTAAGGAGATATTGACTCATTTGACAACACAGACATGTGGAGAAGGGACTCTATGGGTCCACTCTCTATGACACCTTTGTACAAACTAAGGTCTTACACCAACAAGTCTAGTTCTCACTACGGCATAGCATAACACACACAGACACAACACTGCTCAGTCCTCAGCCACAAAACATTGCACAGTACCTCAATTGACTCTCTATAGTTCAGATAGTTCAACTGTATTTAATCTTGAGCCTGTGTATACGTAGTTTCTATTGTTATAATTATTTCTTATCTGGCTACCAGAATCTCTACCCTTGATGTGGTATACATGGGGTCCTGTCTACATCTAATACAAATTCAATTGCAGGCTCTTTGGTAACTAGTTATCATGCAGACACCCCTTTATGTGACTGTATATACATACACTACTGATAAGGTTGTAATCTTTTGGGAAGTATATCATTTGGGTACTTGGCTGTTGCAATGAGAGGCAACACTGAGTATTAGATATATGATAATGAGCAGTTCAGAGCATTTCACAGAGACATTACATCTTAACCAATGAAACATGTAGCTTCTAGACGGTTTTAATCCCCATATACATGTAGGGAACTTGGAAACAACCTTTAAGTAATAGTAAATAACTGCACTGTTATAATTTGAATAGTCTAGAGGGCGATAGGTAATCCTGCTGCTCGAATCCTGAAGTATTAAATTGGGATTTTCTTCTTCAAATACTGTACAAATGGGTGGTTTACATAGTAAGAAAGGTGTACTTCTGGGTCATCAGATGTGGAATGCCCCAACTGTGGAATGATAAAGATAGCAACTGGGCTGTAGCTAGGAGAATTGACAGGAGACAGGTAACCCTGTATCAGTATGGACCACAGTAGGTGGTTCATTTTTGTTCGTAGGCTTCAATATCTAACATCACATAATATCCTTGCACCCATGAAAAGGAATAACTATCTTCACGTACTTCAAGTATACATGTGTATATGTCAATTAGATAATTCATTTGATTTGGGATTCAATTGAGCCACACAGACTAACTAGGCACAGGCTATGTGAAGGGGGATGCCACTCTTTACAAAGGCACATGACACCAACATAGAAGCACCTTATTCCAAACTGACACTTACATATCATACGTCACACATAGGCAACACACTATGAGCATTTTCACATCGGTTAATAAACCATAAACATGGATACACACCTTTAAAAAAAAGTAATATCATCTTAAAAACGTCTCATTATGCACTGACACTGGAAACTATTATTTGCACAAGTGAAATTCTTCCATTTGGTTAATTAATAGGGTGGGTCAGCCTTATCCCCATGTCAAAATGAATAATTACAGGAGTTAATGGTTAGGAAGCCCCTCTAAATATCATCCTGAACCTGTAGATCTAGTTGAACATGATTGACAAGAACATACTAACTGTTATTACTAGCAGAACTGACAAATATACATATACTCAGCTTGTTACTGCTATTATGTGTGTAAGGTCTCATGATACCAACCCATTCTAGGATATCACATGCACTGGGAGTTGGTCGTACGTCAAAATGTGCCCTTGTTATGCTTGCCTAACATAGAAAGTTGTCATTTGAAATTTAATTCTCTCTGAATATCGTTTAAGTAATTTTCCCAATTATAGGGTTCAATTATTTGTATTACTTGTATTAGAAGTACCTTTCATGTTAATTTCTCTTAATATTAATTCACATATATTGTTATAGGCAGGATATGGGTCAATGACCATGTCGCGGTACAACTTTATACATCCCAAAGTATCAAACAAATATTACCCTTTGAACAAAAAGACATGATTTTACAGACATGACATCAAGCTTTGACTTTAAATGCCCTTAAACTATAATTACAACTGGAATTCATTCAATAAAATAAAGAATCACCATCTTATAATATTCCTTTTACAAATGAGTAGAGATAAAGTTCTTAGCTGTAGTGCCCCACCTCCCCGACTCTAATAAGTATTCATGTTGACACATTGAGTTCCCAGAGATTAGATAAATGTGGATTTAGATATAGGCCTTAAGAGGACCTTAGTAAACTCTGCCCTTCCGTCTGGCACAACCACTAGTTTATACACACTATATCAGGGGCAGTCCAGCAGTATTGCATTTTCTGCATTGTTTCAAATATACACAGTATACATGTATATAATACCGTCAATGTAGTAGTAGGCTGTTCAACAACAGTAAAATGCCCCTATATCAAAAGGGGATAATTGAACCCGAGGCCTTAATTCTATTTTGAAACGCCTTAAAAAAACGGTCTTCCACGAAAGTGATCATTTTCTGTGTTCACTTCAGCTCTTAGGCATGGCGCCAGTCTGGCACTGCCAACCATTCGTAGCAGTTCCATACCTTGTTTTCAACAACTGGAAAATGTCCACAAAGATACCAAACTTGTTGCAAAAATTCAAATCTGGAACAGAAAGTCGATCGCGACAGATTCCTACCACAACCATGAAACTGAAAATCCACCGAGCTGGCCCATTATGGCTTTTCTTTTTTAATACAAAGAGATAGGATTTGACAGTACCAAGATTATTTCTGACTCTCAATCACCTCTTGACTTCTCTTCTCGCTATATCAGCCCAATGTCTCTGTCCTGGAATCTCTGTCGTTACTTGAATACTCTGGGCAGGGAATTGTCTTCAGAGTTAATCAGCCAGTAGAAACTCATGCTATGTGTGAGTAAGAGTCACATAGTTCTATCCTCCTCCATATACTGCTCCTCTAGTACTTAGTAGCCCCTGAGCACACACAGTTCACAGGTTGGCCACCAGGTGGCAGCTCAAGTGGTCCCCGAGGTAGTGTTGCCACCTGGTGAGTGAGCGAGTAACTACTTCCACCATGCACAGTGTCGTCCCCTAGGAGGCGAGCATGGAAGTAACCTGATCCTGGAGCGTGTAGAGCTCGGAGATTTTATTGCGGAGTTGGTCGTGGAGGCCGCGTATCTGCTGCTTCTCTCGTTGTTGGCCCTGTCGCGACTGTTCAAGCTGCGATTGTGCTTCCGTCACCTGGCCCTGAAGGCGCTTGTTCTCATTCTCGAAATGCTGGAAAAATAAGAGTTGAAATTAGTGCCACTGATGGCTAAAGAGGTACATGGACATCTAATAGGACTATCTATATTTTCATTGTTCAACAGTTGAACACAAACAGTATACATTGCGGAACGTTTGTAATCAGCTTCTCTTGAGCGATTCATATGAAGGCGGCCGCCAAATAATTTCACTATCATCTACCGTAAAACCTTGCGTATAATCCGCACCTAAACTTTGAGGAAACTCTATAACCCGCTCCTGGGGTCTGATTATGGGTACTAGAGAATACTTCAAAAAGCTTGCCTATCCCGTGAAACCCTTGGAAAATCCTATTGCCCGAATGCAAGTTCGGATTCGCGTATAACCTGTGGGTTTTACGTTACCCGATTTCAAAATCTACCCGTCATGTACTTCATGAATCCTGGCTAAGTAATCATGTGCATACCGATCTAGTTGATACTTGAGCTATAGCTTGTTCTCACTACTTACTTGAGCTCTGTCAGTGAGCTGTTTGCTGTGGGCTTCGAGCGGCCTGAGCTGCTCAACTTGTCGTCTTAACTCGGCCAGCTCCTGCAGACATACAATGTTAACAGTTACAGACTGGCATCCACTGGTAACATCTCCCCTAGCCATGGCTCGCTATATTATGACATAGATATTTAAGAATACACAGGAGTTCCTTTAGTGGTGTATTATTTACCTTAACTTTTCAGGTAAAAAGTATCACAATTATCAAAGTCACCATAATTGTAACTGAATTGTAAATCTAAGAAGTGTTCACGCTTTTCTCTTGTTTGGAGACAATGGTGAATATATCTCTATGATATTACACACACTTTTTCCAATTCATACTCAAAGAGATGATGTACGTACGTTGTCCTTGGACTGTGTGCCGATCTCCATTTGTGAAAGTTTTGTGTTAAGTTCTGCGACTTGAGCCTGCGCTAGTGCATTGTCGCCGCCACCACCACCGCCCTTCTCCATCTCAATCACCTAAAGGAAAGACAATATTATACACATTAAATTGATGCACTATTTACAAGTTACCATTAAGTCACTGACAATAGCTATTATTGAATGCTTCTCATTTCACCCAAGGTTAATGGATCAATATCAGCATCAACATTACATTGATGAGCGCACGTATGCAATCGATAGAGTATGTGTATGTGTTAGATAGACGACACCTGGACACGGTTCTTCCATATACCCACTGCCCCATAGGGTCAAGACGAGGTGTTATACACCGAGTCGCTGACCAGTGGGCAGTGGGTATGTGGGAGAAGCCTGGCCAGGTGTAGTCTATCTGATTTAACCCTCGGGTATGTAATATACCCAATGTGTGAAGCCTTTGTTTCAGCCGCCCACCGTGGGTTAAGTGTATTCAAGTATGCCATATAAGTCCAAGTAAACAAAGACTCTTATTTTGACCCCCCTCCCACACACACTAAATCTGCGCCCGGTCACTTAGAGAGAGACACATTTCAAAGAGAGAGGGAAAGTTGAAACGGTTTGCTGATTTGCAGATACTTTTGGACAGTATGTAATACTTTTTTCTTGGGTGATCAGTCATGTATATTATCAATGATTCATGCACTATTTTACCATAGCTCTTGTGAACCCTTGTTTTGTCTTGTCTGTCTGTTTTGTCCGATGTCTTTGTAAAATATGAAAAGAAAAATGTTGTGACGCTTGATTGAACATTGTACTTCAAATATCTTTTACAGATATAAAGTGAGCGTTGCTCTTATGAAAAAAAAAATCTGTGCCCGGTCTACATACCCGTTTCTTCATGCGGGCGCTCTCCTCCTTATACATGGCCAGCTGCTTCTTCCATTCCTCCACGTTGGCTGTAGACTCCTGCAGCGCAGTCGTCAGCCGAGCGTTGTTGTTCTTCAACGTTTGTAACTCGATCTCCCATTTCTTAGCATTTGCCGAGCTAACATTTAAGAGAAGAGTGAACAGGATTTAGTATGAGGAGAATGAGATAAAAAATGCGGTAATAATATCAATACATATATTTCCTACTAGTAAACTTTAAATAGCTATTCAATATTAGAATCCCTGTCAAGAAAGAGAGTTAGTCCTATATACAAGGTAGCTCTTGGCAAGATCAGGAGGTGTCCCCAACTGCGTGCAGTAAAAGCTATTCCTATGTATCTGTATAAATGAGGCAGGCACTCACAAAGCAAAACCAATACCAACATGTATATAATATGTACTATTTACACCTGCAGAATAAGCAGACATTTAAACACAAGAAAGACAAATATCAGCAGTATATCTCCTTACCTTTGGGCTAACGCTATCTTGAGTCGGTCGTTCTCGTACTTGAGGTGGCTCTCGGCGTTGCCGGGTGACGATGAGCTTATGGGTGTGGAGCCGGAGTTCCTCCGCTCATTGATCACAGCATCAGCCTGAAACAAGAGGGTTTACTGTTAGAACTTGGCGTCAATTAAGAAAATGGTGTGGGAAACCATGGATGGCTTGGTAACTACATCGTGAGTTGTTTCAAATAATGAAGAGATGATAAAGAAAAACGTAATCATGTAACCCTTTGAAAATGTGGGATCAATATTCGATAAGCAACCATAAACATTGGTGATATTGAAAATGAAGTTGATGATATACAAATAACATGTATATATTTCCCCGCTACCTTTATCTTGAACTTGTTTAAGGGTACATGTATAAACCCACCATTACATCTAACCACTGGGTCATCTAGATAGGCAGCATACATTCATACAAATCGTTACGTCTAGAAGTTACCATACAGAACGGCTACTAACCATGTCCTATACCAAAGAACTTAAACACTTGAAGCCAGTAGGGATTGTATGCAAGTATGGTATGCATTGCAACTCCAGTGTTTGATTAAGCTCAAACCAATCACTAGGACCTTTCAATAAGACAAATCAACGCCCTAAACCCCCGGGCACAGACCCTCACACTCACGGCCATCCTGAGCATGTCGGAGGCGGTAGCAGTGGTCAGTAGATGGTGGAGGTGGTGGGCCGCCATGGTCGCTGCTCAGAGATAAACTGAGAACACAATGACGTTACGTCGTGTCACGGGTGACGTACACCACCAGCTGTGACGTCACCCCTGACACAATGACCATTAGGTCACGACTGATGTCATGTCCAGGGCCGTCATGTCACGTCATGTCAAGTTATGTTACCTCACGCTAATCCATCTCAAGAAGAAAAAAACTACTGAGTGGATATTATTGCATGCACAGATGCATTTACCAACAATTGACGTGGTTTTGTTCCTGTATGCAAACCTCTAATCACCAACCGACCCCCTTATTACCAGTGCATGTAAGTTGAAAACGACCAATTGTTGTTCAAAAGGTCCATGTGAACTTGCTCGTTCTATACTATTTTTGTATGGATACATGACCTTATAACAATGGAGTTTTTCCCTCTTTCTTTTTGTTAATCCCCAAAACGTGATGTTACTGCTGTAACATATGTTGTCTCAATTAATCCCCCTGTATTCAACATAAATATTAGCTCACTTGTTGGTTTTTATCTATGATAATTTTTTTCTTGTCAGTGTTGATCTATGAGGGACAACACAGCTGCTCCCAACATCAGGTAATTGACAAGATGTATGCACAGAACAAGAGTTATGTATATACGACATAACCCTGGTGTAACTGGTGAGTTGTGTACATCAGCCTCAATGTATTATCATGGTCGGTTATTGTGTACCTAAAACCACTGCCAGGACTATGTGTTCATACTGATCAGTAAGTAATGTGTATACATTCAATTTGCTTTGGCAAAGAAAGCTGACTGGGTACTTTCATACATTTTGCACATTAAAGCATCAAAACTTGGATACTAGAATTTTATATTTTATATTTTTTACAAAGATCTAGCCCTACCTGACACTTTCCCCAAAAAACGTTGTCAATTCCCACAGAATCCAATGGGAAGTATGGGAGATACTGTCTTTTAAAAATGTGGGTGACACAAGCTGGCTTGACGGTGATGGGATAGGATCAGATTAACATTACTGACAGCTGGTCACCACAGCACATCCACATTAATGGCCGCCATATGGACCTCATATTAGCAAAAGGCACAAAAACTAATTCACAAAATCTAAATGGAGATGTATTCATGAATCGATAGCGTGACCTATTTACAAGGACTACACCAGGATTCAGTATGGGCAGAAATGCAAACCGCTGGGGCTTAATATTAAGATAGTCCTTCAACACTAACAGCTACTGACTCATTCCCCCGTTAATCTTATGTCACCCCCTATTCGACTCCCCAGGTAGAGTATTTTATTACATTTTTACCTGAGAAAAAACTATGGTACAATAAGTATTGATAAAGAACTACAGTCCTCTTGCCCTCTTGATCTTAAAAAAACTTAATATATCCCGAACCATCTTATCAAAACTCATCCCAGCCCCCTTACTAATCTAATCCATATCTCTGACATATCTCCCTAGCATTACCTTGCCGGTGGGGGGTTTCCTCCTGATCCTCATCATGCCGCCGTCCATTTAACCCTAACACAGGTGGGGATCGATGCCTGCTGGTCACCAGGCCCTAACTCCTCCAGGGCGGACCACACCCTACATGAGGGTGCTACAGGGAGGGGGTATGCCTCTACCTCCCACTACATCCACACAGAACACGTGCAATTAGCACGTCATAGGTCTACACTGTACTCAATAGAGTCGACCCCTTTTCATGCAGTTCATACTCTTTTCAAACCACGTGGTATGCTTCAGTTCACTTTAGTTGTATTTCAGAAGATACCCTCTAGTGCTCAGGAGTGTTCCCACAATATCTCCATGCTATCCAGCAGTTACGCTCGGAGGGACAGACAGAGAGATAAGTTGTCTAAAACTATGCAGTTCCCATACTATCCTCAATAACATCTCTTTCCCATGTAGTTCCTCGCATAGCCATTATATAAATTGAAAAAAATATATATCACACATTCAGAAAGGCGTGAAGAGACAAGTCAGACAGGCACAATTCAAGCCCCATTAGCAGGGCAGTGTGTGATGTATTGTGTCCAGTGGAGCAGGCCCTACCCACACTATGGGCCGTGCTTACACAGCACACAATGCCACATCCTGTGGGGAATACTCTAATATCTACTGTTTATGTGGTTCACAATAGATGTCAGCTCCATGTTGGCTGTACTACATTGGTAGATCCCCAGTCCACTGGTGTGGTAGAGCAGGCTATAGGTTGTAGCCTTGGTTGTATAGATATAACACACTGGAGGGAGGCTAGATGTACTTTACTAAATGAGTCAGCGTCCTCCGGGGTACCAGCCCTCCCCCCGCGCCAACCCTGGAGGAGTCACGGTCTGCCGGCCTCCAGCGCTGCTGCTACACGTGGGATCCAACCAACCGTGAAGATCCAAAATGATCTAAATGTGGGCAGTGATCAGATGTGGTGGTAGTGGTGGTGGTGTCTGGCTTATCCCAGCGGTTTTCCCCAGTGGTCAATATTGACCACTGTGGACACCACTATAGGGGATGGGGAGGTGGAGTGGTACTAGACGATGTGATGCGTCCTCCAGCACTGTATAGCTGTATGCTACTGCCGCAGTGTGCGGTGGGTAAGGTAGGCGGGAGGGGGAGGGGTGAGTAGGTGGGAGGGTTGGGGTGTCTGGTGGGGCATGACGAGGATCGACGCGCAGGTATAAACCCCCCATGCAGCCCCTGCCTCCAAGCGGCCGTGCACCACTCAATATTGGATCTCTGTGCCTACCACGTTATGCCTGTAGCAGTGCCTACTTCACGGCACCGGGGGCCAGTGTAGCAGACCCTGGAAGCAGTGCAATGGTGTGTGTGTGGGGGGGGGGGGAGTGACCTAGTTTGATCAGTGCTACCTGTGTTGACCTTGAAAGGCCAGCTGCCACCTGGTAGCGTCCCGGGCACGCACTGGTAGACACCTTACAGACCCCAGATCTCTGATGCTGCACCCCAACAACCCCTCACTCTCTCACCTACAGATCCCTGCCCCACCCCACCCCCAACCCCTGCCAAGAAACTAGAGCACATTTAAGTTCTCTAAATTTATGCCTGGTGAACACAAATAAAAGGGAATAAAAGATGCCATTATTTTCTCCATTTTCACATCTCAGTTTATAGAGAATGTGGGATCGAAAAATACGCATTTTCTATTATTTGTTGGGGGAGAGCTGTTGGGATTTGTTAAACAGAAACAGAAAATAATACAAGGACTATAGTTCTCTACCCCTTCCAGAAGCCCATATCTGGGCAGAACTTCCCAGGCACTATTTCAATTTTAATACGGATTGAAATTATTCTCATTGAAACCAGTCACTTGATCACTAGTGTACTCACCACAGGGCTACTGGAGATGGGTGGGGGCTTGTTGATCGGACTGTTACGTGACTATAGTGTACTCACCACGGGGCTACTGGAGATGGGTGGGGGCTTGTTGATGGGACTGTTACATGACTATAGTGTACTCACCACGGGGCTACTGGAGATGGGTGGGGGCTTGTTGATGGGACTGTTACATGACTATAGTGTACTCACCACAGGGCTACTGGAGATGGGTGGGGGCTTGTTGATGGGACTGTTACATGACTAGTGTACTCACCACGGGGCTACTGGAGATGGGTAGGGGCTTGTTGATGGGACTGTTACATGACTAGTGTACTCACCACGGGGCTACTGGAGATGGGTGGGGGCTTGTTGATGGGACTGTTACATGACTAGTGTACTCACCACGGGGCTCCTGGAGATGGGTGGGGGCTTGTTGATGGGACTGTTACATGACTATAGTGTACTCACCACAGGGCTACTGGAGATGGGTGGGGGCTTGTTGATGGGACTGTTACATGACTAGTGTACTCACCACGGGGCTACTGGAGATGGGTGGGGGCTTGTTGATGGGACTGTTACATGACTACAGTGTACTCACCCCTGGGCTACTGGAGATGGGTGGGGGCTTGTTGATGGGACTGTTACATGACTAGTGTACTCACCACAGGGCTACTGGAGATGGGTGTGGGCTTGTTGATGGGACTGTTACATGACTAGTGTACTCACCACGGGGCTACTGGAGATGGGTGGGGGCTTGTTGATGGGACTGTTACATGACTAGTGTACTCACCACGGGGCTACTGGAGATGGGTGGGGGCTTGTTGATGGGACTGTTACATCACTATAGTGTACTCACCACAGGGCTACTGGAGATGGGTGGGGGCTTGTTGATGGGACTGTTACTGGTGGTGGTGTCCGGTGAGGCCGGTGCATGGTTGGAGTCACCATTTGTTGTCGCTGTCTTCGTAGAAGCTTGGCGCGTCAACTCTTTCACCTCTTTGAACTTGTCAATGAACTGTAAATGAAAATAGCTTTAGTACCGTAGTACAAGTAATAACATGTGGATCTTTTCATGACTCAAAAAAGCCAGATTATTTTGCTTCTTTCTTTGAAATTGTAACAATAGTTGATTATTCATTCAGATTCCCAGAATATATAAATAGAATATCATTTGCCAAGCCCTCCCTACAGGAATAAAGATTGATAATATAATTTTCTATGCTACTCAGGATGAGTTTTACGGTTAATTCTCTTGTCTCCATTTGATGTTTGTGCTTTTAAAACAGTTATCCTATCCTTATGCTTGCATATTTACTTAAGCCTTCATGTTCGAGATACAGATTTGTCTCTTACCTTGGCCAACTCTACTTCTGATGCAAACCCGAGACCGTAGACTGTGTTGGCGCGGGGGTCCGTCCACTGACCAAACTTTTGGGACGTCTTTGTGAACTGCATGGTAGGCAGGATGGTACTGTTGATGACAGCCTGAAACGGAAATACAAAAATGTTCAGAAGACTGTTCATACTGTATTTTGTGTTTTTAGTTAAATAATTTAATGAGTATACACAATGCACAAATAGTGGGACAACAAAAACTCAGTTGATTGGTAAGGAATCTCCAATACCTCCGATATAAACTTCTCAGCAATATACATTCCAAGTCACAGCAGATGTCAATCAGATTTAATGGAAGAACAACAATAGTCATAATTCAAAGAACAGGTTCAGTTAAACTACCCATCATGGTCAAATTAATTGACAATATTTACTAGTACTCCCTACTGGACAACTAAATGAGGGACACCATACGGTTGATGTCTTCCATTAATTGTCATGAAAAAGGATTTTTGCGACAATATTTCGGGGGAATAAGGCATTTGGACTACTAACACATCTTTTGCGAGGTGATTCAAAAACTAGTGTACTGTTCTGTTGTCTCAATCCCAGGTCCCTATCTCCAGCCCTCTTCCTTGTTCTCTCTGGTAGCAGGGTCTCCATCTCTCCTCCTCCCCCCGTCCCTCCATTTTCCCCTGGTACTTCTCCAACCCCCTCAGAGTCAGTGTCCTCCAGAGTATTAACAGCACCATATCTGGTATCCTCACCCAGTGCCACAGCTCTCAGGGATTGTCCCACCTCACTGACAAACCTCACAAGACGCGGCCGCTCACCGACCAATGACTCTCTGTGTCTGTGCACATTCTCCAGGTGGCGCCTGTAGTCAGACTTCCGCTGCCCCCGGAAGGCCTTGCCCTCACACTTACGGTAAGGGCAGATGAAGCCAGGACCCACGTGCTGGTGCGACTGTTCATGGCGCGTCAGGCGACTAAGTTTGCTGAAGCCACGACAGCAGTAGCGACAGATGAATGAGAATACCGGGGCAGTGCCTACACACTGGCGTGGATCCATCTTTTATGTTAACTACAAAGTTGGGAATAGAATGAACTATCTGTGGGCTGCTCGTCTGTATCTGTAGCAGGGTAGAGCTGCTCGTCTGTGGCTGACAGTGTCTACTGGCAGTGGCAGTAGCAGGGAGAGCTGCTCATCTGTAGCTGACAGTGTCTACTGGCAGTAACTGTAGCAGGGTAGAGCTGCTCGTCTGTAGCTGACAGTGTCTACTGGCAGTGGCAGTAGCAGGGTAGAGCTGCTCGTCTGTAGCTGACAGTGTCTACTGGCAGTGGCAGTAGCAGGGTAGAGCTGCTCGTCTGTAGCTGACAGTGTCTACTGGCAGTAGCAGTAATAGGGCGGAGCTGCTCGTCTGTAGCTGACAGTGTCTACTGGCAGTAGCAGTAGCGGGGGGAGCTGCTCGTCTGTAGCTGACAGTGTCTATTGGCAGTAGCAGTAGCAGGGTAGAGCTGCTCGTCTGTAGCTGACAGTGTCTGCTGGCAGTAGCAGTAATAGGGCAGAGCTGCTCGTCTGTGGCTGACAGTGTCTACTGGCAGTAGCAGTAGCGGGGGGAGCTGCTCGTCTGTGGCTGGCAGTGTCTGCTGGCAGTAGCAGTAGTAGGGTAGAGCTGCTCGTCTGTAGCTGACAGTGTCTACTGGCAGTAGCAGTAGCAGGGTAGAGCTGCTCGTCTGTAGCTGACAGTGTCTACTGGCAGTAGCAGTAATAGGGCAGAGCTGCTCGTCTGTAGCTGACAGTGTCTACTGGCAGTAGCAGTAGTAGGGTGCACTGCTCATCTCTATCTGACAATGTCTGCTATTTCTGCAATATCTACTCTCCTATTACTGACATATTGCTAAAGAAATCAATTAATCTCTTTCATCTAGGCAGATTAATGAATCGTTATTGTTTTGTTTCCATCTGGAATGGTAATTGAGTCTTAATCATGTCTTCGGCATTAATAATGTTCCAGCATCAATCCCTTTGAAGTTTGATTGTCTGGTGAAGACTTGGTCCTCTCTGTGGCAATGGATTAATGGCTTGCCATTACGAACATTACAGAGTGAGAAGGGCTGTAAAGTCTGAGAGAGCGTCCCAATACAGAAAGTCTGTGTTGCTTGTACTGTAAAGTCTAAGGGTAAAGACAGTGATGGAGTTGGCCAGTACTGGTGGTGATTTCCCGGAGAACTAACATCATGGTGTTATTCCAGATGTATATCAGCTTCAGGAAAGAGTCAATTGGCGCCAGGTCTATTATTTCCTCTGGGGTAAACTGGAGTTGGTTTTTGCGCTATTCTGTACGAGCAGCATATGTTAAGGAACCCTTATTTAAAGCCATTCCCTGCTTTACGAAATGTTGGTCAATTATTTTAAAAAATTGATAAAGAGAAATACTGAAATTGCTAGGGCAATTATAAGGTCGCATAAAATCCTCAGGGATTCGATGCAGCAGACGCTGTATAATTCCTAGTAGTGTTTGGATATGGAACATTATACTCCTTCTTATGCAGGACGCCTATAACTCCTCTGGCATAAACTCGTGTGGCTATGAATCCTTGGTGTTTCCCTCTGGCTGAGGCAATGCTGGGACAGTGATTCCGGTGATGAATAGACGTTGTGTATTGTATTCAGATTATCCAGGCTGTCTCCTTTGCTGCTATCCCAGTTTGTCCCTAGTCTGTAGGATATACATGTGGGACTGTGCTAAAACCTTCAGTGCCGTATCCTGAGGGTGGATCCGGGTTCTTAGTCTGGTCGTTCCCGCATCACCCATGCACCAATGACTACAGCGTCAAAAAATGCACAGCCTGGGGAGAGATTTCGGCAGACCATTCCATGATGCGGGACTGCAGGTCGGGACAGGGCCATATGGGTCCGTGCTCAAATCTCAACCATTTAACTAGTGACTCGTGAGAATTCGGGAGTCAACCTGCATGGTCCCTGTCTGGCTATATACCCCCACCCCCCATGTCCATATACCCCCTTTATTTACAGGGCTGTCAACCCTCACGCATTGGGCGTGAGACTCACGCATTTGGACCCTTTCTCACGCTCTCACGCAGGAGTAAAGCAATCTCACGCATTCCTGAGATTCTGGGCTTTCCAGAACTGCTTCGTGCCCCGTTATGTTCACTCACACTTTATCAGTTTGGCAAAGTCTCACTCTTGCTCATTCCCAAAAGTTGACAACCCTGTATTTAGGCAGCAAGGTGTAGGGCATACACACTTAAGATCTAGATCGAAATGCAGTAATAGTGACCAACTTCTCGAATATCTTTATGACATTACAAATGTAACCCTTTAAGGCCAGCATCATACTTCAACACAACACGCCCTTCTGTCGGCATGATGCATTAACGCAGCACCGGTGAGTAACACGCTGGTGCTGCATTCGTGCATCATGTCTACCATAATGGGGTTGATACACTATATACAAGGGCCAGTGAGATGCACCAATGTAGTGCCGACGAGTTATTCTCTGCACTATGGTGGTGCATCATGACGATCGACAAAAAAGGCTTAACGATACATCCTTAAACCTTTAAGGACGGCATGTCGCTAAAAGGTGACATTTGTCGTTATGATGCACCAATGCAGCCTTGGCAAGTAACTCGTCGGCGCTGCATTGGTGCATCATGCCGACCCTTCGGGGGTGTCTCAACCCAGTATAGTCGGCATGATGCTGGAATGCAGCTCTGGTGAGTAACTCGCCAGTGCTGCATTCATTGCATCATTACGGTCAAGGGTATGATGCATTACAGCTTTAAAGGGTTAAAGGGTTAACACTAAAGGTGGCTAGTGTAGGCCTACTGACCTTGGAGCCCTCCACACTGATGATGCGGTACGAGTTGCGGGTACTGTCGAAGTAGTAGGACACATTGATGGCCTGTGTGCTGGCAGGTAGCCATTTCTTCTTGGTGCTCGGGTCGATCTGAAAGACGTGCGCCTTGGTCGTGAAGATGGGCTGCTCCCTGGGGAAGACAAGAAAAACTGGGTTAGCATATTATCCTCAATACTCAATCTTTTTTTTTGTCAAGCATGGATGTGACCACTTCAGAAAGGTGATTATTCAATTCGAGGCCCCTGAATTGATAACGGTCCTCTATGGGCAATTGCAAGACTTAGAACGTAGAAAAACCCTGACATCTAGAGGGAACTTGAAACATTTTATTTCATCCCTGTTGCACAAACACTCTTGTTGTTTAGAGAGGGATACTTAGAGAGAATATACAAATAATTGATAAGATAAGCAGAGGATTTCAAGTAAACCTTGATATGTTGATAATAATATGGCACAAGGTTTCCGTGATTGACACAATCTTGTAGTTTGATAGCGTTTGTTTTAGATATCCGGTGATTTAGAATTATACACGTCATGCTAGGTTGAATACTGCGAAACCTCAAATCATATTTGATGTACCAGTACTGTTGACTGTCTTCTGAATTACCAAATTTCAACAACCATGTATTTATGTGAATGATACACATCCATACACTCATCTACCTGTACCTCCATGACCGCTGGTTTTGTGAACATGTCATATGTATATGCATGTATACACCTACAGTACATATAGTACCTATATCATCTAAATGTAGCCTAAGTTGCCAGAAGTTCAACACACTGGAAGTTCTGGGGTACCCTTTTTTATGTTCCCTCACTCGTTTCTCATGGGGTCTTATGTGTTTTTATATCAATGTGTATGACAGAGCACTTAGCCCTCCCCAGGCCTGCAGGTGGTAACACTACCAGACACCACCCTGTGTATGGGGGAGGGGTGCGTACAACATGTAGACACTAGAGATGCCACCCTTCACCCATGTAGTTATCGTACTGATATGTACAACTCATACCCTGATCTGTTCAGGCATTATTACATTATATATGATGCTGAGTATGCTGCTTGTAAAAGCTGCCAATAAGAAGTAACATTAATGTTCAGGAATTTATTAAGGGGCATACGCTTAGGAAGATATACCATGTGCTGCACAATATTGTTAATGTACTTTCGTAAGCACTACCAGCATGGCAATTCCACTCGGGGCCAACAGACAACATATTAAAGGAGATGCGACAATGGCGTAGGAGATATGGACTAAAGTGATACAGCCCCAAACATAAGAAAAGCATCGGTGAGATTACGAACTCTATTGGATACACGTAGTTCACCTCCGAGATATGATGGCGTTCTTCTGGACTTGGTATCTTGTAAGGATAAGGAGCAGAGTGTTTTTAAAGTTACATTTCACGTAGAGAGATGTGGTGCTAGGTGTGGGAGCTGATAACAGGTTATGGGGCAATGTAGCGGCAGACTGGGTTCTGTGATCACCACATAACACGTCCCGCCCACCCCGCGCCCACCTACCAGGTACCGGGAGGAGGTGGGGCAGGTACTACCAGGTGTGTAGAGGGTGCACTGTAAAGCAATGGTATATTCTCCTTCTCATGTACACTCATAACACAGTATATACTGTAAACCTACAGTAGATTCTACTGCTCATGTACACTCATAACACAGTATATACTGTAAACCTACCGTAGATTATACTGCTCATGTACACTCATAACACAGTATATACTGTAAACCTACAATAGATTATACTGCTCATGTACACTCATAACACAGTATATACTGTAAACCTACAATAGATTATACTGCTCATGTACACTCATAACACAGTATATACTGTAACCCTACAGTAGATTATACTGCTCATGTACACTCATAACACAGTATATACTGTAAACCTACCGTTGATTATACTGCTCATGTACACTCATAACACAGTATATACTGTAAACCTACAATAGATTATACTGCTCATGTACACTCATAACACAGTATATACTGTAAACCTACAGTAGATTCTACTGCTCATGTACACTCATAACACAGTATATACTGTAAACCTACAGTAGATTCTACTGCTCATGTACACTCATAACACAGTATATACTGTAAACCTACAGTAGATTCTACTGCTCATGTACACTCATAACACAGTATATACTGTAAACCTACAGTAGATTCTACTGCTCATGTACACTCATACCACAGTATATATATATTGTAAGACTACAGTAGATTCTACTGCTGAAATACATTAAGCTTTAACAGTGTATGCAGTGTGTGGAGGGGGTTGGGCAGGGGAGAGTGAAGGGCAAGGAAGCATGCGAGGACCCAAGGCTGTTTGTGAGCCGTCATAGAAAATAGAATATTCAGTTTGGCAGATATATACTGTGTCAGGGGTAACGAAATGTAATGTAGTGACTACTCCCTTGAATTTCTATGACCCACCCTCTTCCTACGGTACGACCAGCTTTATTGTCTTCCTTTCCTATGTACGCCACGATATGTGAACGAATGCAGAAATTGACATGGGAATTTGGTAGGCCTTTTCATAGGATGTTAAATAGTATATTGTGTCTGGTGTTGAGGGGTAGGGCCTGTGTTTACACCACTAACATATCAGATCTACCTGTACCCCTACAGGTGTACTGGGTGATTATCCTACTTGTAGCAGCCCTGCACACAACTCACTAAGGACCTCCTCCTGGCTTCTCCAGGGTGGTGAAGGGGGAAGTGTGGGGTACCCGGGGTGTGGTACCTATAGGGTGAGGGAATCATCTGGTTTGTGCCCATTCCATAGCTACCACAGCCCAATGTTATCGGTAAATATTGCTGTTTTCTTTTACTAAGTATAGTCAACTGTTAAGCTGTGGCCTCCTCCAGGGCTGGTGGTGGGGCTGTGTAGAGGCAGGAGTTACGGTGTTTGGGGTCATGTAGGGTGGACATGTGCCCTGAGGACGGGGTACACCCATTCAGCATACAGAGAGGTGAACAGCTCACAGGTGAGCAGCTCACTTAGGATTGTAGCAGTTTAGCCTTGTGTTTCTCCCTATCATTCCGCACCCTAGAAACTATGCAACTCACAGCCAGTACAATTCAAACATGTATGACACCCGGTAATGGTAATTCAATGAAATGTTGAGCTGTGTAGCATCTGTCAAATTAACCCTCTGAAAAAGAAGAATTGCTTCACAATTGACCTATAGTCTATCTCCTTTATCTTCGTTAAGTGATAATTCAGCTGTTACGTTTGTGGTATCTTTCTACCTTAGAAAACCACACCCACAATATCTGCCCCCCCCCCCGCCCCCCAGCCCTCACCCCTCCCGCCATTCCCGGCAGCACTTCCGCCGCCCACGTGACGGCGTGCCTGGGTTACTGACGCTCACCATGGCAACGCGTGGTGTTTATAGACGTAGTACAGGGGCACGGCATGACTGGCACACCTCTGACGTACACAGCATGTCCGCCACACTCTCCACGCAGCCACACATTCCGGCAGTATAAAACCAGGAGGTAAACTAAGGAAGTATCTGCTATGAGAGTGGATATGGGGGCTATAGTATGGAGGTTGGCTAGAGTGGCAACGCCTACCTACATCTAAGTCTGAGAAAAGAGAAGTTGGTCATGGGATGGATGTGTGTGAGGAGGGTGGGAAGAGATGAGCAGCGGGTGTTATTAGAGGTAGAGAAGGGCAGTGAGCAGCTCGGGAGCAGCTCGCCCCACGCGCACCTTCCCCGAGCCTGCAGGTATGCCGCCTATGCCCCTGACCGTGATCTCCAGTATATAGGTACCGCTCACGGCTAGAGGGGAATGGTGCACGCCGCGGGTGCATGCTTAAGATTAGCAGTAATTAAACTTTTTTATATGTGTGTGTTTATCAATAAGCATGACCAAAGGCTAAAGTACTTGGCGAGTTTATGTTGACATCAACATACATAGCAAAACATTGAGTTTTTACCTCATCATACCTTTCTCTATTACCTGTTTGTATTCATACCAATGTACTAAACATCCGTATAATCCCTCGTTATACATTCAGACCTGCATATTAACCCTCCTGCCCTCCCCACAACCAACGTGAACCTTTTTACGATTATTATTCCAACCAGCCATTCCTCTACCCCTCTTACAGACACACCTCTCCAAGACACCTTAAAAATTCTGTGCCTTTTTCTCTTCCCACACTTCATCCCTCCTGCACGTGGGTAATGTGATCGGGAGACGTGTTTATACGGCAGATACGACCAACGTCTCCACGCCAACCTCAGTTATGACGTGTTTACTCACGCGACGTTGTTCACCTGTGACGTCACGGCACATCAACGTGGGCTGGTGAATCCTAGGATACACCCCGACTGTGAATGGGCTGAGTAAGTACACTGGTGTACAAACGGGGGCGCGGCCACAACTAGTACAGAGTGTACGGCTAGAACACGACTATGTTGTCTACGCTACCACACACATGTGCAGAAATAGCTCTTATATATAGCGAGTCTGACAGAAATAAAGGTCAGCCTATACCTCAGGCCTGTTTCACACTGCAGTGGCCACACTGGGCCACACCCTGGTGTCATTTGTCTCACGGTGACCATAGCATATCTATGTATAGGGGTCAGGCTGTGGGCGCGTCCATTACCTTTAAGCTGATACTGGGTGCTAGCTGTTACATAATGCACCTTAAGAATTCTGCAGTGAATTCAAGGAATTATCTCATTGGTTGATAATGCATCCATGGAGCTACACATCCATACATGTACGTGCATTCTTCCAGGTAAGATACATGCATGTGTACACTACCCATACTACCCCCCTCCCCAAACACACACACATACCAGTGGATGCCCTGCTTGGTGACGGTGATGCACGTGTAGCCGGACTGGGACGCCTCACTCCGGGACATGATGATGGCGTCCGTACTCCGCGACATGGGGCCGGCCGCCGCCAGGGGCGTGGGCCGCCAACTTCCGGCCGGCGCCGCCGCCATCATGGCGGTGGACGACATACCTGTCCGCGGCAGGCTGCTGGCCTTGGTGCGCGCCGCCGCCGCCACGTAGGTGGGCACCGCCAGGTCTGTCCGTAGTCCGGTCGGCGACGACGTCGGAGACACGCCGAACACCGCCGAGTGCGGCCGACGTCGGGTACTGCGCTTCCGATTGCGCCGGAAGCTGTCCTCGTCACCGCTGGTGGAGGAGAGGCTGAGTGAGGAGGGACTGGAGGAGTGGGGTGAGAGGAGCGGCGGCGGGGAGAAGAGACCCCTGTCCCTGCCTGTTGGTGACAGGAGGGGCGGCGGGGGCGGGGAGAGCACAGCGCGTGTCCGTGGGGGGTCGGGGCATTCCATGAGCGGCCCCAGCTCCAGGCTCGGCTCGCGCAGCCCCACCGGAAGTGACGACGACCGCAGCAGGGTCGGGCTCTTAGGGTCCTGTCGGCGCGCCTCGAAAGGCTGAAAGTTCTCTGTGAGGGCGGCGGCGGGCTGCTGGGGCAGCGTGGTGGCACGTGCTTCCTGTCCGCGCGGCGACCAGAGGACCGTGTCGGACCGGTACATGGCCGGCACCTGGGGCGGGGGCGGCGGGGGGTGGCACGGCGGGCGGGACGGCACCGCCGGCCGCCAACCGTTCTGCCGCAAGGGGCGCGCGTCGTCCATGGTGCCGTTCATCTTAATACTTCCGGTTCCGTTGTCGTCGAGACCTATGGGCTGCGACCACTGCTGGAGGAGAACGTCCTTAGTAGGGTACGCTGGGGTACCATCTGCAGCCACGGCGCCATCTAGCGGGGACAGACACTGCCCTGCAGGCCGCGCCCATTTCGGCGTCGGCGCCGCGCTGCGACTTCCGCCATGCATGGGCCGGAAGGTGGAGAGCGCGAGCTGCGCCAGGGGTCGCTCGTCCGTGTTGACGCTCTGACTGCGGGGGCGGTTAGGCCGGATGGCGATGGGCACCGTCTCCGTGTGTTCAGCCTCCCCGCCCGGCCCCTCCCTGACCACCACGGCCGCCGACATGACGACACACTGCCTCCTGGGAGCAGCTCACGAGCAGCTCATGCAGTCACACGGCCCTAGTGTGCAGTATACTCCCAATAACAACTCAATCAACTGAGCCCAGGGCAGTAACTCGCACCACAGGCCTCCCCACCGCCGACACCCCAATATCCACCACTATTTCCACCGACATGGTTTTCTATTTTTCTTATCATCAGGGTACTTGTACAACCTCTCCCTGCATTCAATGAAAGAATACCATCTGGGTCGGGGTAGGTATATATATCGAAATTCCTTCGAGTTGGAGATCACACCGCGACGGTTGCTGCACTGTTTACTAATCCCTGTGTGTTATCTGGTCCAACCTGTGCTAATCTAGGGGCACAGGTTAGGCGGTCCATGGGACAGGGTAGATGTATGTTACCACAGGTGTGCGGGCAGGTATGTCGGTAGGTGGCCCACCTGGGGAGTCCCTTGTTACCTGTATAGGTCACCTGGGACTGTGATGACCCCGCTCCTAATGAACTTCTCTTTGTGCCTCCCTCCTCCAGGGTGACCTCTGGTAGAGAGCAGCTCCCGTGGGTTGTTATAGGTGACCTGCTCACTGGAGGAGCAGTATTGTGCTGTATTATATATAGGCTGTCATTACACGCCAACCACGCCCGCCGCCCTCCACACCCAACCTCCTCCTGTGTCTCTCAACCAGCTCTATGTATACTCCACTTTACGTCACAGGCTGCATGGGATATACTCGTCTCCTCCCGAGCTGCTCCTCACCCTTGTACAATGTACCAACCCAGGGGTGCAGCAGGTGATGCTACACTACAGGTACCACAGGGCGAGTTGCTCACAGTTGCTCAGTGGGTACATATACTCACACTGCACCCGTCAGACGAGCTGCTCACAGAGTACACTATACCTCCAGATGTGCCAACAGACTGAGCTGCTCACTTACTGTACCTCTACCGCATACAGAGTGTATATATCGTACGGGTTTTGTATGTACAGTATCCCTTCTCCCCATCGGCTCCACTCACTCCTTCAGTCTCCCTTGCCCCAACTACAGTTACACACACCCAGGTTGCCCCTCTGGGTGGTGAGGGGAGCTGCTCCAGGCGCCGTGAGCAGCTCAGGCTGGTTACATACAGGTGTAACCTTCAGTTGGTCTGCAGGTAGTAGGAGGGGCCACAACATGAAGTCTTGAGCAAACTCCACGGTCATAGACTAAAATAGTTGGCAAAGTTGTACAACGGATATGTATACCATGGAGTATTCCAAAGCTATTTCATATTAACTTTTGGGATACAAAGAGTACTTTATATGCATATGGTTTCATTGCATATATGTGCATACAATTCTATAGTGAGGAGGAGCTCGGGACAGGACGAATATGATCTTATATTGTCTTATATCGTAGATACGACAACCGAGAGGTGACAGACAAAGAGGTCCCAGTATTCGACACATTAGGGAGAAATCTATATCCTGTAATTGTCGTTAATTTTGCATACGAACTCCATGTCTCATATGCAATGCACATAACTTCACTCAGCTCACCAAGAAAATGTTTGGCAGCATTCCAAACCAAATCTTAGATAATTCCGTCATAATCCCTACACAAACCGACTAATTAGAGCTCACGAGCAGCTCGGCACCCACTTAGGATCCATTCACGATAAGCTGAGCACCCAGCCTGAGCTGAACGTGACGCCAGAGAAGGTGAGCAGATGGCCAGGGGCGGCAGGGGTAGCGATACCAGGGCGCCCTCTGGGGCATCATTATCAAACTAGTACCAGGCCCCCACCAGGTACGCTATTAACCCTTTTACTGCACCAACAGAGCATACTACTTCACATTGGTAAGGTGCAGTGCGTGCCTCCCAGTGGTAGCTTTGTAAAGGGTGCGTGGACTCATAGGGAGGTGAGTGGTGTGTATCATTAGTTTGAATGTGACCCACTAGGTGTTGCTATAGGGCATCTTTTTGACATTCCTTATCAAGCTGGAACGGCCTACTTGCCTGCACCCCCCACCCCCGACAGGATCTACCGCCACCACCGGAGCAGTGAAATAGGTGGGATCCATGACCTTTTCACCTGTACCCCCTACACACAGATACCCCCCCCCCCCCCCAACAAGGTCTAAGATTCCAGCAGTGCTGCCCCAAACTGGTCCGTGTCCAGACTGGGGTTATCATCACGGTGGCTCAGTGGGCTGAGCTGCTCCCTGTAAGTGTGAGTTAGTCTGATGTGCTCCATGTGCAGGTTGGGGCTAGTCTGTAGACCCCCATAGAGATCACGCACCTATACATGCCTGTGTCTGCGAGCTAGTGCTATGGTATAGGCTACGTGGGCGTGGGCGTTGGTAAAGGAAGGAGAGCATGTAGCATTTTAAGTGGAGAAAGAGCTGGGGTTTTAATATTCTCTGATGATATTGTCCTCTATGGGTTTAACGTATATTGATGGTATATGAAAGGCGTGATGCACAGTACATACACAGAGACCACAGTACAAAGGAAACCCACAGCCCAAAGCACTTTTGAAAGCAGGCGGTGACAGTCCAGTGCAGAAGAAATAAAGCTAAATAAGGGGCATGTCAGTTCCTACACTCAGCAGGATTAGGCTCCCTATTTATTGTCGCCACATGTCAATGACTGCCCCTGCTTGTCAATAGGCCTCACACGCCTCATGGATATTGCGCCGGTTCTCACACAGCTGGACAAAAGTCCCCTGTCCATAATTTGACAATCTGCCATAAAGCTCCACAATCACCACAAACACTTAACCATACAGTCTATGTCATAGTGGACAAGACCAGTGCTATAAATGTAACTGCCAGACGGTCGGTCATTGTGCCACTTTAAGTTAATATTGTTTCCCATATGTCACCCAAGTGGTCACACCTAACTTAGTAAGGTATGGTGGTGAGTAAGGGAAGGATCCCTACTGATACATTTTGTACTAACAGTTCATGCTTATAGAATTGAACATATTAATGGCGTAACTTTAGTACAGCATTCACTAAGTTCTCCTTTCACAGACCTTTCACAAACATATTGTAACGCATTGCTTACATTTACACCATCACCCCCTTTGAAACTGTTTGTCTCTGTGTATCTGGACGTTTACCCTTGTAGGGATCACATACCCCATTACTTATAGCCTGGAAACAAGCAAGAGTGCAAATCAGCAGACACTCCAAAGTGACATAATATAGACCAACAGCTTAGTTCTTATCAGATATAGATCATAGAAGTAGATACACGACATATGTCCTGACAAGAACCATAGTACACACACATTATGCTACAGTAAACATGGCATGATAGTGGATGCGATTACCTCCATAGTGCCAGCTGATATAGCATTCGTTATTGTATAAGTATTGTTCTAGATTAATAAATATATGAAATCTCAACACTAAGAACACTTCCATGTGGCACTCCATCTCGACCACCAAGACCTTCTAGTGACGGTATTTCACGCAAGGTGGCACCACCTCGTTGGACAGCGACTCCAATATGAGAAACCAGTAGCATCAACACCAGGTCACCCCAGTTTTCAGACCAGAGCTTGTCAGTTGTTAGATGATATTAGTGCATCTGGTTGCAAATTATGTCGGTTTTCCTATTTGGGTAGTGACCAAAAAGAGATACTTGTATTTGATTGCCAATTCTGTTGTATGTTTTTTTCAGTCCGGATGGCGACTAAATAGATGTCATCATGACATGGCGATAGGGTCTATTATATTGAGGTATATGTTATACAGCTGTACAGCGACACATAGTCGGCACATAGTAGGGTCCAAAACTGTCCAACACGAAGATGGTGCCCTCAACACATTACACACTACAGTACCAGGCATATAGCTACCAATGTGCCAAGTTCCAGAGCCAAATTGTGAGACAGATATTTTATATTTCATATTCTGGCCCAGGTCAACATAGTTGCAAATGATGGCTTTTAATTCTTTTTTTACATAATATAATCATATTTCAATAGGATTTTTTTCAAACAAGAACTGTACATATTCCACACATTTTAACACAATAGGGAGCCCATCTGTAGGCTTTATCCCGCATACATAACACCACACATTTAATACTTATTAAAAGAGATTTCTTGTGTCAGAATATTTTGATTCAGTGTGACATGGAGAGTTTTAGTTGCTCTATCTGGGTCGTGTGTCCCTTACACTATATGTATGGGTGCAGGCTATACCTTACGTCAGGTGTTACAGGTCTGTAAGGGACACCACCCCCAGCCCACAATAGGTACACATATGGCCTTACTTGATTAGTAGGTATCAGCAACTGACTAAAAAAAAACCACCAAGGACGATAGACACCATCAATATGATATTATAGGAGTACTTGATATGTTTGATAGAGATTATGATACATACCAGATACCATTGTCGTTCTCCTCCAGCTCGGCCATGTTGAAGGGTGACGTGAGAGGGGGTCGTGATGGGGGAAGTAGAGAGGGATGAAAGCTGGTGTGACGCACGTATCTTAGTGCAGTGCCCAGCGACCTGTGCCCAAACTGTATGGCACCTCCCCAGTCTGTAGCCTGCTCCACACTGTTCAGCCTCTACAACTGACTGCTGCTATAAAAGGCCTGTATGGTATCTCTATACATATACAAATGGTAATGGTGATGGCGGTAGTTGTTCTCTGCCAATGGAGATGGGGGCCTACTCACTGAGGAACCTGCATCCTTAAAGGCATTGGGTATGATACTAATCCTCCAATGTGTATGTGTACTGTATCCTAATCATCCAGTGCTATATGCCTGGTGTAACGTTAATCACAACAGGGATCCTCCTGTGACCTTCTCCCCACAGGGGGTGGACGATGGAGGGTAGACTGGAGGTACTGGAGGAGTACAGGTCCTGTCACAACCCCCTGACCTCATGAAGTCACATTCACCGCCCCCAGTGGTGGGGAAGTTACATTAACCTATACACTAGATCCCCAGCTGTGTATTATTATATCCCTGTAGTACAGGACAGTCTATCACAAGCCCTGTGACACCCTAACAGTGTATAATGGCCTACTCCAGTGGGTGTAAAAGCCCCTCTGTGACTTATATTCCCAGGGGCACTTACATACAATCAGTGTCACCACACACGGCTATGTGTATCAGTGTGCCACCACAGCCTCCAGTGTTAGAGTGTGAGGGGGGCGTCCACCAGTCCTGCCTCCTCCTGCCTCCTCCTCCTGCTGCTCCGTCCCCAGCAGGCCACCCACCACTGGCTGCATTAAGGTGTGTGGTGATGTCTTCACACACACTAGACTGGCCAGGGTCGGTGTGATGAGGAGCACACCTTTAATGAGTTACTTTTGTAACGTTGAATAGAATCGCTCTTTGAGACGTGGAGTGAAATAAACTCTCACAGATCAGTGATATCATATCTCATTATATACCAGTACCTACGTATTGATACTGTATTAAACGTGGCCTTCCCCTTACCATTTACATCCTTGAATAATTGCTTATTATCATATCTTATATATAATTTTGATAATTATTATTTCTGTAGGATTCTGGTTTACTTCAGTTGACTAGACTGTTCTTGGAAAGCACCACTTCTTTCTCGAGTTAATCAGTATACTCTGACTGAGTTACAAACATCATCATGGACATTTGTTTGGAAATCCAATCCAAGTTAATAATGCAATCCTGATTGGGTCAGTCACAAGTCTACTCCCTCCGTTCTGCATACAATCAGAATCCCTCCCAGGTATTTGGGACGTGACAGCGTAGACGCACGGTAGTGGGAAGTAGGCTGCGGGTGTTTGTTGTTATAAGATCTGAGGAATGATCCAACCAGTGCACATCTGACCCCCTCCCCTCCTGCTTTCAAGCCTTTGTGTGTCTGTAGACTCTCCCTGTGTTTGGGTGGTGGAGCCGACTACCAGAAGCCTGTAATCTCCCCCAACAAAGGCCTACCAGTCAGCAGGTAGCTGGGTGAAGGAGGCTCCTCCTGATCATACAGGGTATATGTTTACATCAGCAGTGGGCATTAAGGAGTGCCTGGAGGTCTGGGACGATACCTTATACAGTATGTATGTGCCGGACAGAGGTATCGAGAGGGCCTAGGCATATCTCACTCAGATCAAGAAATTGGGGAACATTCACAAATGACGACACTCACAGCTATGACTGGTGGTGGCGGTGGTGGGTAGGTGGAGCTCGTTGGGTTTAGTGGCTAATCATTACCGATCCCATATATTTGTATAGGAAAATCTCCAAGAATTCTAGTGACGAGGAAGGAGTTTTGAAAAAGATCGGATAATAATTAGTGACATCATCTATGAACGTTCCATTGGTAGAAAATGGAGTAGGACGACACCGATTGATGTGTGATTTGGTATGTGGAAATACATCTTTAATTAATAGCATATAAATCTGGTCCAGTATTGCATGCTGAGCACTAGCCCCCTTGATCAGTTCACCGCTGGCAAACTAATGGTGAGCCTATTGTTTTCCAAGAAGTAGAAGAATGTAATCGTGTATACAGACAGACATACTTCTACATTACAGCTGTACAGGTATCTTGCTACTGTAGCCTAGTGTAGGCCCGGGGATGAGGCATCACCAGGTAGGAGGGAGTAGGTGAGGGTGAGGTAGCAGACACCTGTCTAGTCACAGTGACTGATGATCGGATTCTCTAAACAGTAAGAGATAGCTACACTGTAATTGTATTACACACCCACTCCAGGTGTAACGCAGTCCTGATATCAGAGCATTCTAGTATCCACAGGTGATGTTGTTGTCATTGTCTAACATGTCTATATAGATGTTTACATGTATGTCGTGAAGATGGTATCTTATCAGTGTAATCTGGCATACATGTACCATATAGAAGTGACATAAGACTATTCCAGTAAGATTCACTCCAGCCTGTTATATCTATATATGTATCTCAGATATATGAGAACTATAATGTGATTCGGGTGTTTTTGAAGGAAATGTGTATGCGTTCTGTGTATCCTGTCTTGCTTATGTCCACACACATATCACAGCATATCAGACTGTCTACAGCTTTTATCACCAGTATCCTATCCACAAAGCGTCCAATCTCATTATCCAAATAGTATACCCATGTGTTCTATTATCCTTGCCTATATGCAGTCTGATACCGTTCCACCTCCTTATGTTCCACCGTGGAGTAGTGACATGACGCCTTAACAAACCCCTCTCAACGCAGGCTGACTAAGCATCAATCGATTAGTGCCAGTCTAACAGGATGTGATATCAGAGCACCCTGGAGGAAGAGGAGGGGGAGCACCTGGAGCAATGAGCTGAGCAGCTCCTCTAACTACAACTCAGCCCTGAGCAGCTCACCTGGGTGTGAGAGACAAGGGGAGTGACTCCAGCAGCCAGTCGGCCTATAACCCCCACCTACCTCACACAGTTAGTGATTAACTCAGTGTCATGATGACAAAACTGCCCCTAGCTGAACAGGTGGGAGGTGAGCTGCTCCTCAGCATGAAGGAGCTGCTCTCAGTAGCTAAGGACTCCCCCTGCTTATTGATCTGTGGGTTAGGGGTGCTTGTTAGTGATGGTCATGGCCTTGTGTCTGGACTCCTCAAGGCTTTTAGATCCAGCCCCTTTCATTTTGCTCCCCTGCTATAGATCATGTCGCAGACACCTTGTGATCATTTCTTGTTCTACTGATTTGTTACTCTTCAATATTATAGCATATCTCCCTGGTTGCTTTGACTAGTCTTTATTGGTCAGATAACACTTTTTCATGTGTAAAGATTCCCAACTGATATTGCGTGTTTACCATGTACTTCGTTAGCTTGTGTATTGGCTTTTTCTGCTTATTGAAAAGTGCTGAGTAGGTAGAAACATGTCTTGCTCACCATTGACCAAGGTAAGGTAAAATACTGGCATTGTCTCATTTAGACCCCTAGGCAATACCTCTGAGCAGGCTCTACTGCACTAACCACATCAATCTGAACCATACTGGTCTGTTAATCCATAATAAGTCAAGGCCAAGAGGAGGGTCGCAGTGGGATAATCCGTAACGGAGACTGCTTAGTCACTGTGGATGGACCTGATATATCAGACCTAGACATGGTATGTGTTGCTGACATACAAACACATCCTTTCTTTATATGGAGGAAATGGAGCTGAGGAAATAGCAGCTCAAATATATAAACCACGATGTGTGAGTGAATTCATGATATGGCATGCTTTCTTTCCAAGTTGTAATTTGTAGGAAACTATTCTAACCATATAAGTTAATATTGGGAAGCTATAAAGCTGACACGGACAGGTGGGCATTCCTTTGTTGTCTGATGCTGTAGTATTTAATGGTCAGTGGTGAGTTGGCCTCCTGGGCCATTGACCGTTACAGTATACACCTAGTGCTCCACATGTAGACAGGTAGCTGCAACCCTGGAGGTGGTGGATGATGGCTGTGGTCAGGTGAGCCTCACATTACCCCTCAGGCTACCACTCCCTGTCTACAGGTTGGACACTGGAGGGCCTCCAGGGTGCCTCCTTGTGAGGATGACCTACCTGGGGGCTTAGTAATGTCCTCACAGCTGGACATGCATACTGAATGGGCCTGTGACCCCTTAATCGGATCATCAGCTACACTGTATTCAGATTTAAGGTTAGGGGCTCAGAAGTCAATGACCCTAAAGCAGCGATCTTTTTAGATTGTACAGCTGCATCGTAATTAAAGGTAAATATATATACTCCCTTTATATATCTGATCTACCCATACATGAATAGGTTCACACAACTGGTTGCAATACTTTATTATACTTGGAGTGTGGGACTCCCGTTTTCTGGTCCAATGAATTCCCAAGAACAGACCTCTGTTGAATAATGGCTAAGGGCACAGGTGTTTCTTGGCAGATTCAATACCAACAGGGACACCTAGGGTACCACCCTTCCATTACTAACTAAAATAGCATTATACTTCATTGACTAAGGGTGGCAGGCTGGATATAGTGTGGGTTTCAAACCACTGCTCAATATTGGCCAGTAGTGACAAACTACATGTAATGGTGGCTGGATTATCAATTTTGTTAATTTACTCATACGCCCTTATTGCTTATGATCCACCTCCCACCCACCCCCTATTTCACTTAGACCAGAAAGTGTGTGTTTTTTACCACTGATCGTTTTTTCTAAATATATACTATCATCATGATAAGCCTATCATCATGATAAGCCAATTATTAACATTGCAAACTTCACTGGCATGTAATCTAACACAATGTTTGCAGATTCGGGAATGCAGGGAAAAATAAGTAGTCCCTTTGGGTGGCGAATACCACTTAATTAATTTTCATGGATTCAATCATGAAATTGGAACCTAGTTAATCAGGCGAATTTTAGGGCCAGTACAGGAGTCTCCAGCGATTCAACGCTGTTTTTATCTAAAAGAAACTCATCCAATAATAGACCTACGTGCCATAAATCGTGCAGTTCGAAATAAGATATCACCGTGGGAAAGGTCGATCCCCAGTTTTCAAAGTCACCTGTATATATTTATATAAGGCCTATACTATTATGCATTTTTGTTTTATAAATGTTCTTCCCATATATATATATAGAGGACCAGGCGCTCTATCATTCTGTGGGAGCTTATGCATACGAATTGTTATATGAAGACTAACACAATTAACACACACACACAACATGAGATGTCTCAGATTCTAAACTGACATGTTAGAAGGACACCCTTAATATGGGACCTAATTATGAAACATGCATAGCACTATATAAATCCAGATGGAGAACTGGACAGGTGCACTTTTAGTTAGCCCTTTAATGGACACATGAAGCTTTACTATGCTACCTCCTCTGTACCCTGTATCAGAGTGAGAAATGTAAACATCGACTCCAGCATCAAAAACATCTACCGGTACTGTGTGTGTTCAGAGATGGAACATACCGACTGTTCAATCTGCATGACTGTGCAAAGAGTAAGCCATTTTGGTAGGGTGATCTCTGATTTAATGGTGCAAGTGTAACCACTTGGCTCTGAAAAGTCCATATCCCATATTGCATGGGATGGTGGAATGGTATGCTTCAGTCAATGAGCGGGGTTAATTATTTTTCATCCTCAAATCAGCATCTGTAACGTATTTGAAGTTTAACAGTTTGGAATGTAAGAACAGGTTAACCATGGTAAACCTCATACCAATATCTTATGATTATCTTTCAAAACATATGGAGTGTAATCCTTTATTAGGTCATGATGTGACCATGCCCAGTGACATCATGCTAGGTTTGTTAAGCCACTTGGTATGTTTTCATTCATGCTCAGTGTTCCATGAAGTTATGTGAAAAAAAAGTTATAAATTAAAAAAAACACTTTCTCATTTTATGAACAGAATTGCGCATGTGGAATTATGATCATAGACATCACATATACACATCACGAAGGCGAGCGCAGAGAATGGGGCCATGGAGACAAATATGCTGATGATAAAAAATGATTCTGGCAGCCGTCCAGGTGATGTTGAATCTGGTCCAGACTCACTCTAAAGCACACAGCAGAGATGAAGAAGAAATGTCCACTTAGATCAGCTAGCACCATTGCCACTATGTTTTATTGCAACTCTACAGATTCCCAACAGAGGACGCCACATGTTATTCACATTCTCCAGGCAAAGCCACTGAATGATAACACAGCATCACAAAAAAAGTGGAAAGTTATGGTAGCAGAGAGGCGCCAAGTGAGGAAGGTGGGATTCAGATGTATGACCTGTAAGGTTTCTTGCACATAAACATTCCCAATGTTTATTACTCCAAGCGGAGAAGTATTGAAAAACGTGTACAAAAAATGAGTATGAGTTGGTGCGCTCAGTGAGCTGGGTAGGGTGACATAGTAGAGGTGTAGTGTTGGTGGTCAGGGAGGCAGGTGATGTGCAGTAAGAGCCAAGTGTCCCTGTTAGTAGCTGTAAAGCACATGCTTTATCATGCCGCCCCCCTCATACTATATATGTATATGGACTAACTGTGTGACTGCAGTAGAGATACATCTCCATGGCCTACCACTCTAATGATGTTTATAGCTACTGGCCATGTGTAGAGCCAAATTAATAACTGTGTTTTGATGTCTGTCCTCAATGATATCATGAATTATGACCTTCAAATGGGATAATTAATGCTCTGTGCTCATCATACAGGGGTCCATGGCTGCACCGATAATGCATGCTTTGGCTGAAGACTGCAATTAGTAAGTACCCGGTAGATGTTGCACTAAGGAATGGTGAGAGCACATGCATTCATGATAGAACAATGGTTCTGTACGGGAAGGACATCATGGAGTCATGGTTATGGGGTTTTGCATGACATGGAGATCTCATTAGATAGTCATATAAATCTTAAACAGCTGTGCTAACATGCCATGAATATATACATCGTATACAAGCTATGAGGAAGGATGGTAGCTATACGGCATGTATCTGGGCCTGATGGCTACTCCACCTGGTGGAAGCTGGGGAAAGTAAACAGAGATCCATACGATACGTTTCCAGCAGAGTCATGTCACTATTGCACTAAAGTAAAATACTGTTCCATTAGTACACGACTAATGCCTATGGCCAATACAAGGACTGGGGTCTGAAGAAAGAGTCAAGGTGCAATTAAAACCCTTTCTCCGGTAGATATTCAATCAAAGCCCTTTCTCCGGAATAGGTTACATGGAATGGGTGCCCTTGAGAAGCTAGACCATCACGCCCAGTTATAGTTATACTGTAAACACGGTCTCTCACTGGATGTGCACAACTCACAAGGGTGACACATTTAGCCTTAAAAGTCCATCACATAGCTATCTATTGATGGTCAAGCTTAGTAGTTAAGCATCCACAGCTTATTTTCTCACCACTCAGCTAGAAGCTACCCAATTTACTATATTTAACCCCGCCCACCCCTTCCCTTACCCGCCCACCCACATCAACAACACATTCCTTAGTAAATAGCCAGCCTCCCTGTTACCTAACGTGTGAACCCCGGGTATATTGTAACAGACAATGATCCAATGACGTCACCACGATGGCCTATCTTATCTGGTATCATTAACCAGGTTTACATACCGAAGGAGATTGACTTCAACTGTTGATAAATAACAGTCTGACTCAACTACCTTAAATATATTCTCCAGCATTCACTAATACCTTAATATACCAAGAGACATCGGGTCGATCTAACGTATAATTTACATATCCTCATTACCTACGTGTCCTGTAATTATTTCATTTATATAATACGATATAAATAGGTGACTACCAGGTAATGCATATAATATATGTTTACATCCCTAGACATATTAGCTTTTTATTCGAGCTCTCTTTAATATAGACTCAAATTACTTGGTTTCAATGATGACACCTGACTATACTTTTTGAAGTTTGTTTTATGATTTAGTACTGGAGCTTTCTTCTTTTATTTTGCACAGGGGGGAGGACCGTAACGTGTCAATTGAGTGGGATGTAGTGAAACGCCTTCCTGCCACGAACACCTGTTTAACATTTGTTATGAGATTGTATTTACATTAACATGAATATGACAGAATACATGAAAGTCCAATCAGTTCTTACATATTGTGTAATGAGATTGCTATAATATTTCATTTAGACTTCTAGCAAAAGTACAAGGTGTTGAGTTAGTGTCCAGTTACTGAATGGAGACACCTTCAATGCCAAACAGCCACCAACAGAAGCTACACTCCGTATATATACTACTGTATACTATTTAAGAAGTGGCACATAAGAAGATACAGTAAAATGGGGACGTGAAGAATGATTAAGTGAAGTGTCATTTATCTTAATTTTGTGTAAAGATCGTTTTACAGTAATGATATCCTGTCAAATGATGTTGTTGACATTGTCGGGAACAACACGTATGTGAGAGTGTTTGCAAACTATACCAGTCGGATCAAACTAACCATTACCTCTTTCTACGCCGAATTAATTCTAAAAAGCTCTACTGCAAAACTAGGGTATGGCCTTTCCTGTGAATACAACCCACATCTGTCTCTTGGGATGTTGTTTTTATCACAAATTGCACAGAAGGAAAGTCTCAATAATACTTACATTTTAGCCAACGTAATGAAGTAAATCCTCAGCTGTATGGCAAACTTTAACCTGAGACCTTGGTCCACATTGTCTGCTATATAGTGGCTATTGTTAGAGGGAAGTCTCACACAGAAGCAGGTATTCAGGTATTGTATACCTCCGTCACACTTTGTAATGTCTAAGTCTACCCATGTGCTTCTTTCTAGTGGTCCATATAGGTATGAGGACGAAGGGTGTGATCCGCCAGCCCTATATAGGGGTGAGGTATATGTAAGGGTGTAGGCTGACACGGAAGATGGATTATATAGGTGTGTACTGACAGTGGGGATGTCAAGCAGGATCAAGTTACTCTACAGAAATCCTAAACTATTCTTACCCTTTTTATTCAGCTCTGTCAAATATTGAATATGTGGTCGTATATATTTTTATGCCAGCACAGATATCTGTGGGCATTTGGTCAGATTCTAGTCACTTTTCTCATACATTTTACACTGGTTATTCCTGTTATGTGCATATCTTATAGATAATTATGTACATCTATAGCCTATAGTTAACGTAATTTCCATACATGTGTGATGATACCATCCATGCTGAGGTTTGAGGTTACTACATGTAATGCATGTGCATATTGCAATGGCCCAGGACCTAGCTTTGTTCATCCTGCACAAAGGTCCCTTTTCGCAAATCACGGCAGTCTTGTACAATGTTCCCACATTGACCGACTGCACTAATGATTCAACCCAATTCAATCTCGGGCACATTCCAAATTAAAGATGGGTTAGGAGCTAATTTGGGGTCAATTTTTATATTTCAGTCAGACAACATATTTGTGTTCATAATGTCCATATAAATCTGTGTGTGGATTTTTAAATCATTCTGATGATTAGAAATGCATTAAATATAGAGAAAACCAGGTCAGAGAATCCCTCTCTGTAATAGTGACGGGTCCCTTAACCTATTTTAACCTAGTTTTCTCTATATTTATTGTATTCACAAATATAGGAAGGACACACACATATTTGTATGGACATTAGGAACACTAATACGTTCTTTAAATGAAAAATAAAAATTTACCCCAAATTAGCTCCTAACCCATCTTTAATACACAGCTGTGATAATACAGAACTGCTCCTTAAAATATGTGCTTTATTTATCCACATCGTGAATATGTCATATGCTAACAATATATCAGAAAGTGCATCATATGAGGATGAAACGAGGATGCGGTAAGGCTACGACTAAATGAGATGTAAGTGAAACGTATTTCTCACGGACTTTCTACATTTAGTGTCTGTTAGAAGACGCCAGCGTTTCCTAGCATGGCCCCAAATGCATTCAGCGTCACCCAGATTTATTAGATTGCCTACATAATATATACTGTCAGGGTATGTGATATATGTAACATAGTGGTCGGGACAAGCCACGTAGTCTTTGATTTAATCCACAAAGACATTATATTGTTCTGTGGGTTTCCATGCATATATATATGAGTTTCCTGTTTTAAACCGTATATCACATTTATAAACGGGGATTTGATTCAGACCTACATTACGGTGGTAGGCACGGGCCCGGTGTCTCCTTTTGAATTTCATAATTGCATTAGTATTGAAGCGACCATTTCTCGTCAACTAGAGGCAGGCACTCCACAGTGTGATGGTTTGAGGGCATTGTTCATCAATGCGCGCTAATCACGGGAAACTGTCAGAGGATGTCATCATAATGTCCCCGGGGACTCCCGTTAGGTTCTGTGCACATTATATACACCAATAAAGTACTTCAGCCGGTTTAAGTCCAAGTATTGCTGCCCCTCGAGCAAGCGTCGAAGTGGAGCCAGGACTGATACTCTGAGATTTATATGTATGGGAGGGGGATTTACTTCACACATGACATTGTCTTTGGTACCAAAGAGTCATTTAGATACGGTCTCTAACTGTGATAACAGTTATTGGTGTGGAGCTTAAACCTTTTTTTGATTCACAAGTTCAGCAAAACATCTATTAAGCCCCATTGTAATGCTTAACCCCACTTTAAAATGGGAGTATTTTATATAACCACTACTTTAGTATGCTGGTGTATGTTAAATAGCCTGTGGTAACATTCAGGAAGTGAGGTTTACAGTATGACGGATATGTATTACAGCCAGTACTCATGGTAATGGATTAGTTAATTATGAGGGTTTAGGAATGTCCAGGTCATAAAGATGACAGGATGCATCATTGTGGTGTTAAATGAGCATGATTGATGGTAGAATTAAACATTACATTGACACCTCACCGTGACATGCATATGCATGTAACCCAGTGGCGTTTTAATGTACATAGTCATTACAGTGTAGCATATACATAGAAACCAGTGTGGACAATATTTCAAGGATTCATATCATAGAAAACATGAAATTGTTGGCGAGAAATTGTCATTTGCCGTTATAATTGGATGTACAATTGCTTTGTTCGTGGAGTAGTGGATTCACACCCAGTTGGTGTCTTGGCTGAACTGACAATCTAGCACTTTACTCATATTCTGTACATCACAAATGGACTTATGATTAAACCCGAAATCTCACCACCTTTCTATACCAAACCGACTTAACTTTAGCACCTCTAAACATGTAAAGAAGGTGAGGTGGGGGATAGTCTAAGTACCTAAGTGGGTGGTTAAGTACAAGGTAGGAGCCAGGGTGGAGAGGATGAGTAGGGGGTGGGGCCCCCTCACCCGCCTGACTACCTGACTTGGACATGGTGTTACTGTTGGTGTCTAACCCCAAGAGGCTTTAGGCAGTACTATAAGGGTGTTAGGGGATGTGTACAAAGGCGGATCACCTACCATGCCATGCCCGACGGCGCGCTCAGGCTGGTGTACAGCGACATCTTGTCGAAAATGTCGTCTGCTACATGGGACTGCAACAGGGTGGTTGTGGTCGTCATCCTGAGGGGTAGATGCGGCTTCTACAGCCTTGAATGTATACACAAAACACGGTCTCCTCCGAGGGTAATTACATACACACGCCACGATCCTTCAAAATAGGAGAAGCCGAAATGTCGTCTGCTTGTTCCGCATGGGTGCACATCCAGGTGATCCTCCTCCTGCCCGCCCTCCAATGTGGACTGCTGTGTTAATCTGTCACTAGTCAGGCCACATCATGTGGGTGCCTCATCCCAGTAGGCCTGGAGGACATGGACATGACAGATAGGGTTGTAGTTTGGGTGGTAGTAGTATGAGGATTACAGGTAGGATGATGTAGTAGAGGTGTCACCAGTGGGTGCTGGAGACTAAACAGGCAGCCCAGGACACTGGTCACGGTTCATATGCACAGTCTATATAGCTGTATTATTACACATGTGTGCACCTGTATACATACATGGTAGTACTCCTACTAGTAGTGTGGGAGTAGTTTACACGTCCCCTGTCCCTTATACTGGAGAAGGAGGGTTCACAGTCAGAGACTCAGGAGTGAGGGACAGTAGGAGTAGTAATGGACGCCTGGGAGCCAGCAGGCCTCTTCAGCAGACGACAAATATTGGGAGAAGGCCTTGAATGCTGTCAGGGGGTCAGCCCCCTAGTTCCTCTCTGTGCCCAGTGTCTGTAGGCTGTTTTTAAGCGTCCAGACTGGTACTAAACCCACCTCCTCCTTCCCTGACTGGGGTGTTTTGTCTACCTGTAGGAGTATATAGCTACATGTGGCCCATGGTAGAGTCTGTGGTTCCTCAGCTATTCCCCAGGGCCGTTAATGACTGTCTGTCCCGCAGCTACTTTTTCTCCAGTGCTCTTCACGCGTGCTGGTGGGTAGAAACAGGTCAGGTATGTTGCGTGCCCCTAGCGGTGAGCGTCGGGGGATGAGGGCAGAGCCAAGGGGGACAAGACAGGAGAGAGCTGCCTTCAAGCTCTGATTCCCACACTGAGTACAAGTACTACCAGTAGTAGTGCTTACATACTACTAGTATATATACTGCCTGGGGACACAGTGCCTGTCACTATGAGGTGCTGTCTCCCATATACTACATGTATATATATGCTCTAGTCATATATGTAGTATGTGGTCCACGTGGTGGGAATACTGCACATGGAGGGAGGCCTTTGTTATTGGTGGGCGGATCCTGTTATAGCAGTCTCAGCAGTCACTGACATGGTCCCCACATACAACCACAGCACCCATCTGTCTCACCTGAGTCTGTGGAATCCCCCATCACGGCCGCCTGTGCTACCACAAACACTGTTATAACCCTATGTGATGCTGGATGCTGCACAGAGATCCAGTGTAGGTATTCCGCCTCACCTGTATCACCTGCCGCCAGGTGGCAGGGCGGATGTTTGATGCTGGTACCTGGCGCGCCGTACATACAGCCAGGTGACGCACGTGCGGCACAAGCGGACGCTGGATCATCCCCCCACGCCCCTTTCCTACCTTTATACTCGGTATAGGGTAGATTCGCCTGGAGTCGGACACATACCTTAGCTTAAGCCGGATACTTGGTTTTATGGTTATTCAAACATGTTAACCTCTTTATTTGTGAAAGATTGGAAAGTTTACGTGTTAAATATTCTTTCCATAAAACAAACACTAGAAATCGCATTGTACAGGAATAACCTCAATTTCACTGTCTGTCTCAGGGTATGTGTCCGACTCATGGTGAATCTACCCTAACCACATGGGTACACATGGGGGATGCTGTGGGATGCTGGGCCTCACCTGTGGGATGCTGGGCCTCACCTGTGGGAATCCCATTAGTCAGCCCCATACCATCCCTCTCCCTGTAGCCCCTACCTGCAGATCCCCTCACCATTATATCCAAAGGCTCACGGTACCAGTATTGCTACATGATTTGTATAACTCACTTTGTGTTACGACTTGAGTCAGTGCACACATGAGGTTCAAGACGCACCCGGAAGCTCTATAATGACAAGGCACAGCAGCTCCTGATACTATTAGTGTCCTTTGACTCATTCAGTGACGCCTCTCTTTTATTGGAAATCAATCAGCTCTTGTTGATTTCCGATGCACGCAGACGACATCTCTCCCCATACGTTGGATTGCCTACTGCTTTCTCGTGTCTGCGCTAGGTAAAGGCTGTGGTAAAATGGATCAACATCCAAGAGAATTGGACAACACATGCCGTCGACCAGTACAGGTTCCATAATGTCCCGGAGCCTGCCGAGAGTCCGTTTCATTGAACTAGATCACCACAAGAACATATTTCTCTCATGCCCCAATACAGCCTATAGGGAAACACTGCCATGCACGGTCTGTAGAATCCAAATGTGATCCGTTCTATTGAGCAACATGTACACGTAGTATGCTTCGGAATTATGCCCCAAACGAACTCTATTTACGATTCTTCTATTCCACAGCCATGGTTATAAGTTATAAGGTGGTGACACCGTGTGGTGGTACCATCAGAGAATACCAGCAGAACACGCAGATAGAAACGTGTGTATGAACACTGAGTCCTGTCCCTGCACTGTAGTATTTTGTGCTGGGTACACCTTAGGGGTCACTTCCTGGACCTCCACCCCCTGCAGAACCCCGGGGGTGGACTGCTTATACTGGTGGGCTAAGGGCTCTAGGTGCAGGCTGCTATTGTCCCTATTAAACCCCGGGAATAAACCCCACACCTCACCCCCAGATATAGCAGCCTTCCTGGCAGAGGGGGTATTTGTGGCCACACTGTGTTCATCCAGTGGGGACAACGTGCATTGTGCGGCCACTTCACAACCTCCTGGGACCGCCATATATAGCTCTATGCGTTCTATGTGGAAACTGGTCCACAGGAAGCAGGAAATGCATCAGGAAATGCCTTTTTTTCAACAGTCTTTTTTAGTGTGTTTTTGTTGTTGACAAAATCACATACCGGTAATTCAAGGAAATCAGGAATGTCAGGAATTTCTTCAAGCGCATCTCTGCACCTCGTGTTCTGCACTTCATCCTCGTTCTTGTGAAAGCCATTACAGCAGAGATATGATCCCTGATCAAGGATCCAGGCTGATCAGTGATCCACGCTTTTTTATCTCTAGGTTAATCAGTGACCCATACCAACCATCGTATTGAGAATACAGTAGGCTCGAGGTAGTGTTTGAAAATAAGCATGCATTAACTACTAATGCATGGTTAGAACTAATTCTGTGCTCACTAGCGTCATTTTTCGGTGACCATAATTAGGATGATACCTATGACTGTATGAAGTAGATCAGATAACACTGTGTATAGCAATAGGGCTATTTTATTACATTTAATTGGCCCAGGATACCACAAGGCAAGACAGCAGACGATAAACGATAACTAAGGCCGGGTTGTTCAACCACTCACTAGGTGAGTTAAACAGTACAGGCGAAATCCACCAGGGGTCTCTACGGGGCTCACATATCTGACTGACATATCCCTGAAGGTACCTGTACAACAGCTCTCACAATATATGTATTAGGTTTATGACCAGTCTGGAAGAAGATATCTGAGAGTATGGTTTTCGCATTGATACATGTAGTACTGTCTCTTAGAACAAGAGGACGTTTGTATCAAGACCTACCTAGTACAGTATGCAAACACTACAGGCATTGCGTTGTAGGCTATTAGCATGGGTATAGACCCCTAAATTCGACATGGCGACATGCCCATTTCTTAAAATCGACATGGCGACATGGCCATTTCTTAAAATCGACATGTGACATGGCCATTTAAGTGACATGTGACATGGCTATTTCTTAAAATCGACATGTTACATGGGGCTTAGTGACATAAAGAAAAGTCCCTCTTTTGGAGTACAGCAGGCTAACTAAATTTTTCTTCAACTTTTGTCACTGTAGGTTGTCAATTTTCCTAAATTTTCCTGGGGCCTGTGGCCCCAAAACCCCCATGTATCAATCCCTTAGTGACACTAGTGACATGGCTTTTTCCTTAGTGACATGTGACATGGTCATTTCTTAAATTCGACATGCGACATGGGGACCCCCTCATCTACTAGAGTGGGTACCTGTCTCTAATTACTGACGTGAGAGGATCGGGAGGCTTAGTAGGGGTACGAAAGTGGCTACTCATCTACCCCCCCCCATTAGCGTATTAAAACTCTCTAAAATCGGATTTTGGGATCTATTTCAGTTGTTTTTCCATACATCTGTAATTTGCCATGGCACTGTGCAGTGACATAATTATATGAAGCCAATTATAATGTCAGATGATCCATCATTTCCATACACACCATACGTACTCACGTTTGGGCGCCTGATAAATACTGATATATAGTAAATGTTCCTGATTACATGGGCGGTGGGGTGGGGGCTGTATAAATACCTCCGGATCAATTAGCACCGTACCACTTACAGGTGCTTAATTATCCAAAGGCACTTCCCTAATTATCTAATTACCGTTGGCGCTACTGTTTGGGGCTAACTGTACTATATGTTGGCGACAGCACTTCCGGGGTATACATACACATATATTATGCCTTTTCTATACGAATAATATCAGCATAATTGCCAATCACCATGACAATTACAATCAGTAATCAACACGTAAAATGTCTATTGGAATGTGATATATCACTTCCCTTGTAAGCGATACAACGATGACTATTTATACCTGTATTTATACCAAGCTGTCACTCTTTTTGTGCGGACAATAATGATCTATAGCTAATCAGGATAGTCGTTTATCACATTCACCAACGTATATATGTGTACATATCCCGGCCCCATTGACCGAGAATCCGACAAAATCACGTTTTGCTGCAGGCTGCGTCTCCGCTCTATGACTGACACTGCCGCGCCATCTGTTGTAAGAAGACCGAACTTACCCCACAGCTGGTTTGTAACGGGAGAAGGAAGCGTCATGTACTTACCTGAAAGCAACAAAGACACACATAAATAAAAGTCCGAATACAATTGTATATACAAATACATTGATTCAAAGTATAGTGTTCATCGTGTACATGTGTAAATGTTTAACCAAACCTAGAATTACATATTTAAGGTCTTAAACATCGACTGAGTTCAACTTTGCCCGGAAGATTCTGTCATTCATGTCACAATTGCATATGCAGTTTTTATTTGTTTGCATAATTTCACTTGGAAGCCACAAAACGTTACCGATGCAGAAAAAAAACAGTATCATAGAGACTCTGTTGGGGTATTTTTTACACATAAATGAGAGAACATTAACTGAAACAGTGATCACAGTTTAACCTGTTATTACATAACGTCTACGATATATAAACCTTGATACTGGGTTTTGCACGTCTTGTTGCCATCAGTCCAGTGAAACGCAATATCATCCCGCCCACAGACCCAATCTAACAGAGAACCTAGATGGCAGCCGAGGGGTGGGCACTATAGGCCCCGATCAAGGCCTACCACTGATCCCGTGTGTCGACTTTGAGTTGTCTATTACCATCATAAAGCCCTCAGAGGGCCAAAGGAGAAGGAGCAGCTTTTGGCCCACATGTAGGGGATATCTGCTCCGAGCTGCTCACAGAGGGACAACCTGGGGGGTCATGGTTATGGGGGCTTGTCCCACCACAGGGCAAGGACTTTGGGCTAGGCAATGGAGGATAGCATTGAGCTTGCTGGAATTGTATATTTCTATTTGGGAGCAGCTCATGGTGAAGAGCAGCTCGGGACGGATGGGTGGCATCAGTCTAGCTTTACATATAGGGAGCCGCAACGGAGCGAGCTGCTCAAATAGCGATGGGTCAACAGCCGAGCTGTACAGAAACTATCAGGGACCGTGGAGGAAACTGTTTGGGGCGGTTGGAGAATGTATTGATTCACTAGAGCCCAACTCATCCCATAGTCAGGGCGGTGTGCCGGGTATGACTTATAGCCATCATTCATGTCTGGTTATCTAGCTAAACGACCCCATCTCGCCTCCATCAACAACACGCCTTAAGTGAAGAAATGCCATATATAGTAGAGTATGGGCTTTACAAGATTGTATATCATATAGCATGGGTCTAGAGGATACTGGAATGGTGGTTCCATATCTCGTGAATACTAACAAAACAGTGAAACATTGCCGCCTACATAAGCATATGTGTTTCTTTTTTGGGAACATCAATTTGCTTTTGTCGGATATATATTGGGAAAACTCTGGTAGAATCGCTAAATATATATGCGTCAATTGTTTTCCCCCTATGCAATTCCTCATGATATCAAAGTTATCATCTCAAGTGCGTGAGGGGAGGGAGCTCGTGAGGGGGGCATATGTGTGGGTCTGCCCCAATACATCCTTAACCTTGACACATACATGACATGACATTGATGTCTCTAACATCATTACATCGTTCACATCTTTAGACCATGAACCGCCGCTTCCTCCACCCACACTCACCCGTAGAGCTGAGGCGGGATGAAGCTCTCATAGCAGATACTGGTGCTCCACCTGTGCCTCTTGTTACGCCCCGGCCGTGGAGGTTTAGCTGGCGCCTGGAGGAACCTCTCCGCCCCACTCCTCGTATCCACCACCTCCTCCGCCCCTTCCCCCTCCTCCCGGGTCCCCTCCCACTCCTCCTGCCCCTCCTCCTCCTCCTGTGCCTCCCGTGCCTCTGCAGCTAGTGCCTCCTGCTGTAGCTGCTGGAGGTACTGCTCCTCCTGCTCCCGGTGCTGCTGCTCCAGGTGGGGGTGGCGGATGTCCAGGTACTGGAGGCTTTGTATCTGGTGCGGCTCGTCCGACGAGCGGTGCAGGCCGAGCGTCACCTCGGACGCACTGTGCCGCGCCAGGAGGGCCTTCCGTGCCCGGGCGAACATGTTAGGTACCGGGGTGGTAGTTACTGGAGGAGGTGGTGGGTGCTGGGTGCTGGTGGTGCCCGGGGCAGAACCCCACTCACCCTACACTACTCACAGAGTCACTTCTGCTCATTGACCGCAACGCAGGGTATCGCCCTCCCTGGATAAAGTCCTGGCTTAAGATTGTGTGAAAATGTCTGTCTGTGTATATGCATGTAAGTTAGTACTGTATACGACTGGTCACTATCCAAAATGGAGACTGAAACTAGGCTCCTATATGCTTGGTTATAAACTGAAAATTAATGTCTAATATAGATAGTTTCTCCCTAAAGTGCTCCAGTAAACTGACTCTGTTCCTCCAGTGTATAGTATCCTGTTGTATAGTGGTATGGAGGAGATTTGTATGGAATGTACTCGCTATGTGGGTCCTTTGTATTCAATAATCAAGCCGTAAGAATAAACACACTTTCCTCTATGGTTTTGCCTATAAATAAGGCGTGTCCGTGATGTCTGGTAGTGCTATATAAAACAACTACAGGGACATATGGCCACTGCCTTAAGGCTTAAGGCGTAGGATGCTCCTTGGTGTCCATCTAATGAATACTGCTAATCCAGTTGAGGAGCTGATATCCAGTGTTATCCTAATGTTCCCACGGCTACTCCAGTGAGTATCGGTGTGCTAATAGTGACTTCTCCAGGGCGTGTGCGTTACCAGGTGGACAGAGGACCCACACTATAACTTACTACCTCTAGTGGGTGCATACGAGTGTAACAGGTGGTACATGATTGCTATACGACCTTAGGGCAGGAGTCGTCCCTTGCTTTCTTTTCACTTCCATTTTTACGCACGATGGCCTGTATGGTCATCTTAAAACATGCCCCTATAATATTATATGCATATGATTCAATTCGGCAAAAAGTGTGCATTTAGACCACAAAATGAACCAGTGACCAAAAGGTTTCCTTGAGTAATCACCGAATGTCTACACAGGGCCTTTTTCCGTGGGTATATCGGGGCCACCTGGTGGCTAGATAATGGGCGGGCGTGTGAAAAAGGATGTACCGTATTTAATATACTCAACCAATAGCTTGTAATTGTGACATCTTGTTTTAGTTTTCCCTTCTTTTTGTGTGACTCTACATAGAAGGGAGGGACTGCTGGTACCGGTCGGCAGCCGGCCCAGGGAGGCCCACCACACGTTGCACGCCGGCAACAGATGGAACCCACCATCAAGGTCAAAGGGTCACCACCAAGGTCAAAGCCAAAGGTCAATCTTTGGGATGCACGCACGTCGTGGTGGATATAGACACTATTCATTTAATACACAAAACTTTTTATGGGGAGGTTGTTTCTTATACGTTCCATCAGTCTGTCACTTAGAGTAGTAAATATCTTATTTTTGTCAGTGATTGTGGTTTATCAAGACATCATGTATCATGACATGGCAAAGCTATGTTTTTAATGGAGTATTCTGCGTAATATGAATATACTATGATGGATGATGATGATGGTGATGATGATGCTAATGATGATGGGTATGCTGTCCAATAGGGTTTCATATAAAGCAAAACTAACCTAAATCACCAATAGGACTGACAGTTGAAGGTAAAGCCAAAAATGTATTTTTCATGTGAAGTGGGTAGGAAAATTTGAAGTACGTACTTTTTTCTAATTCTAACTAAGATTGCATTTAAAAGGTTGGGTCGGCCTTAGCTTTGCCCGTAACCCGAATCACACCTTACTTATTCAGTTTTTTTAGGTGTCGTATTATTTGTATATTGAAAATAATTATGGAACCCAGTAGTAGGCGGCTTGCACATGTGGGTTGGCCTCTGGGATGTTAGACAAACATCTTGGCGTCACTGGGGGATGCAGCTTTATATAGGTTGAAATCCTCTTACTGTCCCAGGTGGATACCAAGTTTCACAGCCTGAGCTCAATTCTTTCAGGGCCACATGGTACGTGCTTTAATGCATTATGACCTTTATCGTCATCATACAGGAACGCAGCGCTCGCTATCAAATTGCCAGGGCTGACCCTCCCCAGGTGTATCAACCCCTGTAGGGTCGGCATGATGTTTGAATACATGCCGGTGAGTTACTCACCAGGGCTGCAACCATGCATCTTAACGACAAAGGGCATATAATGCATTAAAGTTCCATGCGGCCCTTAAAGGGTAATGCAAAGAACGTGTTTGTTGTGTTCTCTTCTCACTATGGGGCTAACAGTCTGACTATTGACTGTACCCTCAATTAACATGGATCCTACTCAGGGGTCCACTAATTACTACTGGTAACGACAGGGGGCACCGCAGTCTGCCGCTTACCATAGGGGCACAGTGGAGGCTAACACACCGTAATTTGGAGGGAATAGAGACAGTCTAGACGGACAATAATCACTCTGTTTGTTTACAGCTCTAGGTACATGTACCTAGTATATTAAACAAAAAGGGGAAAACAGTGACTTCCTCACAGAACCAGGACTTCCTCCTTCTCTCTCAACATTCAGCAGTAGGCTGAGGCTGGCTGATATAATGCTGTTATGTTTGTATGTGAGATATAGCGTATTAGACCTCATCCTACACCTTGGATATAGTTATTGAATAGCTTCTATGCCCACAACACCAAGGTGTCAAAAGTTGACTGTGAGATTGGCTGCCCATGTGAGTTAGCTGTCGTCGCATAAAAAGATAGACCTTCTCCACAGGTTACTTCCTGCCTCTGGCATCTGTTTTAAGACAAGTTAATAGGCCCGACTAGCCAAACGCAAAAAAATGCCCAATCTTTAAAGGATTTGTTTTTACTTTTAATTTCCTATTTCTTTTAGACGTCTACCGACTTAGTTGTGAGATATTAGTATTAAATGCTACTTTTTTCTGTCTGCATTATATTATCCCCCAATGTGCTAAATGGTTCGTAACGGTCTAATTCTTCAACATTGTAGAGTATAAATCAAGTACATCTCGTCGTCGTGTATGTCTACATTTTATATATAGGTCCTAGTACTTAATATAATACCACATCTACCCCATTTCAGACCAACCATGGCACGCTTAGCTCCTGTTAAACATCCTGAGTCCCATCTCCCAACTATAAGCTGACCTGCATCCTGCGGATTGTGGATAATCTACTTTACAGTGGCTTATACTACTATAACTTGTACATGTACTTTAAGGCTAAGTTTTCCTGTCATATATAGACTGTGACAAATCAAAAGGGAAATATTTAATTTTGCATAATTCAATCGGTCCTCATAATTTACAGAGATGTAAGTTGGGTATCGACAAAATCTCTGAAAAGGTACGCTTTAAAGGCTATTGTCAGTGTATATTTAAACAGTGGCATGATGTTTGAAATCCCTATTTTCAGGGAAATCATTGACAACTTAAATCTGTGTTAAACATTATTATTATTGTGGCCATTCTGTGGGTTGGATACGAACAAAAATATTCCCCAGATCTTCTTTGAGAAGTACATGTTTTTCACATTTGAGATATGAATAAATAAAAATGAAAAGTTGTTAGTGTTTTTCCAATATAAATACACACATACAGAAAGTGAGCCCTATATAAAGCAGGGCATGTTCTAGCTGGTGCCACCCCACTCCCCCACTATAGTGTGTATACGGGTGTGTATACACTCGGAGATGTTCTACAAAAAGCATGCAGCCTCTTCCCCACCTCCCTGTCCCCATTCTCACATGATATGTCACCCCCTCCCCTTCGCACACACACACCCGACCCCACCCCACTTCCTCCACATCTGGTACCATTATAACCTTTTTTGTAGCCACTCTTTTTTCGATCATGCTCATGTCGTTCTACTAAACGCTGTAACATGTAGTCGTGATGCGTGCAGGGTTAATATGATAATACAGAGACAAGCGGGTGCAATCTCGTGGAATCTCCAGTAATCTCGTACAAATCACGTGGACATAATAGACAGTCATGGCAGGCATTATGGTAGATGATTGACTCTGGGTTTGTAGGTCCTCCACTAATGTGGGTTAGTCTCTCTAGACTGAAACCAACCCAACCCCCCTTTTATCTTTTCACTCTTTTTCTCTGTACTTACTGGGTAGTGTGCTCTTTTTAGTAGTCACCGACCAGAGCTGTGTGAGCTAGCTCATCGTTTCTTCTATACAGACGGTGCTGTTTGAACTTACTGGGGGTATGTCATAATGTTGGCCTGTCTTTTTAAGTTACTAAACTCTCAAAAACAAGTGCACGCGTTTGCAAAACATTCTGAAAATGGCCACTATGGAAATTCCATACTTGCCCAGCAATTCCACCCCTAGAGAAGACAACAACACCTCACCGACAGATCCTCACCAGCTGATGTAGATCGCGTACTATAGATGTTTAAGGTACTACAGCGAACATCTCTTAAAGACAATGATGGCAGGTGGCCAGGCTGCCTATAACGACTTTACAGGGCATAACATCATGGCAGGTAACCATGATATACAAGACATCTTATACACGTAATATTATTTTATGCACCACTTCCCCCACTAATACCTGTTGTTCCTCTGGCAGTCCTTACAAGCTGGGCTCTGTGACAAGTTGAGTCGTCGTTAACCTATTCCCAGGGGCATATTTGTTATTGCTTACAAGGTCCATGCTAAGCAGTTATAGCCTGTTTCTTATCTAAAGCAATTGCAGGTACCATGCACAAGGGCATTATCAGGCGACGCAGCAGGTTCAAGTTGTGTGTTTTAACATGAATATTGATTTATAATTTTGTATAAAGGAACATTGGTCCTATAATACAGTCACATGTAGGCATACCCATCACTGGCAGGCTGAACATTAATGGACGCATACCTGTCCCAACCAAGGCCATTCGCGAGTTTGACTGACCCAATTAAGGTCTAAACGTCTTGTACTAGTTATTGACAGGATTATAACGGTGTTGTGTCTTACTTGTGGATGATGGCTGGTTTCAGGTGTTTGGGATCCACGGGCTCCTCCATGGTAAACCCTGGAGACCCTGGTTATCACTGCCGAGATGGGGATTTATGTCTGTGTGTGGGCCAACCCTGGGACAGGGCTCCAGTACCTTGTACAAGTTGTAGACCAGTAGGAGGAGCTGAGGATGAGTCGGGTGTGCGGCAGGGATGTGGCCTGTGGGTATTACCCTGATATCTACACCCTCTGTTCTCCAGGGCAGGGATGGCACTCCTGTGGGTTAAGCTCAGCTCCTGCAACCCACTCACTCACCCTATGTGCCCCCAGTTACTAGTAGGAAAGACACCTCCTCCTGCTCTTCCTTCCTCCAGCCCAGGACGCCCCCCTTCTACTCTCCAACCCACCAGACACCCTGCTTGGTTGGCTGGCGTTGGGATCCGGCGCCTCAGGGGGATGAGTGTGTGTGTGTGTGTATGTGTGTGAGGGCCCTAGTTTTGGAGTAGACGGGTAGAGTTTTTGTTGTTTGCTGCCCTGGTGGTATCGGATTATGACTCTCCCATAACGTATGGGGGTTGTGTTACGAGGCCATGTTTGTTATGGGTCAATAGTGGCAGTTTAGGTGTGATCAAACCTGGCTGAGGGCTGCTGGGTTGGGGTCTATGTTGGTGGGACTGTGGGGAGGGAGGTGCAGTGAGGGTGTGTGGTGTGGGCTGACAGCCACGCCCCTCATACCACTGTCACCATATACCACACTACCTATCATCATCATCCCACCTCATCACTGTGGCATCCCCATACACCCACCTTATCCCACAGAAACAACATCAGCAGCACATATACAGTCACCATCATCAGTATAGGCACAGCGCCTATACATGCTAACACATCCTTCTGTGTCCAAGTGTGTGACAGAAGTGTCTACCTTTGGCCTTTGTCTTCATCCAGTGTTACAATGGCACCAGTCTATAGCTGCACCCTGTGGTAGCTGTCAGTGGGTGGGAGGAGGGTAGGAGGGTAGGAGGGAGGAGGTTGGCAGGGCAGGGCAGCACCCCAGCCAACAGGGCAGCATGGGGCTGCAGCAGACACACTCTGTCATCTGTTCTTCTATCCTCCAGACCAATAAGCCATACACTACATATAGCCGCCACACTAGAACACCACAGCAATTGGCGTATAAAAACACCTCTCGCAGGCATACACTGCATTTTCATCGTATTATTTAGGCCAAAAAAATAAAAAGGTGTGTTTCAGGCAACATGGTCAGAATTTCTAGGGTAGGTAGGTCGGATTTTTTTTATTTTTTTTATTTTTTTTTAAACATAGAGAGAACCAGGAATGAGTCGCGAATCGACAAATCGACTCACGACTCACCAGAATGATTCAATAATTCCTCTATTGACTAGGAATATCAAGAAGTTATTGCATATTCCTCTAAAAAAAGCCATTTTCTGAAGTTAATCAATTATTCAGGCCTCTGAGGTCACTGGGAGCTTGTTTTTCTTGAAAGAATTTGTAAAAATTGAGAAAAATAACAATAAAAATCAAAAAAAAAAAAAAATCTCCAAAATTGGGAAAAAAATGCTAGGGTCGGCCCTTTTTTGAATCTAGGGTCGGGTTGCCTGAAACACACCTTTTTTTTTTTTTGGCCTTATCATCCTGTGGTTTTCATTTTTATTCTTGTGTGTAACTAGGGGGGCAACGTAAATAGACATGATGATCTCAGCCGCGTTTGAGGTAACTAGGGCGGATCTCTAGTACATTGTACATGTCAAGCGGCAGCGTGCTTCCCTATAGTTATAAATACATAAGTATACTCTTATAATACTCTATAATAATATTCATAGAATTTTGAAGTATTTCAATAATGTCATGTTGGGAAACACTAGCTTGTACTATACTAATCTTACAGTATTTGGGAGGGCGTATTTTTCATGACAGACCTAAATAATTGCTCCTTGTCCAGTGGCACCTTTGGCCATGTTTGAAACTGGTCTAACAGTACATTTAGACTGGACAGAAAATGGTGTCTTCACTATAAGGCCCCCGGGTGACTTACTGTCTGAATGGAACTTACAAAGAAATGGGAGAACACGACGTAAAACAGCTCTAGGACATAAACTACTATTGTCAGGCAGTTCTCCCCTGTCTGTGGTCGGTGCAGACCCATAAGTGCCATCATTACTAGTAGTCAAAAAAGTTGCCCTCTCCATAACATACTTATTGGTATATAAGTTATACTTTTTATTATAATGCATTTAATATGAAAAATCAAGGTATTCAAATGGAGACTAGTAAATCGTATTATAATCACCGGACTGACTTGGACTACTGTGTAAGCCGAACAGAGAGTAGAGGGATATGGAATATCTCAGGATAACGCTGAACCTACCCATAGAAAAGCTAGGATGGGTAGGCCTATATAGTTATTACTGACTGACCAACATGTAAAGGACCCCCATTTGTAAACTGTGGAGAATCATCTACCCGCTAAGGACACTGATAGGGGTAGAATGCCCACATGTAGAGTAATAGTGGGTTACACTGTAAAAAAAATGTCGTCAAAATGACGTTGAATCACCGGCAACTTTTGGGACATAACTTTCACCGTTTTTTTAACGGTGACGGTCACCGTTAATTTTACGCAGAATCACTGTATATTTTACACAGAATCACTGTTCATTTTACGTTGAATCACCGTTAATTTTACGTTAAATCAGCATTAATAGATTCACAGTATTCAAATATACAGAGAATATTCGATATGCCTCACAGGGAGTCTGATTATGGTGACTTTAGTTACTGTAGCATACATCTAAAAACTTACGGATAAGCCATACTTTGACTTTGTCCTTATCCTATACGCACCACTGACAATCTGACTTGCCCTGGCCTATACAAGAGGTTTTACTCTATAGGATTGATACAAGGCAGAGTTTCCAGAGGTGAGGATATAAGCATAGTATATTACCACAAAATAGGTGTATAGATCCAGACAGCTACTTTCTTCTGGATATTATCAAGTGATCATGGTATTTTGTCAAACCTATCACAAGATTAAATTGTTAAATTGTCAAACATATAGATTAATTGAAAATTACCATTATTTCAACATGCAAACTCCACTTCAAGGGCTCACACTCTCCAGAAAAATCTTCTTACAAACCAGGCCACCTATCTATGGCAAGATCCACTATTTGTGGCTCCCTCTGGGATTTGACATTAGAAGATGAATTTACGTTGAATCATTGTAATCCAAACCAGGTTAGCATTTAACAAGGATCCACTGTGATATGGCTGATATTTACGGTGCTTCATTGTATTCCAAATAACGGTGAATCAGCGTTCAATTTTACAGAGTGAATCTGTAAAAAGTACATCTATTTTTTACAGTGTAGATATGGACATTGATATAAACACAGGGTGACATGCAGGGATACAGATATAAACAGCGGCTAGTTTATTGGGGTATCATGGGTACACCCCGGGGGTACACACAGCTGCCCTGAGAGATGGTATTATAGCTGATACCACAACACAACCTTTGGTGCTCTTTATACGTGGTGCTGCTGTTAGCATGGCTACTTATACCAATGCATTGTACCATCACGTTTCTCCAACCGTCTATTTCAACCACCAGATATTACTCTCTGTAAAAGGGTCCCTCTGGTGTTCTGGGGATGATACAGTGGGTATTATTTCAGGCTATGACTCTCTTTGACTGTAATTTCTTGTTAGAAACACTTGATATTCATAACCGTTTTCATACAGTGGGAGCCAACTGACATAATAATATTGCATTTGCGCATGTGTACCGTATACTTCTATGTACCATGGAGGTTCTGACAAAATGAATAGCTGTTTTAACATGCCCTTTCTCTTCCTTATAATGGTATCAATATAAGTACATGTATATGGTCGATTCCCATGAAAATGGATCACAATGTTGAGAGAGGGCAAAATTCCAGGTTTGCAAATATTGCTTAGCTTTTCTGATAACTCATCTATAACATATAGGAGAGTACAGTCATAAAATTGGGAACATTAATTCTAATAACTACCATATTAAATGTCCATTCAAAATGGGACCTACGCACGGTGATGGGACCTACGCACGGTGATTGGAGCAGTGGACCCATTAAGATAAATAAGTAGCTATAATGATGCATATGTCTCAGTTTGTTTAACAGATCTATGATCAAACTATAGATATTCAACGGATTTACAAACACAAATATGTTTTTTGCCATAAAAAGATATTTTAATTGTGGACCTACGCATGGTGACGGACCTACGCACGGTGATGGGACCTACGCACGGTGATGGGACCTATACATAGTGCTTTCATATATCAATGAGAGTTTTCCATCATATGTTTGTGTTCCGAAGTATTGGTCCACCATTTCTTGAAATAAATATTGAAAGATATTTGTAATATTGGCCATTATTTACCTGTTTTTCAATGGAACTGTATGATGTACCTACGCACGGTGATGTACCTACGCACGGTCACTATTTGATTCTAATAGCTCACAGATTCATGAATATTAGTCCAACCTTCATAATTTTTTCTAACCAGCATCCTTAAAGGATGGGAAATCTAATACTGGAATATTTTTCACTAACTATTTGGGGTATGTCTGTAATTTAATTTATTGTGGACCTACGCATGGTGATGCCCAACCTACCCCACTTTGTGTTTAGTGTAATGGTAGAATTACAAATAGGTGTGCAGAATTTCTTTGACCCCTATTAGAAACCACCTAATGGGCCCTACAAATTGAGGTGTTGACCTGTATCAATATGATATTTTTTCTTGAGTAAATCTCCATTTTTATGTACCTACGCACGGTGATGCATAAAACTACACCACTTTATTCATTTTGTATATGTGAGAAATTTCTTACATGGAAATAACACAGGCCACCATAATTAGCCTGAATTATTGGCTCTAGCCTTGTTGGCATGCATGCATATAAACCTTACCTTCTTAGGAGATATTTCCCTGAAAACTTTTATTTCAGTATTAATTTTTCAATTTTTCCTTTCCGAAATGTGCAAGAAAACATGAAGAAAATGGCACGTTTTCACCCATATCCACTCAAAAGAATAGAGGTAGGTAGGCAAAAGTGGGTACCCATGGGTAGGTATAGTAGGTATCTATGCAAATATACCTGAATCAAAGGTCTCTATACCTCACCTAAGAATATTTTCAATTACGAGCTATTTGTACCAAGTGATCCATTTTCGTGGGAATTGACCATATATAGGCCTACGCACAATAGGACATTTTTTATGACGTTAGTTGCCATATCTGAATATGGACAATGTCTAATCTCCTTTTACATCCTTACTACCATACATCATACAGTCACCTCCCTGGAGGAATAAAGGGCATTTGAAGGTAGTCATGATGGCAGTTCCCCCCAGTCCAGGCCTGGAGGTGGGGCAGCCCCATCCATAGTCTCACAACCCTATAACGGTATAGGACCTCTACATCATCGATCAGTTACAGGGATGTGGCACTGCCTTAATATGCTCCTACAGCACTTCCCATAGTATATTACATTAAAGATATTGATACAGGAGGGATGGATGTTCCCTAAAACTCCAATATTATCACAAAAAATGCTTTTAATATCTTGTGTAAGTTGAAGTAATTACAAGAAACATTTTAAAGTATATTGATCCTATGTATGTACTACCTAGAGCGTTTAATTTAGAGAGATATGAGCGCTTTGTCCTTCATTAGGGTTGTATTAACAACATTTAAGCTGGCCCACCATAGCTCTATCTCTGATACCACCATATACACAAGAACTCAGCAAACACTTGACAAGCCTCCCTTTTAGCAATCTGTTAATTGCCAAGATCAAGGAAAGGTCTGCCGCCCGTCTATGTCATAAAGAATATTATGACAAAGGACTTATCAAGAGGCAGGTTTTAGCAGGGCACTATACACACTCTATCAACAAACATGTCAGTCCTGCACGTCTATAAGTCACCCTATTGAAGTGGCATTCATTTAAGAAAGATATGGCGAAGAGTCTAATGCTTGACTTCAACCAGAGTGAATGAACTACAAGCAAGGCAGATAACGGGGGGGGGGGCAACCAAAATTGCATGAGAAAAGCAGCAATTGAGACCACACAAGCAGTTCGACTATGACTCTTATCCTTACTCCTTAAGAACAGTGGCACCAAAGGGCTGTATACTTATACCGGGGTAGATAGCCTACTGTTTCCTAGGAGCTAGTACATAGCGGAAGAAGTAGAGGATGGGAAGCCACAAGGTGGAACACTTTATTGCTCATCTGTCCCTGTTAATACGCCTATTATCCTACATCTTTTTCCCGACCCTTTATGGATTAAATCATTTACACTTTAAAAGCGCAGAAATGATAAGTACAATATGATGTACAATGTGGCTAGGGAAAACCCTTCCACATCAATGAGGGCGTAAAGATGAGGTGAGACGTCAGTTTGAGTACTTGGTATCTTTTATTAATAATAATATTAATATCAGAGTACCAGTCACTAGGGCTCAGTATATAAGTTACTGATGGTTGCAAGATGATAAGTGATTTCCTCCTCCATCTGACTGGGGTATAAGTACAGGTGCCCGGCAGGTGGAGGGGGTGCCCATGTGACCGGAAGTAGATGTAACAGTGGTTTTCATTTGGATAATATACATTTGACATTTGATTGGATAATTATATATTCATGGCGTTAACATGTGGTGTGCGCTGGACCGCGGGTGGGGAGCCTGGGTCCAGTGCATTATGGGTAATGGATTACATAATAAGTAGCATGCACACATGGGGGCTTTGTCGCCTGCCTCCAGGTGGTCTCCAGCCGGCTCAAGTGGCTTTGGCGGTGCCACGCTGATTAAGGGTGTCCAGCTTTATAGCATTGTTTTATGTGTTGACAGTTAATCCTTGGGGTCAACATATAGTTCATTTGTTTTGTGTATAGGTGACCGGTCAGTGCCTTCGTCTGGAGGGGCTGATCGTTACCTATTGTCCCTGGGATAAGGGTCTGCTTGTGATCTATGGATTAATTATGCATGGGGGTTAGTTTGGCTTGGCTTAGTGAGTAATATGTATGTCTGACGTCTAGGTGTACTTTGATGGACATATGGATTGAAAATATGTATAAAGTATTGTGCGTATTACAAATAATAATAAATATGAATATTAATAATCATAAATCATAATTATGACGTAATATGACGTAATACAATTGATGAAGGTATAATAAGGGGTTTTGTGGCGTGACAGCACCCCCCAATACAAATCCTGCACGCCCTCGTGCAGGCCGAGAAGTAGTAGAGGAAGGGTTATGTCACGCTTCAAAAGTATTTTGTATGAACATTTTTTTTGTATTTTATGGTTTTTGATATGTCTATCTTATGCTATGACTATGACTAAGTTCTTAATCACATTTCTAGTTTTATACGGTGTTTTGTACGTACATGTTATGCAGTGGTAATAATAATATTTCAATGGTAACGTACTGGTACTATATGTCTCGCTTCCGTTCTATTTATATGATTATACTTTTTGGAAACTTTTAACCTACTGATTATTTACATAATACAAGTCGTTGTACAGTGAAAAATGTAATGTGACGTACTGATTCTATATGTCGGGCTTCCGTCCTAGTTTATAATACAATCAATTCATACGATAGGAAGCTGTAAGAAATTCATTTCAATAATAATATAGATGTACTAAGCGTTTACATAGGCCATGTGTAATACTTAGTATGGTATGATAGTACATGTATAACCATTGGTTTTGAGCAGTGTATTTTGTTTATGCAATGATCTTTGGCAATACTTGATCTTTGATATTCATCTCAATGTCGAGGGGCAATGGAGGAAGTTCGTTCTGAGTTATCACCTTCTATAATAAAATTTAATGTTTCATTTCCTGTCTCACTCTTTTTCATAACAATGGCTGTCAATAGTTCGGTAGTTGTCATGTCTTTTGGGTTTTTGATAAGTGACGTAGTGTTGTCACTGTCGGCGTCAATGTCAATGTTGTCTTGGGTTTCAGTCGGATGTAGGGATGTAGTCATTTCAATAGTCTTAAGGGTTAATCCTGTGGTGGTGGTGTCGTCTTTCAGGGCCGGTATGATAGAAAACCGTGCCGCTAGGGGTAGTATGACGTGGTTGGGTAGATAGTATGACTTCTGTTTTCCGTTGATGTTGAATGATATGGGGCCGTTCCATGTCATGTTTATGCGTGGGTATGGGCATGACAGGGCTGAGATGGCCGTCAGAGTTGGTATGAATTCATTAACAATAGAGTCACGTTCGTAGGGTAGGGATAGCAGTGGGATGGTGTGATTGACGTGTCCTTGGTAAATTTTGAGCGTAATAGTAGGATTGGTTTTGTGTCCAGAGTTTGTCATTCCAAAGTGACGTGTAATTTTGTTTTTACACTTGAAGATGGTTTTGATAATGGCGTATACGATTAAAGCTACAAATATCAGGGTAAAAATGTTATGGGCATCAACGTATTGATCCAGATTGATAGTGTGATTTTCTTTGGTTTCACTCTGGGGGATGGGGTTAATAAATTTCCAAGAAATGTTGTTGGGTCGAGCACTAACAGTCGGGATGGTGGCGAACAGTGCTTTTCCTTTGGATACATATAATAAGTAGAAGAATCCTATGGCATTTAGAATGCAGGTGACTGGTACTATATAGTTCCATACGGGGCTAGCGAAGAAGCTAGCTATGTTCTCCCGTATGGGTGTGTCCTGGATGGGTCTGTCTAAGATGTCTGCTGCGTTGGTGGCTTCTATTAAGATATTCCTGGTGAAGGGTTCCAGGTCCAATGTAATGTCTGATGATAACTTGCTGATGTTTGTCATAGATTTGATGATAGCTTGTGTATGTAGGTGTGGTATGTGTATTGGATCGTGGTGTAGTGATGATGCTGTGATGTTGAGATTGTTTGTGAGTGCGAGTAGTATGGGTGTATTGGCCGCGTGCATTAGAAAATGTGTTGAAGAAGATTCATTACAAGGAATTTTGGTGTTTGGGAGGTACAATGAGTCAAACTGTAAGTGGCACATACATGGGACACCAATAACTGCGTAGGCCGAAGCTTTCTTAGTAGTTGGTGTCATGTGCTGACAGATGACGTGGTAGTACTCTCTGTTAGTAGTTACTAAATATTTATCTTTACCAATAGCTATAGCACGGGTTTGTATGGGTCTCAGAGGGTGTACTTGAAATGTGCAGAGCCTGGCTATGTCTGCCTGGTTACCTTTAAAGGCCGCCATGAGGCAGGTTGGCTGGTCACTGCGTATTCTAGGCATGGTTCTAGCGCATACTTTCAGTATCGAGCCTTGGCACGTAAGCAAATCTGCGTTTGTCATCTCTAAGTACAATGTCTCTGCCTCGTTGACTGCGAGGAAAGTTTTGTCAGTGTGTAATAGGGTAGATCCAGAACTTGTCGTATTTTCGGTGTTAATGGGGACATGAGTTGTAATTACTTGGTATAAGTTAAATGCTGCGTCTGTGGCAGAAATGATAACATTAATATGAATGTATAAGTGAGTTTTGGAATAGGTGTATAGTGCAACTGGTTGTGAGTAGTAATATGCGGTGTCAATAATGGTTACCTCGGATCCTGGGTTCCTAATTTTGAGTTGTGTGTCTAAGGTGGCTAGCTTGAGGGCTAGTTCTGTGGGTTGGATCATATCCGGTGCTAATATTCCAGTGGACAATAATCTGAGAGAATTTTCCACCTTGTATAACCCTTGTTGGTAGGCGATCCTGGTCATTAGGACAATTACCTGAGCCGATATGATGGCTGACTGGGTAATCCTACGATCCTGGTCGGCTTGGATGGAGGTTAGGGTTGTGGAGAAATCATCAGACCATGAGTCTATGGATTCGGTAATATTGAGTAGAGATTCCTGTACAACGTCCTGTTGTTTTATATGAGTGTCTAGAAACTGCTGGTGTTGCTGGGTGACATCATGTAATCCTTGTGCAGTTTTAACATTGACGTCGGCCAGTGTACCAATTCTAGCGTCTAGGTGATGTATGACGTTGATGATAGAATCCATGTCTCTAGTGGTTGCCAGGCCAAAGATGGATTTGAAGAGCTCCCCTAAGAATCCTAGGATAGCTCTCTTTGGCCTGTTAGTAATAGGATCCGAGAGGAAGTGTGCAATGTTCTTTAAAGTCTTAATAATGTTAATATCTACGTTTTGTAGTAGTCGGTCGAGGTCAGCAGCTTGTTGTAACATCTTGGCGTCATGGCTGTCATGGGGTCCTAGTGAAGTCAGTTGAAGAGTCCTGATGGTGTTGTGAATGAGTGGCTTCGGACGAGGAGCCATTGGGATGTTGTAGGGTATGGCCAGTATGACCTCGTGTAGGTCATGACCGGTGATGATTTGTCCCGGCAGTTGTTCATAGATGAGGCCGTGTAGATGATGTGTGTTATGATTAATAGGAGGTAGAGTGTATACCTCATGATTCCCGAGTTGTTGGGATTTGATAGTAATAATAGTAGTAGTCGATCGTTTGTAGTAGTAATAGTTGATAGTCGATAGTTGGTGAAGGATGAGTGTAAGTGCGCAGTACTGGCGGGGATCTACCAAATTAACTGTGGGCTGCTCCTGACTGAATCGATGTGTGTAGGGGTGTGGTCACTGGGTGACTGTGGAAAGATGGGGGGATGTGTGGGAACTTATACCCTTTGGTCTGGGTACAGGGTGGTGGCTATGTCACCCTGCCATGTTGGTCGTTATTACACTCCCATAAGTGGAGCTTTTGTTTGCGCGCTCCAGTGGTGGCGCCATCCAGGGCTCAGATTGCGGTCATCCTCCTGGTGTTGTTGACACCTGCAATGCATGTGGGTGGCCACCCGCATACAAGGCTTTTCCACTGGTCTATGAGGGGGGGGGTGTTAATAAGAGTGCGCAAACTGTCCTTTCATGTCGGATTTTTGACATGTTGATAATAGTTCTATTTGAAGTGTCAGTTTGTTAAAGGAGCAGCAATAATATGGAGTCGCCCTGCCACTTACTTCGGTGGTGAAATGGGTATAGATGTATAATAATAATAATAGTAATAATTGATGAAGCTTGTGCGCTTTATGGTGATAAATACTGTATTTCCAGTATTTTTTTTTTGATGATCGGTGTGTAAGTCGTGATTCTTTGTGAATCATTATAATAGTAGTAGTGATAATAGTAGTCGTAGTAGTCAGTGTTGATCCTTTTGATATTAAAGTTGATAATATATGACAGTTGATGTCTCTTTGTGATAGTAGGGATAATATAGTGAGCTTTTTGTTGTTTATGTAATATAGGTGATAACTCTTTTCCTCTTATATATTCTATAGTTTATATTATGGTTTTAGTCCTACCGGTGTCCTCCTCTTGACCTTGGAGTGGGCCGGCTTTGCTTTATATATATTTTTGGTTTGTAGAAGCGCTGGTCTAGCTTTATATGAATCTCCGTCTTTCTTCCATAGTTTGGTTATGAGGTCGTCGTTCGGGTCAATGAGTCTGTGTATGAAATCGTTATTTCTAACGTGACGTACTAGTTTCAGTCTATCTACATGGACTGGGTTTTTCATTGTTTTCATTGTGATGACGGATTTGAGGAGGACAGATGTTTTTGAGACGAATTTGCACACTATGTATGGACCAGAGTACACCTTCTGAAGTTTCAAACATTTTGTTCTATCCATCAGTCGGGGTACCTTGACATACACTAGTGATTCTTTCTGCACCTTTGTAGGTTTTGCCTTTTTGTCGTGTTGTTGTCTCATTTGTTCTGTCCTCTTTTCAATGTTTTCAATGACCTGATTGTATGTGTAGTCTATTTTCTTTAATTTGTCAATTATGTGGAGATTTAGACTTTTCTCTTCTTCCTGATTGAGTTTGTTGTCTATTATGGTGTTTGGATTCCTTCCCTTCATAATGAAGAACGGTGTGAAGGCAGTGGTGGCGGACTCTGTGTTGTTGATGGAGAACACAAGGTGTGGTAGGAATACATCCCATGTGTCCTGGTGTTCCTCACAGTAGGCCCGTATGCCTTCAGACAGCGTCTTCACATATCTTTCTGCCTGGCCGTTCGATTTTGGTCTATAGGCCGAGCTGAAGACATGTTTTATGTTGAGGGAAGATGTCATGTTTCTGAATTTTGAGTTTTTATATGACGTTCCATTGTCTGACTGGAGGTATGTTGGTATACCCTCGGCCAGAACAACCTTTTCTATGAATTCTGCGGTAGTTGTTTCCGCGTCCAATGATGTAGTAGGGTAAGCTATGCAGAATTTAGAGAACCTGTCGACCACTACCTGAATGTATACATTCTTTCCTGGTGTTGGTGGTAGTGGGCCTATGGCATCTATGTGGACAAACTGGAATGGGTAAGAAGGGGTACTATGGGCCGTCATTGGCAGGTTGTTGGTTAGGTTCATCTTTTTGGCTTTCAAACAGACGTGGCAGGTCGCTGTGAATTTCTGGACGTCGGCCGCCATGCTCTTCCAATATACTTTGGGAAGCATGGTAGACAGCATTCTTTGTGCGCCAGCGTGGCCTGCCATTGGTAGGTCGTGGAAAAGCTTCAAGATGGGAAGTCTCATGTCATCTGGGATGACGGGTTGGAATGAGAACTCCTTGTGTTTCTTCCATAGTACCGTGTTTATGTGGACCAAAATATCATTCAGCATGATGTGGTCATCAGCTATCTTGATAAATTGCTCCGTTTCCTTCTTGTTTTTGTCGTTGGGTACCTGTCCGTTCTCTAAATACGTGATGATAGCTTTTGTGTGTAAATTGTATCTTTGTTCTCTTTTGAGGTTGAGTATGGAGATCTGTGGGTCGGAGAGGCTTTCTATCATTTCAATGAGATGATTAGTCTGATTGGCCAAGTGTTTTGCCATGTCTGTGGCGTCTCTTCTAGGCTTCTCATTTTTCTTCTTCGTTTTTGGTTTATCTGTGGTTTTCTTAGGTTGCGGTGCCGGGGTGTGGCCTAGGACCGGTCGGGTCGCCGCAACCTGCTCTATTTGTTCTGTTTGAGTTTCTTCTATGAATGTTGATAGGGCTTCTAGGGATGTAGAGGGTACTGTCAGCTGCTGTGGGGCGTGGCCCGGGACCGGTCGTGCAGCTGAATCCACTTCCTGTTGTACCGAGGCCACTATGGCTGCTAACAGTCCCTTGTATTCTGTTTGTGGAAGCCCAAAATGATGTAATTTGGTACTTGGGATGTCAGGATTTGCTCTGATGTTGGGGGTAAATCGTTTTACTTCTTCTATGTCTTCTGTGTTTTCCTCCATACATTCACAATAGAAGTGATGGGTGGAGTTTCTCTTCAGAATTGATTTGGGAAGACGTTTTGGTAGCGTCAATGGTGGTTCGTCTTCTTTGAATTTCTGTGTGTGTATGTCATCCTCAAACATAATTCTATGTTGCACCCTTATGGCTTTGGGTTTTGGTGGAGGATCTGTCATTGGTGTCTTGTCTAGTGGGTAGTCTCGTCTTGACATAACGTCTGATGGTATGTTTAATTTGCCTCTTATGTGTCTGATATTGAATTGAAATTGTTGAATTTTGAGTGCCCACCTTGCCCACATGTTTTTGTTATCTGATTTTGTCAACATGTGGATGAGGGCTTGGTGGTCAGTATATAACTCGAATGGTCTTCCTTCTAGGTAGTGTCTGAAGTACTCTATTGCAAATACTACTCCCAATAGTTCTCTTTGGGTGGCACCATAGTTCCTTTCGTGGTCATGGAGTGCTCTGCCCGCAAAGGCTACTGGTCGTAGAACGCCGTCTTTCTCCTGGGAAAGGGTAGCTCCCAGGGCTGTACCAGATGCATCTGTTGTAAGATGGAACTGTTTGTTGTAGTCTGGGTACAGCAAGATGACGTCATTGCATATAGAGTCCTTCAGGGTCTGAAATGCAGTCTCACATTCTTTTGTCCAAACAAATTTGTTCCCATTTTTGAGTAGGTTGAATAGAGGTCGACCAATTTCACTGAACCCTTTGATGAATTTTCTATAGAATTGGGCGAGTCCAGTGAATGATCGCACCTCTTTTGCGGTCTTCGGTGTGGGGAATGTCTGGATCTTGTGGACTTTGTCTGGAGATGGTTTGATACCGTTAGTGGTGACTTTCATTCCTAGGAAGTCTAGTTCCTCTAGGAAGAATTCGCACTTGGTTTTCTTCAACTTTAGTTTGCCATTTCTTAGTGCTTCGAATATGTTTCTTAAATCAATGAAATGTTGGTCTATGGTAGGTGATAAACACAAGATGTCGTCTAAGTATGGGATTGCACATTTGTACTGCAGGTTCTGTAGGATCAAGTTGACTACAGCTTGGAAAGCCTGAGCACTGCTGGCAAGTCCCATGGGCATGGTCTTGTATCTATACTTTTTGGTCCTAGTGAGAAAGGCTGTGATGTCCCTGTCGTCCTCTCTAATTGGTATCTGGAAGTACCCTTGTTGGGCATCCATTTTAGAGAACACGGCAGGTCGCATCTCACCAATCATTTCTAGGCTGTCGTCTGCTCGTGGTGATGTAAGTGCTTGGTTGATGGATTGGGAATTCACGTATCTTAAATCTGTCACTAATCTGTAACCCTGCCCGTTCTTCTTCTCTACAAGAAAACTTCTGGATGACCAGGGACCCGTATTGGTTTCCTCCAGAATGTCCTGCTTTACCAGCTTCTGACATTCAATTTCAAGTCGTTCAGCTTTGTGCGGGGCCATTCTGAATGGGTAGAACTGTAAGGGTTTGGCGTCTGGGATCAGGTTGATTTTATGGGTGTACAGATGGGTTCTTCCAATCATATTATCTTTTCCCACGAATATGTCGTCGTATTCTTCTATTAATTGGCAAAATGTTGTGAATTGATCTTCTGTGAGGCATTCTGGTTTTTGGAAGACGTGTGATTTTTCTTTTTCTGGTTTTATGTCTATGTCCTTCCCTATGTACATGTCTTTGTCTATGTCTATTTCTTCGTGACCTGTCGTATCTTGTACCATATTTATATGATCTTCGTCGTCTGACATGGATTGATCCATGTCAGAGTCAGAATACTCTGAGTATGTTGGAGTTGGTACATAGAATGTTTTGTCTGACCCTGTTGATGATGCACTGTCACTGATAGTGGAGTTGTTGTCTATGTCTATGTCTATGTCTGTCTGCTCGGGTTGTGTGTCCTCGTAGCCTGTCGATAATATATGATTTTCTTTGTCTATGTCTGTTTTTGTATATAAGGCTACGATTTCACCCTTCTGGATTTTACAGATTCTAGATGTGATATTCAATAATATCAGTGGGTGTCTGTCTCTTTGGTCAGGTGTCACGACTGAACATTGTACGATGTAATTTGGAAGTTTGTCTGATCTGTCAAAATTGTCTGTTATACCATTGATTTGACTGACTGAGTGGTAGCATGTGACTTGGCCTGTTATGGCCATTTCGGAAAATGGAGGTATCGAAATGGCTCTCACTGCCCTGATTGGTTGGGATTTTGGAGTTGGGTCAGTGGAGTAATTGATTTTGCTTTTAGTCTTTGATAGAAAGTCTGTTCCCAATATGATTGGTGAGGAACAATTTGGAAGAATTGCAAATTGATGACTGAATGTTTTGCCTTGAATTTTGAATTTGATTTTGATAGCTCTTTTGATGTGACACAATGCTCCATCGGCAAGATAAACTTTGGACCTGATTCGTGAAAACTCATGAGGAACTAGTTTCGATAGAGTGGAGGCTAGACCCTCTCTCATGCAAGAGACGGTGGCTCCTGTGTCTACTAGACTGGGGATGTTGGTATCTCTGAATTGTAGATCTATATTGCCATTGACCATGTTGATAAACAAAACACTCTGCTCACCTTCTTCCATGTGTAGGTCGGGGAGTGGTGGGGGGACGACCTCCAGGGTAGCTTGGACGTCGGCAGGTTTCCCACGCACTGGTGCAGCGTTGTGGATTGTCTGTGGGTCATGTGGCGTGGTGTCGATGGGCAATGCTGTGTCTTCTGTGTTGGGGACTGTTTTGTCATCCTGATGAGGCCTATCCATAGGATGACAATCTAGTTTCCCGTCGTCTTGGTGAGGTCGTTCATCATGCTGACGAGCTGTGCCATGGTGTACTGTGGAGTGGGGTTTTGTGGCGTTGGTTGAAGTTGAAGTTGTTGTTGTTGTTGTGGCCATTGTTGTTGTTGTTGTTGTTGTGGCCATTGTTGTTGTTGTTGTGGTGGCTGCCATGATTGCTGTTGTGGCTGCCACCTTTGTTGTTGTTGTTGGCTCTGGATGAGTTTGAAGTGATGTGGAGGTATGGAACCCGTTTGAAGAAGGGTTATGATGTCTTTGGGTCCCCCTTTAAATCGATGGGTGGGAGGGATGAGGCCCATTGAGCGTGCCTTCCTGATGTTGTCGACATAGTTGATGTCGAAGTCCTCTCTCCTCCCCCTATAGTTAGGTGGTAACGCGAAGTCAGTTGGTGGAGACTGATGTGTAGGTGCAGCTGCTTGTTTGTGGTAGGTGGGTTTTGGTTTACCACCCCCCATAGCAGCTACTGTATGTTCAGTCTCCATTACTTCTTGTTGTTTCTGAAGAAGGTCTCTCAGTTTTTCGTTCTCCCTATCCTTCTCCCTTAGCTGAGCCGCTATGACTGGGTCTAGGGTGTTGTTGGATAGGGATGATACCTTATGTGTGGAGGTCTTCTTATAAAGGTACGCACACCTGAGCGCTCTACAGAGGGAAGCCCATGTAGTAGGACTTTCCGCTCTGATCGCCTCTCGGTAGTCCTCGTTTAATACTGTGGCTACCTGGATGATGGCAGCTTCTATGTCCACCCCCTTGTTTTGGAAGTGGGTGTTGGCGTCCTTTAGCCATTCTTCCATGGTGTGTAGGGTGGGGTCAAATTGGGACAGTGTCAATAGCTTGATGTCATTTTCGACATCCTTGAAGTGATGAATAAGTCCCTTCTTTATGAGATTGTAATCATCCTGTATGCTAGTGGGCTGCATACTGTACCACTCGTACGCTGGTCCAGTTAAATAGATTGCGCAAGTGACGTGGATGGGGTGATCTTCTTGGGGATATTTTAGTCTAACAAATCGTTCTAGGTCTGTGAACCACTTGCTGGTGCTCATTTTAATGTCCGGTTTCGAAAATCTAATTGGTTCCCGGATGGTGTATTTGCTTGCTTTTGATATGGCGCTAGCCAGGTCGCTAATGGACTTGTTGTTCCTATATTCTGCGATATCAGATTTCAGTCTTTCTAGCTCTGCCTTATGGGCCGCTAGTTGCTCATCTAATTTTCTTGATATCCTATCGTCTAGCTCTCGTTGTCTTTCTACCTCTACCTGATCGTCTCCGGCCATGTTGACAGTGGGTTCAACACGAATGGGAGAGGTGGGTGGGGTAGCTATGTCTATAGGTATAATAGGTACAGTGTCTATAAGTGTTGTTTTAGAATGTCTTACTGTGTCCTTGTAGATGCAGGAGGTGGACTTGGTGATGTGCTTGTTGTTGCTTGGTCCTTTCCTCCTGGTGGGTTGTAGACCTGATGTTGGTGCTGGTCCCTGGCTCCTAGTGTGCCTCCGTGATGATAGGTCACTGAGGGACTGGTGTCTCTGCATTAAAAAATTTCTTCATGGTCGCAGGTAGCTGAAGGTTGCCCGGTTCTCTACCACTCTGTGGCTAGGGAAAACCCTTCCACATCAATGAGGGCGTAAAGATGAGGTGAGACGTCAGTTTGAGTACTTGGTATCTTTTATTAATAATAATATTAATATCAGAGTACCAGTCACTAGGGCTCAGTATATAAGTTACTGATGGTTGCAAGATGATAAGTGATTTCCTCCTCCATCTGACTGGGGTATAAGTACAGGTGCCCGGCAGGTGGAGGGGGTGCCCATGTGACCGGAAGTAGATGTAACAGTGGTTTTCATTGGATAATATACATTTGACATTTGATTGGATAATTATATATTCATGGCTTTAACATGTGGTGTGCGCTGGACCGCGGGTGGGGAGCCTGGGTCCAGTGCATTATGGGTAATGGATTACATAATAAGTAGCATGCACACATGGGGGCTTTGTCGCCTGCCTCCAGGTGGTCTCCAGCCGGCTCAAGTGGCTTTGGCGGTGCCACGCTGATTAAGGGTGTCCAGCTTTATAGCATTGTTTTATGTGTTGACAGTTAATCCTTGGGGTCAACATATAGTTCATTTGTTTTGTGTATAGGTGACCGGTCAGTGCCTTGTCGTCTGGAGGGGCTGACCGTTACCTATTGTCCCTGGGATAAGGGTCTGCTTGTGATCTATGGATTAATTATGCATGGGGGTTAGTTTGGCTTGGCTTAGTGAGTAATATGTATGTCTGACGTCTAGGTGTACTTTGATGGACATATGGATTGAAAATATGTATAAAGTATTGTGCGTATTACAAATAATAATAAATATGAATATTAATAATCATAAATCATAATTATGACGTAATATGACGTAATACAATTGATGAAGGTATAATAAGGGGTTTTGTGGCGTGACAACAATTACCCTAGATGTAGGGCTAGACTCATACATGTGTATGCCAAGCTTGCACTTGATGGCATCCAACCCTCATTGCTTTTTACATTGAAAGGGATATCTTAAATGTAAGATGGGTATTGTCAAAACAGCATTTCCTTTTGCAATTTGGGACAATACACTAGTGACACAGATAAAAATGACGGATGCTATAAGCGATAGCAAGGTATGAACTGCATCTTATATTTCTAAGCATTTGCTATATTGCTTTCACTGTAGTTATTGAAATATTAAGAAGAGAACCTTACCAGAAGTTGATTTCTACCTTTCACAAATCGTATAAAATAATAATTGGTGTAATTCTCAGGGACCATCGTGCATAAATATCCAGGCATGAAGCGCCCATTAAAATGGCCATATTGGGGCACACAGAGAAGCAATATATTGAATGGTGTTTTTAGTACATTGTATATCAAGGTAAGGTCCTATCTTGCCAAATATGAGTGTCAGGACAAATGCTGCTAGAAGATGCCACAATGAGGCATCGGATCCTATTCAATAGTAAAGCCATGTTGACACATAATCAAAACAATGTTAAGCAGAGGAATGGTTGAAAACTGATGACAGATCATGTTTTGTTCGTTGGCTATCTTTTTTTATGTGTTACCCATTGAGATACAGAATAATCTTTCTGGATAGAATCTGATTGTAGCCGAGAGATGCAAGTCTTTCAGACGATCATATCTAAATACAATGTAGCATATCGGCATGGAGGTGCCCTGGAACAAGATGGGAAGGTCATAGTTTGAGCACTATACATGAATCATTCTACACATTAAATCATCTGAAACTACTACCTGGAAAGTCAGTAACACATGTGTTGTTTTAACTTACAAAGAATGGTTCTGAGAAACATATCCACTTGACTTCAAATGTGCAATACCCACGTGAACATCACAGATCGGAACAAAAGGTTTAAGCCAGACTCTTAATCAAATTAACAAGGGAACAACACTCACATTCCTGAATTTATGCCAGGTTGGCAATAATGAAATTAAACGACCAAAGACAATGATTCAACTAAGAAGCAAAGCGACAGCACAATAGGAACAGTCTGTTCCGAGGCGAGACAAAGGGTGTTAACCAAGGTGTCCTCAATAGGGGGAGAATTAAAGAAAGGTTTTATTAGTTAGGGTGAAGGAATTTCTTGCCTTTTCTTGCCCAGGTATTGGCTCTGTATCCAGGCACAGACCAGAGCACTGTGTACGTCCTGTGTGACGATAGCCATAGTGAGAACCATGGAGGAGCTCCTCCTGGGTGTGTGAGTGTCCTCCTGTGGGGGATCAGTGATGGTTAACAACTACCACACATCTATAGAGGGGCATGCTGTGGTTGGGTATTGAAGACAAAGTACTATTGGTGTCCTATGGTCCAGGAAAGTCTCTAGCCTAGAAGTGAAGTAGAATCTTGATGGAGTAGTAATAATCATGCTGTTCAGTATACATTGCCCTCCAGGGTCACAGATTATAGAAACTAATCATTGGCTGGCAACTGCCTATGCAGACAGTGGTATCTAACACACTGGAGTGGGGCCGCAGGTCTTGGGGCAGAACCTTCAGTGGCAGGAGCTGCCAGGAGGTACCAACCCCAGCCCTCCTCCCTCACTGCCTCTGTCCTCCTGGAGGAGCCACAGGCGCCCTGGAGGCGTCAGGAGGAGGCAGGCTGGTGGCTGCAGGCGTAGCTGGGTCCTCTTTCGCCCCGCCACGTCCTCTCCGTCTGGCGCCTGGTGGACGGCGCCATGCCCGGCCCCCTGTTCCTCCCTGGCGTCCCTCGGCCCTCTTCCACTGCTAATAGAGTTGTCAACTTGTGCTAACTCGGCAATATTTCATTGATCCCCGAGCTGATCACGCTGCCACTGTCTTCGTTAAGCCACTTTAAAACCATTGCTGAGTTTCATTTCCAAGCAGCTCGGCTCCTTGTTACTTGGTACTGCGTTGATCATATTAAACAGACGAGCACTGAAAATGTTGGCCAATTATATATGCAATCGTCGGCACTACATCTACTATACCATACATTTCACAGCGCTTTATCTTGAGCAATTTCCATCCACAATACTCTTTGAGTCACTCACAGATGATCTCCCAAATACACATTCACATTCTTCCCGCTCCTAGCAATTAAATTGTACAAGTAATCGATCATAGTTAATATCTTACTATTCACTGATCCCAATATAAATCTAAGCACTGGTTAACTAATTTTTTTCTTATTGTCAGGACGGGTATTAAACCTTGGGTTGATATCCGAATGCATCATAGGCCGTTATATCAGGTTTTACTCTAGGGATACCTTAGCAATCAAAGAAAGATAGCAACACCAGGAGACCTTTCAAGGATATATTCTTTAGGAGAAACCCAAAATGAATTGTTATTGCGTGGGGTGTTTGACCAGGGGCTAATATCTGCGTGGACCAGGGCCTGGGCACTGAATGGCTGGTGGTGGCTGGTGGTGGCTGGTGGTGGCTGATATGACGACAAAAGACGACCTCAGCTCTGACCTGATGCCACATAGGTACACTGGCACTCTGAGCACGTCCCCAACCACAGAGACCCAGCTACCCTCTCTGTGAGACCCTACACGGGAATACACTGTTCATGCTGACCTCTTGTTAGCACATGAAGTCATTAACTGATTAAAATACATGGTGGGAATTGAATAAGAGACAGAGACATGAGGCAGGACGCACAACATTATACTTTTATAACCGTATTTAAATGAGGTTCTTTCAACCTAAACATTTCGTAGAATATAAATGTATATGAGAATGCTATCCTTAAAAAGATATGTTCCCTACAATAGCTAATATTACTCATGGCAACTAGCCCAGTTCAGGGACCGTTAAACAGCTAGAACTAAAATTAAAATGGGTAATGCTCTATAATTCAGCCATTGCGGTTTGCTTATATTGTGAGCAGAGGTTACCCTTCTTTACAATCCATACACTTTTATTGTACACCACTTACATCAACGAAGGATGAGCGTATGCTAGTATTTTCATACAGGCGTTGATTTCTTCCATATCCCTCCGTCCTGGACCGCAACCCTCTGTTGTTTGGTGTAAATAATGTAAGTCTGACAGAAGACAGGGAAATATGAATCTTCATCTGATACTAATGATTTATACCCGTTCTGCAAACAACTGTCCCGGCATCATCTAAATGAATCCTTTCCTACAACCACACATTATCTCCTCCCCTTCAGACACATAATATATGTTTTACGTGGTAACAGATTCCAATTTGGTGTTACCACAAGAAGAACACCTATACGGCCCTTGGTATATCAGTCTCTACCAGAGCCAATCTCCTGTCTCCCTATCTCACCGCCCCACCCCTGCAGCTCCCGCATCAATGAGACATCAGTCACCATCAGTTGGCAACAAGCGAAATGGCCACCCTGAGCTGCTCCCACAGTACCAACACCGGCTCAGGACCTATTCAGGCTACTGACTATACTCTGTCTAGAACCATGAGCTGCTCTCACCAGCCTAGGTCCCACAGTCTACACCCCGTCCAGCACTATGACCTGTCCCCACCAGCCCGGGTCCCACAGACCACACCCCGTCCAGCACTATGACCTGTCCCCACCAGCCCGGGTCCCACAGACCACATCCCGTCTAGCACTATGACCTGTCCCCACCAGCCCAGGTCCCACAGACCACAACCCGTCCTGCACTATGACCTGTCCCCACCAGCCCAGGTCCCACAGACCACACCCCTTCCAGCACTATGACCTGTCCCCACCAGCCCGGGTCCCACAGACCACACCCCTTCCAGCACTATGACCTGTCCCCACCAGCCCGGGTCCCACAGACCACACCCCGTCCAGCACTATGACCTGTCCCCACCAGCCCGGGTCCCACAGACCACACCCCGTCCAGCACTATGACCTGTCCCCACCAGCCTGGGTCCCACAGACCACACCCCGTCCTGCACTATGACCTGTCCCCACCAGCCCGGGTCCCACAGACCACACCCCTTCCAGCACTATGACCTGTCCCCACCAGCCCGGGTCCCACAGACCACACCCCGTCCTGCACTATGACCTGTCCCCACCAGCCCGGGTCCCACAGACCACACCCCGTCCTGCACTATGACCTGTCCCCACCAGCCCGGGTCCCACAGACCACACCCCGTCCAGCACTATGACCTGTCCCCACCAGCCCGGGTCCCACAGACCACACCCCGTCCTGCACTATGACCTGTCCCCACCAGCCCGGGTCCCACAGACCACACCCTGTCCAGCACTATGACCTGTCCCCACCAGCCCGGGTCCCACAGACCACACCCCGTCCTGCACTATGACCTGTCCCCACCAGCCCGGGTCCCACAGACCACACCCCGTCCAGCACTATGACCTGTCCCCACCAGCCCAGGTCCCACAGACCACACCCCATCCAGCACTATGACCTGTCCCCACCAGCCCAGGTCCCACAGACCACACCCCGTCCTGCACTATGACCTGTCCCCACCAGCCCAGGTCCCACAGACTACATTCCGTCCTGCACTATGACCTGTCCCCACCAGCCCAGGTCCCACAGACTACACCCCATCCAGCACTATGACCTGTCCCCACCAGCCCGGGTCCCACAGACCACACCCCGTCCAGCACTATGAGCCTCTCCCACCGGCTCAGGTCCCACAGACTACACCCCGTCTAGCACTATGACCTGTCCCCACCAGCCCAGGTCCCACAGACTACACCCCGTCCTGCACTATGACCTGTCCCCACCAGCACAGGTCCCACAGACTACATTCCGTCCTGCACTATGACCTGTCCCCACCAGCCCGGGTCCCACAGACTACACCCCGTCCAGCACTATGAGCTGTCCCCACCAACTTACGAACTAGAACTCTTGGTGCGAAAATACAGCTAGGGTCATGCTGGGATAGGGTGCCCACAACGTATATGGGTATAGGAAAGCCGCCTTCAAATAATGAGAAGGAGAGGGCACTGTAAATACAGATTTTTTACCCTTTATTCTTTATTATGCGACTGAAATTACCCAGCAGGGAGGTGCAAACTGATTGTACCTAGTTGGCTGCGGGCACCCAATGGACCAGAATTCATCATTTTGTGGCGCGTCATCTCCTATCAGTCTATCCCGGCCCACGCAATCACAGCAGTAATGTCCAATCACGCCGCTACTGCCAGGGTGGCGCTGCCAGTGGGCCGGCAGGAAGCGACGGCTGTCGGCAACTGTCTTGTTTCATTGGTGACCTTTCTGGGCAGTTGGAGGCTGGCTCCGGTGGCAGGGGGCGGGTGGAACCATTTACCCTCGGACGCTGACTGGGTGTCCAAGCTGGTAACGGGGGTGGGCTGGCACCAAGCCGTGACTAAAGGGGCTTACTATCCCATTACTGGGTCCATCCCCTGATGACCCCAGCCTATAGCTCGTTATGGCAGACACAGGTCTAATCCCTACTGTTGAGCTACTTTACTTTACAGACAAAACAGGAGGGCAGTTCTTGGTAAACACACATGGGGAACCGCATACAAGTGACCAACAAATGAGTGTATAGACTAGAACCAACACTGGGAAATGTAATTGTGGACTTTTATTTCCGTCAGTCTTAGTAAAGAGAAACTGGGGTAATTAAAGTGCTTAGACTTGCCCTATCCCCAGTAGTCATCATTATATCTGTGATAAATGTGAGCAGCACTGCAGTCCCGTTAATTAGCACCTAGCAACCACCTAGCAATTCAGCATGGTTCTGTGCCCTTCTGTGTTCTAATTAGCTTCCCGGGCCTATCCCTATCTAGGGCACATAGACAATTATCTCTTAATCAATTCCAAGCAAGAAGTGGGTCATATTTTAACCATAACAGGAATATGTTAAAAGACCTATCGAGGACAACGTGAACATTTTATACAATGCTTACTAGAAGTAGTATTATTGATTGATGGATTGATTTGTTTAACGTCCTGACGTACATCAAGTACCTAATGGGACATAGCTCAAGTTGGCAAGGAGTCAGCCACAAATAGTGGTAGTCTGCCTCACAGTAGTTGGACAGATATTTATATGCTGCTTGCCCAATGCAGCAGTAACCACATCTATGTATGATCGAATCTATGAAATGAATGACCGCATCTATCTGGTGAGGGACAAAACCGCTACCGAAGCACACCCCCTACTCTTTTCGAAGGATAGCAAGGGTTGTTTTATTTGCCTGGTCCTACCTACCTGGGCTAGTACCATAGTAGGAAGGGCCAGACAACCCATAGCCTTTGATATCTAAGACGTGGTACACTGAGGAGAGACCACCAACATGAAGACTAGAAGTAGTCATGCACAAAGCTTGCATATGAAAATCACAAGGTGATTTCCTAACAAACAGTCTAAACCCTACACACAGACAAGGGCATGTAATCAAAACTGCCCTTTAGCACTACCGGCCCATTACTCCCGTGTCCACACAGCGATCATAGGAGAAGTGTGCGTGTTGGTTAGTCACCAGGAGTCAGGGAATCTCCCGCTATGTCATGGAGCCCTCCCCCTCTTCCCTAGAGATGAAAGCTCTCTGGGCATCTTACAGATGGCCTTAAGGAGTGTGGGGGTGGGGGTAGGGGTGGTGGTGGTGGTGGTGGTGGTGGTGGTGGGGATGAGGGGGGGGGGGGTGCTCTTCTTGACGTCCAGCAGACATTGGAGATCAGAAGGCAGGCAGATGTTCTGTTTGGAGGCTGCCTGAGACTACAGTCACGGTCAACAGGACACACACATATGTTAAATGGTGAAAAGTCAATCCATTATGAAGTCAACATTAGATGTACGTCTACGTCATGCGTCCATGGGGAAGCAACGTCAAGGCACAGAGCGAAAATAATGACACGGCTTCCCATTTGTGCAAGTCAACAGAAGCATACATCTCTAAAATCACAATGTCAGGCTCATTTGCATATTTAATTTACAAGTCTGTGTCATATAGTATAGTGCTCATAAAAAAATGTCCCTGGGACCTATCATGTGTATTGATTCTAATATGTCAAATTATCAAAAGGGTATGATCTTCTGTAACGCTGTTTCGTATATTATACAGGATCCATTGTAACCTTATGAATACATGTACAATGCATACGTAATTCCACATACATTTGTATATACCACGGTCTTAATGCCACTGTGTAGGTGGTCAGTATACATACATGCATACATACATATAATGCTGAGCACTTTTGTATTAAGGTTGAGGATGCTTGGGGTAGTTGACCCTGGGCGTGCCCCGGTGGGAGAGGTGCCGTGTTCTGTGTGAAGGCTCTCACTCAGGGTCGTACTCTGCTGTCTGAGACGTGCTGTAGTGTCAGGGTCAGTGTCAGGGTGTGTCTGCTCACCTCACCTTCCTCCAGGGGGTAGGGTCTTGTCTCTACACCTGACGCCTGCTTACATCCCCGCTTCTCCTATACTACTCACGTTATACCCTCATACATGTAAAGTAGGGTATTTATAGAAGGTCATCACTCCCCCTAATTTGATATCACAATGCTACAAGTTATATAACAATCCTCCATCATTGACCATGCTGCCTATGGTGCCAGACGCTATAATATGAATAGCACCCTTATAAGCACAGTGTAGTTGAGGGACTGCGTTCCATATGTGAGCTGTCTAGGTGACCTATACATGTACATAACGTATTTACATGTTCTGGGGTGTGTGAATTTAAGTGTATACTACACCACGTATACACTGTGTCACCAGGGGACACTTAACGTGTGGGGCGCCTTATCAGCGTGGAGCTGCAAGGGATCCCGATACGATGGCATAAGGAGTAACGCTGACATAATAAAAGGTCCACTTGGTGGGTCGTGGTAGTGTTAGGGCCTTCAATGTCACAGGATGTGTGATCAACATCTGCCACATGGTTCACTTTCTCAGTTAATACAATATCTGGATCCTGATGCTGGTCAGGGAAAAGGTGATAGAATGGGATAAATGCGGCACGTTATGAGTCATCCCATGAGAGTCCCACTCTGATGATGGTGTTATGTACAACATTGACATGATTGCCATGGCTATTCTAAATATTCAGTCCATCACCTGCGTCATTTGAGAAGACTATTGCAGTCAACTTCAATTCCAGCAGCGGCTGTACAGAGAGCAGATGGCAACTTGCACCAATGCTGTACATGTAGTACCGACAGTACTAGTACATGTATAACAACATTCTGCCCCTTCAAGCCTCTCTGCACCATGTGCGCAACTACTTACATGCATCAGGGTTGACTTCTACAGTTGACACTAAAGGCCGATATTTAACACTAAAGGACATATTAAAGATACATATATCACTGAGGAGCTTGTATCATGCATACATACGTATGTAGTTGTGCAGCGGTATGAATAAGAGGGGCAGAAGACCGTTTAAAGCATGAGTGGTGGAGGAAGGGCTTGGTGGGAGTCGGACTCCTATCTTCAGCCTGGATTCACCCTCCCCCCTCCCCCGCCTCCCACGTGGACATCATCCCCTGCAGCCAATAACCCCAAGGATCAGGACCCAGGAGAAGGCGGGCAGCCCCGGCCTAGATTGCCCTAACCTGGATGGAACAGGAGAAGCCCTATCCGGGCTATGGTGGCCAAGTCGTCCCGAATACAATTTATAACCAAACCAGGGTCTGAATTCAACGCCAGAAAAGGGCATTTTTGTGGGTAAAAAGACACATTTCGCTCATGTCACGTGTGGCATTGGGTGGAAATCGGTTTGGGTCCTGGGGCAATTTGACGCTTTGTGTTTTTGATGTGCCATGGTTTTATATCTCTCGGCTCATCGGACCTACACATGTCCACCCCCTCGCCACCCATCCACCACCCACATCCCATTCCATTCTCAAAAACCACAATCCATCTCCAAAGGCCAACCTACCCGAGTCATGATTATTGTTAATATCGTTTGGCGAGTAGTTAGTTTCACGGAGGTGGACATTAGGGTAATGTCGTTCATTGGAATGTGAACATTTTCCAATTTAATAAAAAAAAAGATCTTGTAACGCCCTACTTAAGGTCCAAATGGGGAACGTTTTGGAACATGGACGACTGTCGACTCGGCACATACTGATAGCGACATCCCACTGAATAAGAATCTTTGATTTACTTAGACTGTTACGGAAGCAATGTACCTCAAGATGTGTTACTCAAGACTATCGTAAGTAGTGCCTATAATATTATAAGCTTCTTAATCTTTGTAATTAATGGGGTTCATACGAAATAGCACTCCACATAACTTCGTAAGAGAACATTCCCGGTGGAGACATACTCCCGTCACAAGGTACATGTATACAATGTACTGTTTCTACTAGCTGGCTATCGCCTGAAGGAATCACCCATTTGGACATACTACTACCATGGCGATGGGTCCCTGAAGCACTGATTCGCCTTACAATGCGGATACCTAATCGTCCCGGCTTATCTTACTCAGATCCTTATATATACGTATTACCTATCTATCTGAATCTGCCCGCTAGCATTCATACAAACACTCAAGTCTCTAGTAATGTCTTATACACGGCTCTCAACACATTTCTCTCACATACTCTATATCACATCAAGGCTCCTACAGCTAGGTACCTGTAGGCTCTCACTGTTACCCTCTGTATTGGGCTGTTCGGTCATATCCTCATATCTCCAGTAGTAGTAACTCCAGGGTCTGGGAGAACTCTGGGTGGTTAACATAGAACCATGCAGCGGGAGGGTGTAGATTGGCAAGGCAGGCACCAGAGACAAAAAAAAACCTGCACCAAGGGACTCCTGTGGTGTACCACATACGCGGCTACCCTGTGGAGTGCAGCCAATGCTATTTACATACTATTGCCCGCCTCCAGGCCTCCAGTCATTGTTCCTCCAGTAAGTGCACACTACACGGTGTCTGTCTAGTTATTGCGTTGTCAGCTGACTGGAGCTATATGGGTGGCGGCACCTGTAGTGACTCGGGTCTGACTTGTATTTAACCTGGTGGTGCTTCCTCCTGTAGGTAAGGTGTACTCCTGTGTGAGGGTATCCCTCCTCCTGACCCTGCTGTACCTCCTGGTGACGCCTCCTGTACCCTCCTCCCTCCTCCAGGCCCTTCCCTCCCTGACTGCTAACACGGGCGTCGCCTGCTCCAGCAGATGTGCAGGAGGACAGCAGGGGTGCCCCCAGCGGCAGTGACAAGAGTTACTGGTATCGCCTCCCGCCTACTGGAGGAAACGGAGCGGAGCGGGGAGGAGGAGAGCCTGGAGGGGTGCAGGAGGGGCGAGCGGTCAATAATAACACGTGAACTCCCCAGGGTGAACAGGGTGTGACCATAGAGGGGAGGGGGGCACTATAGTAGTGGGTGGGGTGAGGCTGGTCAAGATGCAGGCACCAGATGTTGTGGAGTATGCCCATACACAAGTTAAGGCTGGTATAATATGAAAGGGAAAAAAGGCCACTTGCTGCCTGAACTACATATACAGTATGCACCGCCTCATCCTGTAACCAGCAGACCGAGAGGCCACGCTGGGAGATTCTTCCCCACTTATCTTTCCCTACTGGCAGCCAGAGAATTGGCTCTGCCTATTGCCACACAGCAAAAAGTATTAATCTAATGGCATTCTATAGCAGGCATTGTGTGCCAGCTAACACAGTTTATTTCATAATGGCTTTGTGTCTTTGGTGTCCAACGGGTGGAACAGAATGGGGAAAATTGCTCTGGATCCTCCACTTTCATTGTATTGCAGAACGCATTTCGTCTAGGCGTTGGTTACCAGAGGAATGGGAGGGATATTGCATGGTGTATTCTTGCTTATTTATCATACCCCACTGTCACATAAACTGCCTTAGCCTACACTCTAACCGATAAAAGCAGTCGTGTATGTCAACTATGTAGCATCCTTCTTGTCGTATTATCGGGATAAGAGTTCTGGTAGCTAGAGTATAGCATTGTGTATTTCCATTTTCTTTGATGATGGCATAATTGGTATGCCCACTATTGTAACCAAAAAACCAGCATCGGGAAAAGGTTACCAGTAATTACACTGTCAAGTTGTCCGAAGAAGGTCAATTAACTCCCCCAGCTACTTCGATGTAATCAATCACCTTAATACAGTGTCTGGTTCTGCGTGATTTACAGCTATGAAATTATCATACGCTGTAGCTTGATACCTAACTCAATAATTATCCACATCTGTTTCTATGACTACAATAAAATACTTATGTACCTGACACTCCTCTCTGTTTCGTTTCATGATAGAATACCTTCTGTAACTTCCACTCCACATATTAAAGCTCTTCTGTCTATACAATTGTTTTTACGAAGAAAATGTCATCCATCAATCACACTTTGTATAATCAGTCTTGCTCTTGCAGCCATTAATCCATGGCACGGCCTTCTGGTAAATACCAGGTCAGCATCAAAGGCTTCAGAGTCGATAACAAGACATGTTGTAAACGAGACGGGATCTATTCTCAGTAAGACTTTGTCATGTGGTGGGCGTCGGCCCTGGGAAGGAAACATCTGTTGAATGTAGATTATCTATGTAGTATTTAAATATGTTTCGTAGAAGGGTAGCAGCATCAGAAAGCTGCAATTTTCATTGTACACATTTTACAGCAGGGTGGTTTATTGCAAAGTGCTAGTTAGCCATACGTACTGCCAATACTCCTAGGCGGATGAGTTATTTTTTTGTGATATCAGCACTTTGAGAAGAACCGCTCTATAGCATACATGTAGCTTCCTTAACTGTCGTATCTTTGCCTATAGAAGGACGAGCTTATGACGGGAGAAGTGTCTAGTATGGGCGATCATCCCCGACCTGTCTGGTCCCCCCAGACAGCGGACCCTGGAGGACGTCCTCTGCCGACAGTCTGTCTGTGTGTCGGCGCCTCCAGGGGAGATGCAGGAGGTCTGACATCTAATGAGGCAGGCTACAAAGGGGTATAGTCTCCTCCAGTACAGATGTCGCCTCATTCCTGATAGCTTAACGATGCCCTCCTTCCCCTTACTATGCCGTTAATGCACATGGAGGAGGGAGGTGGGGTTAAGGGGTTAAATGTAGGTTGGTTATGGACTCCCCCCCCCCCCCCCCCACCCCACCCCCTGCACACCCCACCTCCTCCTACAGGTCAGCAGTCTAGGGGGGAGGGGGGAGGGCTAATCCAGTTTCCTGGGTAATGATCACCCCAGGCAATACCCCACTTCTTCCAATCCATCTCCTCCAGACTCTTAGAACATAGCCAGAACGAGCTTCCAGACAAGATGTTAAGGCAGTAGTCCAAAGGGAGTGCTCCCACTCAGGAGTCTGGACTGACCCCTTCGTATAATCATGTCAATAGGGATTCAGAGTAGTCCTTTCCTCTTTTTGGTCGTAATAGTATTTCAAGCTGGATAACCTGTTGCAATTTGAATTGATTCATGCAAGAGAGCATTGAGCGCTGCATCAATGGAGATCTGGTAGAGTATGTATATATATACAGTGGAGAATGTCGAGATACAGATGTGCTTAAGGACAGATACATGCGACCAGGGCCTAGAAGGCCCCTCCATGTCTCTGATGCGACTTAGGATCTTGAGATATTCAATTGATTGTTTTACAATAACTCTGGACTATATAGGTGTGATATGTATAACCAAATCGGACGTGAAAACACACGATGCAAACGTTCATGGGATATGGTCATTTAAGCAAAGAAAGGGGAAAAAACTATCTGTCCTGGACAATAATCCTTCTTTTCAATTTATCCACTTAAATCTTAAATAGTTTAAAGGGTATATATACATGTATATACAAAATGTTAAGAAACTAAATATATGTTATAGGATTTAAGAAATGTCATTGGATCCTTTGCAGTCAAAGCAATACTAAACAGATACAATACAGTCTACTAGCCTTATTCTAGACGCTGCAAAATGTGGTTTGTGCATTGTGGTTATGCTAACTATGAATGACAGTATGAAAGGGGCTAATCCGGAAACGGTGGAGAGGCAAAACAAGGTAGAGATCCTTGAATTTGATTATAGATGTGAATACATCCAATTAAATCCACAGTGTTTCCAGTGCTGGCTGGCTAGGGATAAATGGTCGCGTAGTCTAGACAATATAGGCAGGGTTATTTGGAATAGAGCCTCCTCCCCCAACACACATATTCACTCTTCTTTCCCAGCTACAATCGGTGACAATTTAAAGGCAAACCACATCCCAAATATCCTATGCCACAAACCTAAAGGCCATGCCCAAAGCCTACGCCCCTTGCACTACTGATGATCTATAAAGGCACAGGCTTTCATATTATCGCCCTTTCTTTTTCTGGGGGCCGAGGCTTGGCCTGTCCCTGCTAAATCTAACGTAGAGGGGGAGATAATCGATATGGGCCCGTTTTCTTTCCCCTTATATGTAGTCTGATGGATGTGTGTCTGTGCAATGACTGTGGAGCATGGGGTCTAGGCCCCGACCACGGCTCTAAAGTGTATGAATAAAGATCACATCGGTGCATCTGCTTTTCCCTGCCCCACTACACAATAGATAGCATCCCCCCAGTACCCAGCTACATCCCCAGAGTTATCTAGGCCCCATCTGTAATATATTACCTTAATCATGCAGCACGTCTGCTTGGTGCCACTGGGTGAATAGATAAGAGAGGGGTGTAACTGAAAACTTAATTTAACCACCACACTGAATATTATCGGCATTTGAAGGCAGCACTACAGTACAGATGCTTACAGAGGGGAGTCCCTGACTGCATTACACATGCATTGTCACATGAATATTGCAGGTCGCTGCGCTTTCTGTGTTTTACGCTTTTAAGCGCGGTACCGCGTTCCTGTGAGTATCACATGGTTTACAAAACATTGAGATTCATTGCACCTTATTCTATAACGAGACTTTGATTTTGTTTCTTTGAAATATATTCACAGGTATGGCTACCGCTGGTATAAAACAAAAACGTCGGGTGGCGAAAAATTAATGGAGCATTTTGTGGATGGTACCACGCGTCTAAATAACAGCCACAGCCGCATTGATTTCACCCTGAGAGTCACAAATCGTGCTTAATGGTCGAGGTGCAGGGGCTTATACTTTAGTAATGGCTTGCGCAGGAAATGGTCGCCTGTATCCAAAGGGATCTAGCCGCGTCAAGTAACGGCCATGATGTTACGACGTCCGGGCCGTCCCCGGCACATAGGGCCTCGCCTGCATATGCAGCCGCCGGTAAAACCAGTAGCCCCCCCCCCCCTAATATCGCTTACAAACACCACCATCCCATTTTACTTATATCCTCAGCGCTCGCCGCCGCTTCTGCACTAACCCATCTATTAAATCGTTGAAGCTTTGTGCGTCTACTCAACACTCCTACCCTCCTCTCCCTTCTTTCATTCCAGCACTGATGGCACCTGCAGACGCCCGAGACGCCTGGCCTAGACGCCGCTGCCCGTTTTGGCGCCAACCGCAAGTAGTACATGACAAATGTCGTCTGCTGCAGGATACTCCCACCAGGGGGCGCTACCGCCGCTCCATCCTCCTGCACGAGTCACCAGAGGTCTTCCTGGCAACGACCACGCCCTTCTCCAAGCAGAGGCCAAGGCTAAAAAAGCGTATAGTTTAATACCGTGTGAACAGGACACTGGTCATTGCTTCCAGTGCTTGGAGAGTGGAAGTAAATGGATAGACCGCTGGATAAGATTCGCTTCACGGCGCCTCCAGCAGTGAGCAATGAGATCATGCCCTCTGGCCGTATATATACAGGGAGTAGCGTTACCTGTATCGGTTTTATCAGAAGAAGTGAAAACGAGCGTATCATTTATCCCTCCCTTCGTTTATTTGCATTTCTATCTTACCCAGTCTAGAGACAGTGCTTGCGCCCACTGCATCAGTCGTCAATTCAAACAGTAGGCTAGTACAGTACATACAGTACAAATATATAGAGAGGTTATAACGTATATCTAAACCATTCATTCATCCCATGACAATTTGAGCTGCAATGTCAATTCTGTACAATTCCCCAGGTTGGTTATAAAGTTACGATATCATATTATGTGTGGAAATGCTGCATACATTACCACTTTGGATCCAACAGAGTTGAGGCAGGAAACCAGGTACTTACCTAAAAGAAAATAGCAAGAATTAGTCATGTGTAAAGGACAATTTTGATGAAAAGGTACAGTTGTCTAAACAAGTGTCGGAGCATAATCCTGAGTATAGGCAAAATCATATCAAACGAGCCACTACTTCGAGTTATTCTCATCTATAGATACAATTCATATATTAATTCTTATTACAAAACATGTACTTTATAGTACCCAACAACACTTACATGTACACATCTACCCGTAATAAGGCCATTGAAAATATATGGTAGTTTGCTATCATAACAACATTAAAAGGCGTGTCAAATGAATGTGCTACATGTAGTATGTTTATGTATCGGTACACTTCCTAGTACATGGACATGGACATACATAGGAAGTATCATAGCAATACACTAATCATGCATGGTGGCCAATAAAGTTAGGGGGCATTAAACCCGTCACATCCCCTGTACGTGTACACCAATACAGGGCAATGAGCGTGTATAGCGTGTAAATGGCGGTGGGAGGGGAGGGACAGATGCCTCTGCGTGCAGCATGTCATCAGGTTGTCATGGCCTCACATGATTCTACATGTCACACACTGTTCTAGGGTACAATGGGAGCTGTGAAACCCGACATAAAACCCTAACAACACCCCCACACGGCACACCCGCACATACTCACTGGTATCAAATCTGCAATCTGCTACCAATTTAATGCAAATAACCAAATACGCCTTTCATCATATAAAAGTTGTTTTTTTTCATTACATTTTTCTGCTGAGAGCGTAATTCAAATGGTAATCATTATCCATATTGGTCTTTCATTGTAGCAACAACAGCAAAATTATGTTACGTTATTATAATTTAAAGGAAAATATTACGAGCTCGATGAGCAACTGTGAGCTACTCATTTACATGGATGAAAGTGACCAATCTAAAAAAAACCTTGAAATGTTCAAATTGAGGCCTCTGATTAAAGGTCGTCTAAGGGTAAGCACAATTCTTCGCAACATAAAAAACTTCAAATCTGGGGAAAGCTTCAAGACTTTCATCCCTGCAATTAGAAAAGGGTTCTGCATACCATATCAACCTAACCCCTGTCATTGAAAACAGAATTGTGGGCCAGAAACACGTTATCTGATGTCAGAAATTCTGAAGGCATCTGTCTTCAAAATAACTTGCAGTTAAAATCAAACATGTTCTTATTTTGAAGACATCTGCCTTTGACGTGTGACACAATTGTCATGTCAAATAGGCCTACAGAAGCAGAACCCATCTTGACGTCATGATGATTTCCGTGTAACAGGGGCGTTATACTATACGTTTCTCCCTAGCAGTTTGCTATTCGCGGCCCGATTCATATTGATCAGTTAGGACAGTTCACTGAAGGCATAATCAATACGTCAGGTTAGGAGAATCAGACATTCTAATCCCCGAGATTACATTGGTATTGCCCCCTGCCATATTACTACACCAATCACACCTCTATTACACTGACAGTCCGACAGTGCCCCGTCAAGTCTGTCATGGCGAATTGACCAAGATTGGAACATGTCTGTGTATGGAATGCAGTCAATTTAATGAAAGTATTGTTCGGAATTCCGGACATGAAGAGGAAAGATTGTGGTTCCAAGTTGATCATGTATGAAGTATATTGTTATTCTAACCAACCTAAGAAGATAGCATATCTGTAAAGTTCATGGAGATAAAAGTGCACTAATGTACAATATGTATTACATGAAGGTATGACATACAATAAATATACATATAGATATGTTTGGCATATATACCAGTTCTTAGAATGTATCCGGAAGTACAACAGATTATAGTGTCTACCAATAAAATTGGATTTCCGGCCATCCCCTGTGTGTAAAGGGTAGGTTTAAATAATAGCTAGTTAAATGAATTTGCCTTTGGGCGGACAGTTATTTTGACATTAATCCTGGTATACAATCTAAGATGGAAACTGAACATCGAGGTAGCAATAACCATGGCAACATTATATGCCTGTGTACATGTATTCACATTACGTCCGTTTCTCATGCATGCATAACTATGAATAGCACCCAAATCTGCACACAGTATCTGGTCTTGTGATTACACTTGTCGAGTGGTGCACTTACTCTTGGCCAATTTCCACCTGGATACTTGAATAGTCTAAAGCCCATTGGTGCAACTTGGAATAGTTCACGGTGTCAGCCGAGTCGACACAGATCCAGATATCCTCCTCCTGGGTGCCTTCCTCCGAGGAGCCCCCCTCTGAAGGCGTCTCCTCCAGGGGGTTGTCCTCAGGCTCCTCCATGTCCTCAGCCTCCAGGGAGGCCAGCCACCCCGCCACGTCCACCTTCGTGACCCTCCCCCTCCTTAAATCCAACATAAATCCCACTGATTCCCAGCGTGGTGGTGGATACAGAATAGGCTGCTACAAAATGTGTTATAATCCCAGATATAGCACGCCTGTTGCCCATAGGAATGTATATATGTATGTATACAGTGGGGCTGTGGCCAGTGTGTGGGTGGGGGGAAGAGGCTGCAAGGCTGATGGATGGTCACCTTGACCAGCTGGCCCCTGGTCCCATCCACACATCCCTACTGACCCACACTATGGCACTCTGCTTTAAGGAGTACACTGCTGCAGCTCGACACCACCTGGGAGAGGTCAGAGTGATGCAGTGTCGTTGGTCAGTAGGGGACTCTAGGTGCTCACGGTCAGCCCTACTGCAGCTGCTGGTGTGCACCACTACACATGTGCACTTAACCCTTTTAGGACCACACGATGTTTTAATGTGCCATCCCACATGTCTTATAATGATGCAGGAATGCAGTACACTCGCCAGACCTGCATTCATGCATCATGCAAACACTTCAGGAGTGTATCAACCATTTATAGGGTCAGCATGAATGCAGCCTTGACGAGCTACTCATAGACCATGACGATGAAGGGCACAATGCATTAAAACAATATGCAGTCCTTAACGATGTAATGTATACATGTACTTCATGCATAGCTAGGGTCTGGGATATCTGAGTGCTTCAAGGACAGACTGTGGGACACACAACTAAGGTGTGGCCAGACGGGAAAAGAATGTGGGATATTAATGGAGGACAGTACGAAGGTATGTCTGCGTTTGATTGACCCACAGTATATTTATCATAATTAAGTGGTGGCAAAACTAGGAAGCAACATGTACTGACAAAGGCTGCCAATTGAGAACTTTCAAAATGGCCCAATGAATAGCACTAAAAGAGCGGTCAGTATTTTCTTTATTGATAATCTCACCTAAAATAGCATGGACCCTGGGACGTCAATGTCATAGTGGCTTGAATTAGCACAGGGGTCTCAAATAAGCGCAGGTCCTGACAGTAACAATGACTGGTGTGTTTTCAAGCCACTACGGTATTCAAATTATATTGGGATCAACACTTAATCAGTTTATTCTTGATATCACAAGGCATGCTGTATATTATTAATATGTTCTTTGGTCATGAGAACGTCTTTGTCAGAGTAGTTACTTAATCACTATCCTCCCACAATGAATCACTTGGTAGATTGGATACTGCTGCAGAAGTAGCCATCTAGGGTCTATTTGAGGAGTAGCTCAGCTGACCTCTAACCATGGACATGCACCTGCTCCTCCTACGTTATAACACACACCCTGTGAGCAGCTCATGTTACCAACTTGTAGTCCACTTACTGCTCACTCACCAGCTCATCCATCACTCACTATACACCTGGTCAACGTTAGCTTTCAACTGGTCACTTTGCCACTTTGATGTTTTCCTAATGAGTTGTAATGATTTATCTGGGGAAAGCATGTATATTGCTCTAAAGCATTTTCAATCTTGAAAAGTCTTTTCCCGGAAGTACATGAGAATGTGCTACACTTTATATTGATATTAACATCAAAAGGTAATTATTGGGAAACAGATAACTCTAGATTAAAGTTACCCTCTCTGTATGTTTTGATAAATATATGCCATCAAACTATGTTCAGATCACAGAAGAGCCCCCAGTTATCCTCAGGAATACCTGAAGGAACTGTGTGTTGGTGAGAGCAGATCTCTTTTATTCATTTCTAAATCAATTCACCCAAGTTCACTGTGTGACCGCGTGTCAATAGAATGGAGAGAGCCCAGGTAACTAGAATGACACCCAACCAGCACCCAATTACCATGTATATAGGTATGGCCAATCATGGGTGCAGAGTATTATGCAATGAGATGGAATACAATAGAGTTGTGTATAACGGTATTCGTGATATTCTGATACACAGTACACCAACTACTTGAGAAGTCATGGGATGGCTTCCTATATGACACACCAGGTGGCGGCAAAGGTCCTACATGGCTGGGTGTGGGCCCGTGTGTTTGACCTCCAGCAGGGAAGATAAATTGTACTCTCTCTGGTTGTGTATGTGCATGTTTAACCCTAAGCCATATCTGCATTAGCCCATTCGTCTAAAACTACATCTTGAGGATGTTTACATGCATAACATAATCTCTTCTAACCTCATCATCATGAACACATCGTATTCCTTTACTTGAAAACACATACTAATTGGGTCTATATGCCACTAATGGGGGCCTATGCCATACGTGTACACTGTACTGTACCTGCTAGATGCATTTCATACATCACCATGGTTTAGATAGTGTCATCATTGGGAAATATTTTAATCAACTACGTGTATATATGTTTAGATAACCTTCCATGGAATAAGCTCAGACTAACATTCACTATGTATCTAAAAGCATAACAGATGTCACCTCAATTATTTGTATATAATAATAATCATTATAATATTAAAGATGAATCCCAACTTCCCGCCCATGCTACAACATTGTGTGAGTCATGTGCGCTATGTTAAAGTAATGCCGTGTTAATCTCCCCTCTAATCCCATAGCTTAACACCATCCAGGTTAAGGCCTACTCTGCAACTTAACCCCTAACGATGCTGTGGGACAGGACTTGAGTAGTAAGTGTGTGTAATTTAGTGTTTAGGCCCACTCTGACCAGGTCCTTCTAAGCCCTTCACACCAGCCTGTGTCAACACTCTGCGGCACGGGGCAAATTGACTCTGTAACGTACTTTAGTGGTTAGAGGACGACCAGCTGGTGGATGGGTGGGCGGTTCAAGTATAAGAGTTTTAAGTTACTGTGTACAATTCTAATGTTATGTATAGAGATGGGAGTTAGCCTGGTGAACTGGTCGGTTTTCCTTCTTCAATACCCCCCCGGTAATCCACACACAGCTCGATAATCCAGTTGGATGCACGTAGTTTCTTGTCATAAAGGGCACGACTAAGATCCGGAAATACGAATGAGAGCATTGCAATGGCCGGGGATGCAATAAGCAGCCCTTGAATCAGTTCCTCCTACATGCTAGACCATTGTACATAGTCGTGCATATAATTCAATTCCACATGAGTGTACATGTATATACCTTTCAATATAATAAACCAGTACTATCCCAGTACTTGTTTAAACATATTCTGAGCTTTCTGATTTGTCCTTGCTCCATAACAATTTATCAACCCCATGTTGGTAATTAAATGGTATAATTAGATGACTAAGACGTGCTAACGAGATGCCACCTCTTAATTGTCGCTGTGGTAGAGCAGCATCTGAAGAGGATGGTATCACCTCACTACAAGCACAAACGTACCGAATTAGTCAAGAGGAAATGTCCCCATGTACATCTTTCTTGTACACCTTAATGACCACATCTGAAGTCTTTCATGTGGGTCTGATAAATAAGTTTTCAGATTCCTAACATGACGATTTTCCATCTACACCTACACAAGGTGACACAAATAGTTTCAGATACCTGATTACAGAACCACATAATTGTCCCTCCCACGTAATAATCTCAACTTAAAGCTACACTGGCGTGAACTGGACATACTCGCTCACATTGACACCCCCTCTAGTGGGTGGAAAAGACACTAAGATTACTATGGGTTACACAATCTTAGCTCAATGTCCAAGCACAAGATGAAAGTTATCTACAATTATTTATGCTCAGTAGGGGTCACAGCAGGTGGTTTCTGACCCCTGACCCCATATGAGCAGCTCAGACCTCCTGCTGTGATGTGGTGTCACAGGGAGTGGTAAGAGATGGATGTGTTACAGCTACAAAGAGATAGAGAGATTACCATGTATTTATATTATGTAATATTATGGTTTCACATATGTGGACAGTAAAGCAGCCAAAAGATGGGGGATGGGCCAGGGAAGAAGGAGGGATGGGTAGACTGGACCTGTATGAGTTCTATTTCTTGGTTATATAAGGCCTGCTAACGGCGGCGCCGTTAGCAGCAGAAGTGAGTTCATGCCATAGCAGCTTTAAACCCGCAGATCTCGGTACCCCTACACCGACAGTCAGGGCGCAGTCAGGACAGGTACGCAGCCCTATTTATAGGAGAGCTGGGGCTTTAAACCTTTGAGGGCGACAGACCGCATTGATGCATCATGCTAAGGTATGAATGAGACACTCAAAAGGGTCGGCATGATGCACCAATTCAGCACTGGCCAGTTACTGGTCAGGGCTGCATTGGTGCATCAGTTTTTCACAACAACAAATGTCATATTTTAGCGACATGTTGTCCTTCCTAAAATAGGGTTAAACTCTCTTAACACTTCCCTACCCTAGTTAGCTCAGCTTCTACTACATGTACCAAACACCGTATGCACCACCTGGAGGAGGGTTCCACCCACACCTCCAGTGTCAACAATTACAGTCCCATTACCTGCACACCTCCTCCTCCCGGGTGCTAACCTCCTCCAGGTGATATGGGGAGGAACGGGAGAGAAGGTATGGAGGTGTAAGGTCTTGGACATGTGCAGAAGAGTATAATGCTTGTGATGGGTGCTGACGGTGGGTTATATAAGATTGAGCGTGTGAGTGGCCTCACAGATGACTCAGGGTAAGCTGAATATGTAGCTTATCATGTACTTAGATATAGTACTCCGTTATAATCATTCAGGCTTAATCTAGGTTTAGGTCGCTAACAAAATACAGGTAAAACACGGAACTTGTTTGTAGTAAACGACAAAACCTCCATATACACAGTATACCGTGATACTAATATGGTAACTGCAGCGGCTACTCCGGTCTAATTCTGACATACAAGGTTACAAGGTACATTTTAGCGACAGCCTGCGTTTTGGCACAGGTACACCGGCCTCAGCGACTCCCCCATACACAGCGACGCCCTCACTGTTAGCGACACCCTCCAAATAACATGCCGATTTCACAGCGGGCGTCGCCAACTTGAGATAAACACAGACGGGCGTCACACTGTAACCGGGGAGACAGCGACTACGTAATGCTGCATAGTCATAACTTTAGTTTAAAGCATGCTCACTCTGTTATTTTAATTCTATGCCCTATTTCAAATGGGGAAAATATCCCCCGGGGAATATATCCCCCGGGGAATATATCCCTCTCATGTCTTTACCTTGTATTGTGTGCTGTTTTGAGTATAACATGGTACGTCAGGCCCCTTATATATACTCTATTTTTAAGTCGCTAACAGTGTGAGTCGCTAACACAACCATCCCCGTCCCACTGCATGTAGCCAAAGGTTAGCGACTTACAATGTTAGCGACTTAAAAATGGAGTATATATAAGGGGGCTGGGCTATCAAACTAAAAACATCCATTGGGGGAAGTTCCCCCCGGGAAATGGGTTTCTTTAAAGGGGAGCATATCTTTAAAAAAATTGGGGCCCGGCATTTTTGGGGGAAAAGAAGGTAGGTGGCGCAGCCTTATTCATCCCCCCCCCCCCCCTTGGATGTTTGGCGGCGCAGCCTTATTCATATCATGCCAGGAATGATTAAGTCGCTAACTACATAGGTCGCTAGAAATTGGAGGGCTGAAAACTGACGATTTGAACCATAATTTGACCCAAAAAATTATTATGCGCCATATTACACTAGTTGCACAATATAACCCGGGCTAAACTTTTAAATGTGAAATAAGGAGGGCGTATATCAAGGGGGAGGGGGAGCGGGGCAGACGACAAATGCATTATTACCGCGCGCCTGCCCCAGCCCATAACAACATGACGCGGGGGCGGGGGTGCATTGCATGCCTCACTGCGCCCGGCCTTGTACATTACATCATATGGCGCTGCTGTCGTTTAGGTGATACAGACTTATTATAACGTGATACGGATGGGTGATCAAGCACTCATATCTAGGCCAGATATGCGCCTGTTTGGCGCCATGTATTTAATATGGGCAGCAGGCATTTGGTTCATCTTCATTTCATCGCCAACATTCCACATGAAATGGCCGCTATCTGTCCCCGGAGCACCTCCTCCCCCTCCCCCACCTCCTTCCCCGAAAAAAACACCTGGAGGGCGTGATGTTGTGTTGCCTGATATTGACCCTATATACAGGGCTTGGAGTGAAATTACCGATATCATTGGAGATGCCTCCAAATGGCCAGCCAATGTCAGGCGGCTGTTTTTGGTCCCCGTGAATTACGGCATTGGGATAGGACAGTTGTGGCCAGCTTCGTGTGGGTCAACGGCCTGGAGTGGCACTCTTTCCTGGACTGGGCACATATTATTGGTCTTGCCCCACGGGGGTCCCATGGACATGCCCATCTTGCAGGATTTTTCCGTCAACTTGAAAATGGAAAGAATTACACTTTGTGGGCCTACAACGTCAGTCAGGGGAAATACCAATTCCTGGATGGAAAGACACGCCGCTATTGACATAATCAAGGTAAATATGAACATACATATACTATCATATTTCTCATATATTAAAATGTGAATATTTTTCATATAATTTTTACTTGGACTGCTGGGTTGGCTGTACAAAGGTAGGGGGCGGGGGGCAGGGGGCAGACGACTTTTGTCATATATCCACTTCATGTGGCGGGAATGGTGGCAGAATGGCACATGCCGTGCTGTGTAGTGGGCGTGGCCATACCGTATGATTGATGTGCGTTGCGCGTGTCATAGTAGTATTACAGCATGGGTTGAGATGGGACGCGCGCTGCACTCGGCACGTGCCTCATCCATGCTGCTGTCTGATTGGTGGAGAGGAGGGGAGGGGGGCGGCGCATTAAGGACAGTGGGACGCGGGGTGCAAAGTGGGGTATAAAATGGGGGGCAGTGGTTTGCGGTGGTCAGAGCTTGGCGGTGGTCAGACGGGCCCGGGCGGGACGGGATGGAGGATGTCACATTCCAGGACTTGGCGAGGTTCCCCCTCCCCTCTGCCAGGAAGAGGAAAAGTGGGGCGTCCTCCACCCCCAGAAAAAGGGTGGCAGATGACCACTCTAAATGGGCCCAGCGTGTGAAGGGGGATTTACAACGTCTAGATGAGGTGGAAGTGGACCTGGAGGACAAGGCACTGGTGGTGGCTATTAAGCAATGGGTGTGCAGGCAGGACGCTGTAAAACAACTGACTGTAGAGCAACTAGAAAATCAGCATAATCTTTATGCTTTGCTGGATTTGGGTGCAGATGAGTTCCGGGAATGGCTTGGACAGAATCATTTTCTTCCTACCAGTTTAGACTGCGCGACATGTGGAAGAAGCTGCACTTTCCAGCGCCGTCTGAAGAACATTGACCCCTACACCTGGAAGTGTTGTGTCCCTCACGAGAACACCATACGCACCAATTCAGCCTTCTTCAAGTCTCATCTCTACCTCCAAGACCTCTTTCATTTTTATGCCAGATTTGGCGACAAGCAGCCTCTGTCAAAACTCGCCAACATAACTGGAATGTCCTACAAGTGTTCAGCTATAAGTAGGGCCAAATATTCACGTCGTGTGTTATCTAAGTGGATGTTGGACCATCTCGAGACAACCAAGTTGAAAGGCGAAATAGAGATCGATGAGTCCTTGTTTGGGAGGAGGGTGAAGCATCACCGGGGCAAATCGTCAGGGAATCAAGTCTGGATAGTGGGGATGGTGGAGAGAGCCACCAATAGGTTGCTGTTGTTCCCTGTAGATGACCGTAGCAGAGTTACCCTTACCGGGCTGATCAAGAAGTATGTGGAGCCTGGCTCCACACTGTACACAGACGGTTGGTCAGGATACAGCAGGTTAAATGAAGAAGGCTACAAGCACTTTGTTGTAAACCACAAGCACGGCTTCTCTGCATGGTACCGCAACAACGAGACACACCAGTTTGTTCAATGCCACACAAATAGGATTGAAGGCACTTGGGCGCACGCCAAGGTATGTAGTATAGTGGGTATCAGGTGGGTGGGTGGGGGGGTGGGTGGGAGGGGGACAGCAACATGTACCGGTGCCTGTATTATGAGGGTAACTGGCGGGATTTTGGCAAAATGCACAGTTTATCAACCCGGCAGTTATCTTTCCCTGTATTGTATTTGTATTATTGTGTGTGTCAATGACTGTATATTTTTTATATCTGGTTGACATCATACCCCCTTTCTTTTTGTACAGCAACACTTCAAGACGATAAATGGAACTACCACGGCTAACTTTGAAGCACACCTGAGTGAAGTAGTATGGAGGTCCTGGACAGATGGCAACCAGCAGACGACTTTCCTCAGACTGCAACAGCAATACCACCCGTTGACCTCTCCCCCAGACATCAAGGTTCCGACCCCTCTGTTCCCCTCCTGGAAGCACCTGAGTGGCAGGCTGCCTGTCAGTATAGTATAACATTGCTTAGTGTTTTGAAAATGCAGTATACCATACCCTTATACAGTGTGACACAAAGTCGTCCTCCTTCCCCCTCCCCCCCCCCCCCCCCCCCCAGTACATGTAGCATCTTTCATGTGTCTTCCCCCCCCCCCCTGTATCATGGCATGTCCAAGCCCTAACATGGCCCTTATTCAGTCGAAGACGGCTTCATTATCATTCCCCCTCCCCCCCCCCCAGTACATGTAGCATCTTTCATGTGTCTTCCCCCCCCCTGTATCATGGCATGTCCAAGCCCTAACATGACCCTTATTCAGTCGAATACGGCTTCATTATCCTTCCCCCTCCCCCCCCCCCCAGTACATGTAGCATCTTTCATGTGTCTTCCCCCCCCCCTGTATCATGGCATGTCCAGGCCCTATCATGACCCTTATTCAGTCGAAGACGGCTTCATTGTCCTTCCCCCTCCCCCCCCCCCATCTGTTCTACTTATACTATTGCAATATTAATGCATTTATTTCTTTTGATGTAATTTCAGACACAGATGGAGGCTGAAGAGGCGTGCGAACAGGGGCTGGAGGAAGAGGAAGACGAGATGGGAAACATCTGGAGGGAGGATGACGAGGAGGAAGACATAGCAAAGAAGGTGGACGTTGCACTTCAGACTGACACAGAGCTGACAGCAGAGGAAGAGGGCTGCCCAACCAGCCCCCCCCCCCGCCCTAAGAAGCGCTGGCAAGAACCTGGCCGTGCCCCCTCTTCCACCAAGAAGCCCAAGAAGCCCCGTGGCAGGGGAAGAGGGTGTGCTAAGGGGAAAGGGCAAGGTGGGCGTGCCCGCCCAGGAGGAGGGAGGGAAAGAAGTCGGAGCAGGAGTCCATATGCAGGTGTCAAGTTGGCCCGGGAGTACCCTTGTGACGAGGGGGGAAACCAGATTCTACCAGGGAAAGAGTGTGTTCCAGACAATATCCCTGTCATCCAGGCCCTACCTGACACCCAGGGCACGCCCCCTCTTCTACAGGCCGAGCAGTACATGTGTGACAGTGAGGATGAGGGCAGTGAGCACAATATTGCACCATTTATTATATATAGGGCGGGGGGGGGGCGGGGAAGGCCTTTTGTGTTGCTTGTCTTTGACTGAATAAGTGTCATTTCTTTTATGGCAAAAAAAGGCAGGGGGGGTATTAAATGTATGGGGGGGGGGGGAAGTGGAAGGCCTGTTGGGGGGGGGGGGGGGAGGGGGAAGGCTTTTTGTTTTGCTTGTCTTTGACTGAATAAGTGTCATTTCTTTTGGGGCAAACAAAGAGGGGGGGGGGTGGCATTAAGGGGGGGGGGGGCGGGAAGGCCCGTGGGGGAAGGGAGGGGGAAGGCCTTTTGCCATGCTTCACTTTCACTGAATAAGCGTCATATCTGTATTCGGAAACACACAGGGCAGGTGACATGAAGGGGGGGGGGTGTATTCTATTGAATGGCGTCTGATGTTGTAACGCTACTATAGTATTGTATTTCTGTGTTTTTTTTCTAATGTTTTCAATGTTTTCTTTCAGGTGAGAGGGAAGTTCCATTCCGAGCCTATGCAGGTGTATCACATGAGCCACCTGACTCCTCTTCTCCTCCTGCTAAACGTGTACTGGCCATAAGGGGGCTCTGCAGTAACTCTCCCCCCCTCCCCTCTCTCCTGACACATGTCCAACACACCCCGTAACAAATGCAACGTACACACACCTCCTCCCCACCTGGGCAGGGCATCAGCCAGGGTGGGACACAACCGGATCCCAAAACTGAGAAAAGGGGTAGACTGTCCTTGAGCAAAAAAAAGAAAAAGAAATCACCCAGCCCTCCCTCCACCCAATCTTTCAAGTTGTCTGCTGAGGTACAGAAGGGGCTTGATACACTGTTTGCAGACACAACATCTGAAGATGAGAGGACAGTAGTGGGGAGCAGGGAGTTGGTACAGCGACATGTTGTACCTGACACGCAAGATAACAACTTGTCTCAACTCAGACAAGGTATATATTGACACAGAAATATCCTGTTACATGCCCATACTCTCTGTTTTATTTGTCACAAGTGGAGTAATACTTTGTCTCACTCTGTGTCTCTTGTTATGTTACTGCCTCGCCCATGTGTATGCTACAGCACTTTACATTTTGTCAGTATCATTTACTTCAAATGTCCACTTCCTGCATATGTTCTAACCTATAATTGCATGTTATTCAGAGTGTGATGCAAATGGCGGGGAGACTGCTGTGCCTGACTCGCCTATGGAGGAGTATGGGGTGCCACATTACCATCTGGACAATGCCGCCGCACCATCTCCAGGTGGGATGGAGCAGCTTCAGGATTACGGTATTCCGCCCAGCATGCGCAGCTACAGAGCTTCAGATGACGAGGACTCATACAGATATGAGAACAGCCCCACCACAGTGTCACACACAGAACAGGCCATTACCTTGAGTGATGAGGCCGCGCTACTAAGTGATGAGTTGCAGGAGGTGCCACCTAGTCCCATTACTCCAGTCAAGAAAAGGAAGGCGGGGACCAAGCAACGCTCCAATGGTAAGAAATCTGTTTTGCAGCACCCTCCCATCCAGGTTAGCAGTGACGCCGGTAGCAGTTGTGTGGAGGTGATACCACAGAAGAAGCTGGGCAGTGACACCGGTAGCAGTTGTGTGGAGGTGATACAACAGAAGAAGCAGGGCAGTGACACCGGTAGCAGTGGTGTGGAGGTGATACCAGAGAACAAGCAGAGCAGTGACGCAGGTACCAGTAAGGTAGAAGTGAAAATGGAGAGTGACTGCGATGCCTTGAGACCCACCATCCCACCAGAATGCATCCAGGTGTTCTCCTCCGAGGATGACTTCCAATTGCCGGCAAAGGTAGAAGATGTTTTTTTTTTAAATAACATTTACACAAGGCATTAAATTTATTTGGTCCTTTCTGTCACGGTACATGTTATATTTTCATGTAGTAGTGTCATGTGTTTCTGCCCACTATATAAAAAAAAATACAGTATCTCAAGGCCATATTGTTATTCTACAGATAAAGCCTGGTACAAAGTGTGTTCTTTCTATACTACTATGCCACCCAGCTGCACGTCCCCATTTCCTTATACTACTGTCCTACTCCCTTTAACAAAATCAAACTTACTCCACACAGAGGCCGCCGCAACTGCAGTGTGAAGGGAGGAGTGGCGAGGTGGTATGCTCCAGTGGAAAGAAGAAGGGCAGTAAGAAGGTCGTTTTGCTTAGCCTGCATTCTTCTTCCGACTCAGAAATAGACAACATGGCACTGCTACAGGTAAACATGTTTTATATTCCGAAGCATGTAATTCACACTGACCGATATGACATGTCATACGTCCTACTTTTTTGTGAAATACATAACTAAGCCCTGTCCGATACATTTTTCCCATTGTACTATGTGCCCCCGGTCCTATACCCATTGTATAATATCCTATCTAATTTTGTAATCAGAGAGCCCGGCGGAAACGGAAAAGGCGTCCCAATGCACCTACGCAGGTGGTCCATGCACAGAAGGAGGGCGCATCACACACTGTTTCCACCTCCACCAGCCCAGCTGTGCTTAACCCCGGTGTGATACACGAGGTTTCCTACCACAAGTCAGTGCCACAGAACATTGGCCCACCTGTTCAGCCATCCTGTTCCCGGCCTTCCACACAGAAAAGTGGGCTCAAACGGCCAAGCAAGTCACGTAAAAAGGTGTGTAATACTTATATGTCTTTTTTTTTACCCTATGTGGAAAAAATACTTTGTTCGTCCAGTGATGCAGCGAGATATGATGCCATTTGCTAATTAAAATGAAAAAAATATTTTGAAAAATATACTTGGTGGTGTTTTGTTCACATTGTAAAGGATGCCATGCCCAAAGTACATATTGTACCCAGTGCCATGTTATACTTAATAACTCAGACTGTTCTCCCCTTGTTTCAGCTCACTTTTGGCAGCACTACTGTGTACAAGGGCCCGAAACGGGATCCTACTAAGACGCACGGGAAATGCCCAGACACGTACTCTGCATATCATAAGCCGGTGCCTCCAAAGAGAAATCCCATCCTGCAACAGCCGGATGTTGATATGCTACCCACCTCCTTCACCCATTCACGTACAACCAGACATCAGGAAGCAGAGGAGCTAGCTTTTGCAGTGGCCGCGGTGAAACATGTTAAAAGGAAAGAGAGATTACAGGACTCAGTTATTTGTCTATCTTCTGACCAGAACAGTGAGGCCGACGGGGCTGAGGATGTATTGGACGTGAAGCCAGTGGTGTTGACCCATACAGCGCCCTCATATAGCCCTCCCATTGTGCCAAATGTAGCCCCAGTGGCGAGACCGCTGCCGCCCCCGCCCCCCTGCCCCACCGTCATGGCGCCACCCATTTTGCCTGGTGTGTCTACCGGCCCCACCCCCTGTTTGGGCCGCCTAGTTATACAGAACGTTAGAATGACCAGCACACTTCCACAGCACATGTTTGCCAATGCTTTAATCATGAAGCGGGACACTGGAGGAACCCCCAAACGCAGGTCAACTCCGTATGACCCCAACATAGATGCGTCAGCGTCAGACATAGATTTCATGTGAAGTTTACATGTCCCATACCATGTGTTACATTGTTGTGTTACGTTGTACTATATGTATAAGACTGTTTGTGTACTGCATTAATTTGGTTAGCAAAAACAAATGAATTGAGATGACTGCAGGTGCCAAAGACACATGGAAAGCCTTGTATACATTTGTGCTCCTTGTGAAAAGAGGAAGTTGTTTCCACACAGTATACCGGTACCCCAATTACATTATAATACAGATACTGATTGTTACCGGTACTGACAAAACAAATGAGGCCAAGTGCCTGAGTCAAGAAGTAATTATATTGAATTGAAATGAATTGGACATACGTCACATCTGTGCCGTACCGTAAATTGCATATACTGCAGCATTTTTGAGTCCTATGTGAGAAATAAACATTGACAAAAAATTGCATTCCTTTGTTTTATTCTCCATATGATATTGTATTTCAATCTCAAAGGAAAAATCGTAGTCATTTCTTCTGCCTGCCTCCCCTTATCTCCACTTCTCCAGCCAGATGCGGTCTACAAAATAAAATAAAAACAACTTAATACCACCCAAAAGGGGTCCATATTTCATTGCATAGTATCACAATACATCAGCTGGAGGAATAGGCTAAGGGGCTGTACATACTGTGGGCTGGGGCAGCGTTATTCCGTTAGCGACTCACACTGTTAGCGACTTAAAAATAGAGTATATATAAGGGGCCTTCTGGGATATAATACAAGGTAAAACAGTAAGGGGACGGCCTTCATCATATTTTGAGCTGAGCGACTCACACTGTTAGCGACTTAAAAATAGAGTATATATATAGGGGCAAACGGGTATAACACAAGGTATAAGGAGACGGGGCATACTGTCCTCTGAACTACAGGTTAGCGACTCACACAGTTAGCGACTTAAAAATAGAGTATATATTAAGGGGAAAAGGGGTATGATACAAGGTAAAATGTAAGAGGGAAGCCTCCCCGGGGGGGGACATTCCCCCGGTCTTTATATACCCTGTACATTTTGCCTGCTCCAAATAGCTTATCACTATACTACATACAATCTATACTACTTACATGGGTTTTTTGGGTTCCATTCCTTTTCTGACGTTAACCTTCCACTTTTTACTGCCAACCATAACTTTTACTACTGCCACCCGTTTATGTGACGACCCACATTTTGCTTGGCGACCTATTCCTAGAGAATGCCATCATTCATTGGTCCATTCTGGCATCAGAAATGAATTCCTTGTTAAAAAGTACCCTAAAGTCATGTGTCATACATGTATGTTATTCCATTTCAGGCCAGCAGGTGGGTGTGGGTGAGCAGGTGGGTGTGGGAGAGCAGGTGGGTGTGGGTGTGCAGGTGGGTGTGGGCGACGGTTGCAGGCTGGGGGCATGTACCGCCTTCTGTCCCTATCAAAAAGCCAGTCGATCTGACGATAAACGGCGACGATATGGGTGGTACAGTTTTGAACTGCTCTGGACGCTCCTTTTATCCTGACGCTGTATGTGTATTGGAGTTCTATTCCTGGCCTACAGTGAGAACACTAGTGAGAGTGGCCAGGGCAGGTAGTCCAGCCTAGCGATGCTCTGTGTTGCAAACTTTTATTTGAATTTAATTTAAACGTTGTACATGGCTTTTATTGTGTGTTTGAGGGTATTTCCACTGTAGAAGATTCTGCGTGTGAAGAGAGAATTATGGGAAACTTTGGCAAAAGTAGTGATTTCTACCATTGCTTTAACACTGAAGCCTATGTACCTTTCATTTGGAGGGTAGCAATTTAAGAGTACTTAACAGTTTAAGGAAAAGAGAGAAGTCACTACCTGAAGATCGCAGGCCAATTACAGCATGAAGGAAAGACATTTCAAATTTCTTTTCAAAGGAAACATTTGTCCCCCGACCTTGCCCATCTGTCTTTTTGTCATCTCATGTCTGTCTGTCATACAGGCTGAATGACAGACATTCTGTTATGTAACAAAAACGTCTTAAACCTTGGTTGAGTCGTTTAGTATTACTCAGTTACCCTGAGTCAACAAGTAATACATGTACATGTATTGCACATGGATATGTACAGGTGTAATACATTTGTACATTTTAGTTCCAATGAATATTAAACAAATAGCGTACACGTACTACATTCTCCTGTAATAGATTTTGTCAGTCTATCCTAGAGAGCTATGGCGATTTGGAAAAGACGATTTAATACAATTTTCCAATCCCCACTGTACGTAGAACGTTAAATGATCTGATGTCAGGAAGAGCTCGAGGTTATTTGGACATCAAGCCATGTTACACAGATTATACTCTATTTGTGGGGGTAGTTTACCTACATGATGTCAAACAAACAGCCCCTGGCCTTTTTAACTGAGCACATATCCAGTTACCTACACGTGGTACCTGCCTAGTGAATAGGCTCTTCTACCTTTTTAATCGGAGACAGATTATGTTTCCTCTTCCTCTATAGGGGCACACAATGCCAATGTTGTATGTGTACCTTTCGGCTTTCTATTGACATCACCTACAGGCGGGGTTATAATATGAAATGGTGAGGGTGTGGCCTGCTTCTGGGTGAAGAATTGGGATAAGACGCAGTAGTTGTTCCGAGAAGTTTTTGGTAGGTCTTCTCTTTGACATAGACCTGTGGTCATTCGTGCCTGACGGATGCAGGGCGGGGAGATACGTCATAGACTGGTTACAGGAGGCCATGACGTAGGTATCCCTATAGGCAAATGGTATATATACGAATTTATGTATCGACATTTACAAAAGTGTATTTGTAAATCCAGCTCTACATTCTAAACGATTTCTTAGTGGACTGGAATAGAGCTTCCTTCTAGTAGGACATATATGTACTTGTATCAACCGGTTTCATGGGGACACGGGGTCTATTCAGTGTACCTATACCTATACATGTATAATGGGTCTCATATACTATTGCCATATCAAACTTTCAGAGATCAACCCCCACCAATTCCCTTATCCCATTGCTTCATGCATTACACAGTCCGATAAAAATGGTGGCACATGCTATGTTTCAGTGATCCAATGATTGGCTGCACGCAAGGCAAGGCTGTTTCAGTCAAATACACGTGAAATACACTGTATTCCCTATGCAACGTATACTTTAAAAACGCTACGTATTTGCTACTTTGTATGTATAACCTTGTTATGGTACTGCATCCAATATCCAACATTTATTACAAGCCTTATATTGATAAAGTATATAGGATCACGTCTACTGAACTACAGGTAATATCTGCTAATGACAACATCAACACACTGCACCCTGACCTTGGCTCGATCTATTCTGATTCCGGCTTCAGACATGTCCGCATCACAAGGGAAAACAGCTGGTAGACATCAATACCATGGAATGCACTGGAGTCGTAATCACGTGTGTTATGCTTACAAGGTTGACCTATGTCCTGCAGTCACAGGATTCCAGCTATGTACAGGAGGTGACTTAAGTGGGGGTGGGTGATGTCAGTGATGGGCAGGGGGTTGTACTTCGCAGTGAACAAAACGGATCACAATACCTAGCTCCAAACTGCTGTGGACATATGGTTGCATGTTTATATGATTTTCATGTTAAATCCCCTTAGTTAGTGGCAGTGTAATTTGTAGAAATCATCTTTCCTCATTGAACATACTTAGATCTAAATATCAAAAGACCATAAAATAGTTGCCAATGTATGCTTAATTGTTGTGGCACAGCAGCACTTTCAGGTGCAAATATTTAAGTCGCTTAGCCTTAAATAATTACCCCCTCTCCCTCAATAGAATGAGCTCCTGGTTTTAATCACATTTATAGTTTTATTTATAATTTAAATCTTAATGGCGTGCCAGAGGTGTGAGCTGTCACCTGAACAGGTAGCCCAATACACTCCCTCCCCTCACCTGGCGGCCAGGTGGGCGTGGCGTGGGACACAGGTATAAGACCACAAAGCTCCAGGTGAGAACCTTAACCATGTACACACACGCACGCAATACGTCTCCTCCTCCTTATTTATTGCAGCCAAGATGCCAGGTTACTGGAGGTTACTTAACTTGCCAGGAAAACAAGGGTGGCCAGGCCAGAAGGCCATAGCTGGGAGTTATGATGTTATGGTTAACTTGCCAGGAAAAAAGGGTGGTCAGGCCAGCAGGCCATAGCTGTGAGTTATGATGTTATGATGTGTACCCCTTTCCTGTCGCCTCTTCCTGTAGCCATGCATAGACAAATCAGACACTAGGCATTAAAGTGCTTGCAATCCTATAACCATGGCGTGCATTCATAAAATGTATTTGGAACCCAGCACATATCTCCCTTCATTTTCTAATATAGCAGTTAGTAAATCTAGCCGGTGTGACACGTTTGAGTTTGGAAAATTTTATTTTGGTATAGTAAGCTTAGTGCAACTTGCAAGGGGAGATTTTCACTACAAAGCCAAATGAATATGTCCCAGCGAACATACTGTGTGTGTTGTACAAATGTATGACTTATGTATAGAGGAAATGTGACCCAGGGTTATACATATAGCCTGTAGACTCCTGCACTTAGCCGGGCAGTCAGATGTGCATGGGGGTCTGACAGGTGCAACACTCTGATAATTACTTCTAATGAGGACAACATCAAATATTAACCCGGGATGTGTGTGAGTAGGGGACACAGGGGACGACCGAGCAGCTCACACGGTATGTGAGGTCTGTCAGTTGTGGGTATTAAAGTACTATTAGAGTAGCTCCGGCACAGCAGAGGTCACCCAGTCCACTATGAGTACGTATGTGTGTAAAACTTATCATTTCTCCCAATAGGCAAATGTGACCTTGGCATTTCCACTTCTATTGAAGTAAACACATTAATTTATATAGCTTTGGCGTTTCCGTACAACGTCCTTTCTGCAAGTCGATCGCCTTTGATCTTAATACTGTACCTAAAGGTGAACGGTGTTTTTATATCTTGGCAGGGTTAGATATTGTCTTTTCCGGATTGGCTTTGGAGTAAATCATTCATAGAATAGTCTTATCTACATCCTTTAACGACACCATAATACCAGCCATAGAAAACTACCTATGCAGAATGATGGGGTTGTGGGGTTGTGCCAATACAACACACAGTAGAGGGATGCCAAGGCCAATCAATACACTAAAGGAAATGGCTGTTTAGACTAAATGAGCCAGATGTTGGGTGTCTTGACCTCGTTTGCCCCACCCTACAGTAATAGCTAGATCAGTAAAATAGTATGGAGGGCATGATCTGGAAGTTCTCCAGTGGCATTATTTCTAGCAGATCAAAGAGTCCTGTAAATTCCTAAAGTACATTAATTCAGGTGTTTCAGATATTGATATCAGAACAAGATCAAACTGTACCCAAGGTTTGCAGCTGGCACCTGGGAACTCGAGATTGTTCAACTGATAAAAGCAATTTACACATCAATTACCATCAACTTGTCTACATTCACGTGATTTATAGCTGTGCAATTTGTCAATTTCATATTCAATTTTAAGAAGTCTTTATTTATACCTGCTTTGTATGACACTGATTGCTGGTTTAGTCTGTCACTGCTGCTTAAGTTCTAGGGTTATACATTGTATATGAGAATCGTGAATGACTTTTTACAACTGTATACTTAAAATGTATGGATACAATTATATAACTTAGGTGTGATGATCGATTCATGGTAATATCCGCTAGTCCTCTTTAGCCTGTCCCTATAATAGTACACACGCCCTGTATTGTATAATGTATTAGGTATACAGACACCTTCATGTATGTACATCAGGTATACAATAGCTGGTGCAGGTGGTTATACCACAGCCCCACCCTGCAGGCTATTCACTCAGGTACTTCATAAACTCAGTTTTCACAGCCTTGCACCTGCCCCTCCCACCATCACACCCCCCCCCCCCCCAACACCACCACCACCTCCACCTTCCCCTACTCCATCACACCAGCAGACCGGAAAGGGCGCCTTTATTGATCCACAGCGTCCTGAGCAGCTCGGCCAACACTAAATATGGGTGAGCAGCTCACGAGTAGCTCACTTGACAATTATCTCCCGCCACGGTTGGATGCACACTGGGGGTGGTGTGGGAATGATTGATATCAGCCTGGGTTAAACGAACAGATTGCTTGAATGGGGGAGCAAGCAGAAAGTAGGCTAAAGTAGCTGTGGGCTAAAGTAGCTGTATATATCTAAGGCTACAGGTGATGTAGGCTACAGTAGCTGTAGGCAAAAGTAGCGGTTGGACGTGTTTCTTTTTCTTATTCATGGCATAATGGTATAAGCTAGAAAATACTTTGTTAAATGCTATCTTATCTCATCAAAGTAGATGGGTGCCATGTGTCTCAACGCTTATCGGTATACAACATAAAACCAAATGGTTTACTCTTACCTAGAGAGTACTGTGCCAAAGGACATTATAGAACCATATGGTTCGAACTCATATTTAAAACATAATTAACCTTTATGAGAGTTTTATTATGCAGATATTAAAATCTGTGTCACCAGTTATCACACAATAGTATGTAAGGGAAGCTTCCATTGATACAAATCGTCACTTTCTACACAAACACAAAGCTACACGAATAGAGAAGTTCACATAAATCCCTCCACCCTATAAAGCTCATTTTAAACCTCCATTTTAGATTCAACCCCTATATGTCGATATAATACCTACTAGCAAATCTTTAAACTCAATTCACTCTTAATGCTTATTCAAATGGAACTGCCTTCATGGCTTACTACACAAAGTGCTGCCACTTTAGAAGCTTCCTCACAACATTTACAAGAAAAGTGCTGCCCTGAACACCCATCAGGAACCTACTGAATTACATTTACCATCGGCACACAGCACGGTCAGAAGCATTAAGGTGCAGGAGGAGCCGCCCTGCACTTTGATGTCTTTGCTACAGGTCCTCAGGCTCACCTGAATCTGGTTTCTCTAATGGCAATTTTATAGTTCCCTAAGCCTTAAGCTGGAGGCGCCGTGGGTGGGAGTAGATCGGGGAGTATATGTACAGGACACATGACCCAGGTTTCTGACAAATTTGGTGTTATATATCTTTGTAATGATAGGAGAAGCTTTTTTTTCTGACAGGAACATATCTGCAAAGGAGAAAATTAATTGAAGATCTGATATTGATAACCATTTGAGGAACGGTGGTAGTGTAATGGTCTAATGTATGGTATTACAGTGGATGCTAAACGTTGGGGGTGGATGTTCGGTGCGGATCTAATTTGACGTGCTTTTCTTCTCTCGCCAGATATCCTCTACACATTCACATTCAAGTCTAATGTCTTCCTTTTCTTACACACACCCTTTGACACTGTCCTACTCCTCTGTCGCCCCTTTCCTGCCCCTGGCCCTCCATTTCCCCTCCTCATCGCATTGTGTGCGGACATTGACTGAGTTATGACTGACATGTTTTGGAGTTATCATTGACAATATATCTGTCAAGGCCTAATCTAGTTCCCACTGTAGTAAGAAAGCATTTGCAATTCATCAAGGTTTGTTATGTGATTCTAAATTGTGTCAGGCAAATATATTCACCTTCTATTATGAGGATGGGAGGTGAGCAAAGCAACAATACGTTCTCAATAGTAAAGGTATATGAGAGACACTAAATATGGAGAACTGAGAATGAAAAGCAGCTTTTATAATTTGTATGGTCACTGCACCTGTGTTAATGATTCAGACATATCTAGAAGATAACTGAAACGGTTTATATAATTAAATTAGTCAAAAAGAAAATCCCCAGAGAGTCTCGTTATGAATATGAGTTATGGCTACAATATTTTATCTAGTGCAGGACAACAACCATGAATGTCCATGTGCTCATATAATAACTCATATTGTGACATTTCCAGTTCAAACCAATTACCTAAAGTTTATAATCTATTCTGCTTGAGGACTGTTTGGTGTACAGGGTCACCTGGTGAAGGAGTACCTGGGGGGCAGGGGAGGTGTGTATGGAGGGGGGGAGAAGAGTATAGAGTATGGGGGACATGGCTGTGTAATTTACACGGTCTGTTGATGTCTAAGGATATTGTTATCAATTTTTTAGAGCTCTACCTACTAAGAAAAGAAACATATTACTGCAACTATAAGCTTGCTGTATTATTGTTCCTGTGTGGGCTATGGTATTTTATAGCTATCTCTGGAGATGTATTCAGCTGATTATTTGAACTAATTGATACTTTCTAATCATATGCAAGTATGCTTGTGAAGAATTGTTTTATCAAATAGCCTATTTTGTAGACATAACATTAGCATGATTTCCAAGGGAAAACAGCCATGTGCTCCATGTGGGAAAATGACACCATCAGATTCACCTTTGCCCTGTCATACAAAGCCATGTATACAGCATACATACAGGCACATACAGGCTTAAGCTTTTAGTGCCTTTACCACCTCCATGTCCCTACTGTAAACATCATGCTATCTACCCTCCTGGAGGTGGTCGTGGTATATATATGGCAGCTGCTTAACAGCCTAGGTTTCCTGCTGGGCCTCTCAGGAGGGGATCCAGGTGCCCCCGGGCTGGGCGCCAAGCACCCCGGCAGTGGGCGCCGTGACGCCTCCAGGGGAGGCAGTGAGAGGTGCCTACAGGAGGAGGGAGTGGCCAACCACCTGTAGTGTAGGCACCACTGCAGCCACCTGGGACTATAGGCTAGATCTCTACCTATTGTACTTGTCTATTGTTCAGGTGCAGGGGGAGATAGTGAAGGTATATTGTATACATATGGGCCCCGCATTCCATGCATGGTTGGCGGGAGGCACGCGCCAGGGATGCCAACAACCAGCGATAACCTCTGACCATGGAGGGGAGAGATGGGCATCATGTCCACAGGGGTTGTAGACAGGGCTGATGTTGATGAGGGTATTTGGAAGGTAGAAGACTGTTCAGAAAATGAAACTAAGAATAGAGAAGGGGCGCTCTTGTTTACAAGCATTAAGCGTGTGGGAATGGCGTCTTTTTGTCATAAAGTCCTCATTTCTGGCAGGTTGACTTGCCATCAAAGGGAGCTAACATGGAAGGTAATCGTGCAGCAGCACATTCAGAAAGTAGTGTTATCACCCTCCTAGCTGCTGGTGACATCCACATCAAACAAATATAGTGCTCACCCAGAAAAAGTGAAAATATTGAACAGATGCTGGTAGCATTTTACAAATATTGGCCTCTTTTAGGTCCACTATTGTACTGCCACGTTCATATCACTAAATGACCAACGGACCAAAGTATTTAGTGTAACCTGCATAGTTTCTTTTATTCACTATAGGTAATATTTATATAAGGCACAGTTACTATCTCCTCTCATTGCAATCACAGTGGTAAGTCTCAGAACCCACCAGATAGAGCCAGCTACTGCAGGGAAGCATCAGAAAACGCTGTAGGCAATGCTATTTTTTAAGCAGGTCTGAGATGCTCCAAAGTCGTTTTTAATTCTTTCAGTGCAATGTAGTTAACAATTTAAGCCACAAAAACACACACCCTTAGTTATTTTTAATGAGAAAGAAGTAGATTCTTAATCCACCAATCTGTTCGCTGTTCAGAGCCAATTGATGCCCTAGGCTAAGGACAAGAGCATATCGACCCATCATTTGTTATTGATGGCCATACCGATCAATCGGTGCATAAATGTGGGTACCCATGCTAACACATGGACTGCTGGTGGGGCACTGGAGGAAGTGGGCAACGGTGGGGTGAGGGTGGTGGGTGGGGTCTAAACGGAATAGGTTGTCTGCAGGAAATGCTTACTTTGCACTATTGATCCCCCACCTGTTGCCTACAGAGTGTAGGGGGTTAATTAACCAGCAGCCCCACAGAGAGGTGGGGGGAGGGTGTTTATTGATACTAAAGTACTGGTAACCTAGCTTAACTAGCATTGGTATTTCCCCGTTGAAATGCTACTGTTAGATACTTAATGTACAGAGAAGAATAGATACTTAATGTACAGAGAAGAAAACTGGCACAATTAACACACTACTGTCACTAGGTGGCCTGGTGGTTGTGGATTATACAACTACATGAAATGAGATTTTTCTTTACAGGTGTACACTACAGTACCCTCCACTGCTGCTATATAGGGCATTCATCGAATCGAATTCCGCATCCTGGCCTTTAATGGGGTCATCCATAGATTTGCAAACATGGAATCATGTGTGACAATACTAATGGGATAACTTATGTGTACAGGTGTAGAGTGGCCAGATGCTTATTATGTTGATGCAGCAGTTCATTCTGTGTTATGGTCATTACAATAGTCAGGAGAACTGCTGTTAGCGAAAACCTGCAGGTATAGTATGACGTGTTGTGTAGTGAACATATTGTATGACACACAGGCCTGTAATGACCTCCATTTCTGCTGCGAAGAAAACTTATTATCATTATATTTTCTACAGCACATGCATATATCTCTAACGATAATAACTCAGCCACATCATAGATGAGCAGTAGCAGCAGTTGCCTAATGTTTCCCTTTGCCTTAATTCTGAATTGTAGGGTGTGGCACCGAACTCTATAATGTAGGTATCTTTCATATGATAAAAGAAGAAAACTTCACAGATTGATGTACTGGAACTGGTTTATGGCAGGCCTTATGGCACTACTGGGAATTAGAATCACGCAATGCTGCTGCTTAGGGAGTTAGTGTTTGTGGAATAAAGTTCACCAATGCTGGTTGCCATGGTAAACAACAAACTTCCCCCTGCCTCTTCACAAGTACTTCATGAGGGTGGTACTTAGATGTGACGTCACCTGGGGATTAAATGGTGCAGCAGTCTAGTGGAGGATTATACTAACGAGCCTGGTGAAGGGCCATGTCGATAATGGCTAATCTCCCTCTACTCCCACCGAGATTGTGTTTATCCCAATATGGGCCATGCTTAACTAGTCAGATGATATCATCGGGACAATAGGCAATGATGGCCATTTCTGAATTCTAGAATCATAGCCAGAAGCAATGGTATGTTGATGGTCATTGGATATGGGACGAGATTGACGAGATATCAAAATTGCTTTATAATTGCTACAGAAGATGCATCAATGATGTATCATGGTTTGGTCAAATGAAGCTCGACAAACATGTACCAGGTAAGTCTATATAGAGGGAATAATTGTACTGATATCGACATCAAGCAAAAGCTCATATTATAGTTCATATGTGAGTGCCCACATCTAGCTTATCGCCTATATCTAGTACAGTTATGAATAATTCATTTTAAATGCCAAGGCTCTAAACATTTTGCTTTTATGGAGATTCCTAGGGGGAGTATTAGACCGTCACAAACTCTGATCCCGTTATAGCATACGACATTCATGATACGTCCTGTACTTGGAAAACGTTCAGAGCAGACGACAATGAGCAGCTACCGCTTTACAGTGAATACATTTTAGAATTGAGAAGCAGACGACATATTGACGTTGACGTTGACTTACAGTGGGTAGTAGATGCTGGCATCCGGTCTCCTCAGGACGTAGTAATCCTGGTGGATGCCGATGGGTGACGTAGCTAGGGGGGACGGGGGCGCGTCCATGACGCTCAGACCCCTCTGCCTGGCGGCCATCGTCGTCATGGTTGTCATGGTGACTGTGGAGGGTTTGTTATGGAGGTGGGAAACACGTACACTTCACAAATTAGCTGCTATTCCGAGGTGCCCTCCTCCTAGTGGTACCTTATACAGGCTAACCACTGTCTGAATCCAACCACTTGCCAAACTGGAATCTTCTTCTCCTCAAGATTTGTCCTGAATAATTGTCCCATGAATCAGAAGTTAATCAAGGAATTGATGGCGATTAGTATTCATGGTTGGTCCTTGGGCGCTCCCATGGGAGGTGTCAGTGTGTGTGAGGGATATGAACGTCCGTCGATAAAACTTACACTGGCCTCACTGCATCCCCATGGTCTAGTGTTGTGGGTATAGCTGCAGGCTACACCGACTATAGTGGTCAGTTATTCTCACAGTATTTCCTTAATGTTTAGAGTAGAACTTGAATGTCAGACTGCTTTGAGTGAGAGTATCAGGGAGTATATAACTCACAGGATAATACAGTATGATCCGCTCCACAGATCTAATGGCATCTACTGCACAGATCCTTTGTTTTAGAAACAGGTCAAGCACCAGGGGGTTGTTTTCAACAAATTCCTTTTTATATTTCCATTATCTGCTCATATGACTGATATTTCTGTCATGACAGAGACAAAACAAACTCCAGTCATATTCCACAGACCTTTCACTTGGTATATCCAATGGTCTCCATACAATGTTCCACATATGAGTCCTCCTGTGACAGGTTCTATTTTTGCAACTGACCTGGTGATATTCTCTTTCCAATATATCCCTGCAAATCCTAAGGTGAACCGAGGTAAACGCTACATCCACCATAAACCCCTAGAAGAGGGCAATATACCTGTTCACGCGGACGTAAAATGAGACATATAAGGGCTTCCAACACAGAGTCAACTGCCAAAGTGTGCAGACAGGGGAGGATCCTAAGGGAAATGCCTATTGATGACTACTGGGGAGTTGGTAGTAATGGGAGGGGTGTGGAGGCTGGGGGAGGGGGGTAGTTCTGGCTTTTGGATGGAGTTTTAGTAGTGTGTCTTCACGCCTCATATAAAAGGGGTGTTGGTAACGGGGGCTGGGGTACTAAACCTGGTACTAAACACTGTGTGATCTGACCAAGCGTTAAAAGCCGCGTCCAACCTTATGACTCCCCATGTCCCATTGGGTAGGTGACACTGCCCCTAAGGCCACTCAGCAGGGAGATCCCTATAGCAGTGAATGACCCCTCCAGGTGCTCAGGGCTATAGCACAGGACAGCCCATCACACCGCCCACCTCCTCCTCACCTACCGCTATCTAAATATACGTCTTAAGCCATATCTGTATCAGCTGTAAATAAGCTGGCAGTGGCGCCCCAAAGGCTTTTACTTATAAATACCACAGACGTTGTTCTATAGAAGATCTCCAAATTCAAAGTAGTAAAACCGAGAAAAGTGAGAAGGCCTGGGATGGTTCAAATTTAAGGTGTTCACTGAAGCAGACAGTATGTCGCGTGGATGGCTAGGGATCCTCACCAGGGGAGGGTGTCATGAAGGATATTATTTGGATCCTTGGGGAAAATCCAGGCTTTTGTCTCTGATCAGTGATCACCCCCTGTACCTGTTCATGTAATCATCCAGGTGAGCTTTCGCCGATCTAGGTCACACCTTTGTGGAGTCGTGCAGATCAAAAAGCCTTTTTGTGCGTCATATTTGACAATGGCACATATAACTCATCTTGTTGTGTGCTATATGGCGGTGCCTGGTATAAATCCTATACACAGCATGTACATTGTATGATAATCTGCATGCGTTAATGCGTATGCTCCAGTGTTGATGTCCCGAGTTGATGTATCCTATGTGATGCTATTGTGTTTGATCAGGCACTATATATGATGCCTGTACATGTAATATTCAACATCTCCTGCTGGTAATACATGTGCAGCTTAAAGCACTGTGGAGACATCTGTTGGGGGCCACCCAAAAAGGTGATGAATGAATTGTCCCAGTTTAGTATCCTTTTTGTAGTAAAACAGTTATAACAGATGCATACAAGAAGTATTATAAATCTTCCTCATCTAACATCCCCAACACATGTGCAGTAGTGGAATACAATGTGAGGTGTGAAGACTACATGTACTACTATCCTTAAGGCTTAGTGTGTCACTCTATCCACCTGGCTATAATGCTGTCCTCTCCTCCCCCACCTCTCTCTGCCTCCTCAGGCTCCTTAAGACTTCCGCTGCAGCCCAGGAGGTGACTGGGTCTCCCACCTGGGGACGTGTGCACGTGCCACTGGGATACAGGAGGCCCCCTCCAGGCTCTCCTCCCTCCACACTCGGTAAATCACCGTATGGGCCGGTATAGCTCCTCACCATGCAGCCTCTGAGACTGAGGCAGTTAGAACAGGGGCTCTGTCAGCAACTGGAGGACACACTGCCTATATCCAAGACACTGCAGGAGAACAGCAGCAGCTAGTAAATGACATGTGTAGGATGTAGGGGGAATAAGCTCCTCCGTAATGCTGTCCTTGCCTTGTAACATCACTCCCTCTGGCTGCATTCATTCATGCCACTTGTGGAGGCAGCGTGTGCTCCTCCATAGGACACAGTGCTGAGGAGGGAGCAGTGACTTACAGTGCACGCTGCTACTACTCCTGCAGCCTAAGGTGTGCTGTGTAGTGTTGTAGGTCTCTGTATGTACAGGTGTGGGACTCTCTAGCATGTCCCAACTCTAATAATACTAGTCTCCAACCGCCTCACTCACCCCCAGAGCACAGGCAGCACGACACACGGCCACTACTACACGCTACAGGCCGTGACCCGATGGGCATCAGCGGAGAGCACCAGCAGCATCAGGGCATCAGCAGCTGTAGGGTACCAGCAGTAGCAGAGGCGGCTCCTCCTCCCATTTGTTCTGGCTGCTGTGTCTTGCCGACCGCCTGCCGTGTCGGCACCTGCCATTGGCTGCAGTCTAGCGATTGGAGAGATCCCAGCGCCCGTTGGCTGGTTGGGTGACTGTAGTAGAATATGCTGTGGGAGGCAGGAGGGGAGGCAGGGAAGCTAGCAGCCAGGGAGGGATAACCCCAGGGATGGAGTGCTCAACATGGGAATGAACACATGGGGTCAGGTAGAGTGAGTGGTAGTAGAGATGGTGGTATGTACCAGCACCAGGGGATTAGAGTCTAGGTCTAGCCACCAGGACAGGCAGGTGGTTAGGGGTTTGGAGGCCATAGGGGTAATGGAATCTATGTTAAGGGGTAGTGTGTGGTATGAGATGAGAGGTAGGATAACATCATGATGGTCATGTAGTGACATATGTATAGACCCTATACATAAACATGGCCCTGGCAACATCCCACATGCCATACAGAGACAGTTGAGCCCCTGTGGGAATATGTACTGTATGAGACGATTACCGTTAGGTACTCTGACATAAGTCATGGATAAACGCATGGAGGTCTATTCATCTCTAAGGGTGTGGTCATTTTTTAACAACGGGGGGGGGGGGGGGGGGGGGGGGGTTGGTGGATTTTTGCGCGGTCGGCTCTAAATCTTTTTGGTCCCCCCCCCCCCTCAGGCGAGTTTAAAGGTATACACCAGGGTCTACACATACGGCACCTGGTGGCAAAAAATGAAACCAACTAAAATCATGCTTAAACCATATCTCCCTTTCACGTATCATCTAACTCACCTTTACTAACCCTTTAAATGCCCCACTATGGCATTGTACACGTCTTGTCGCTGTTTTTCTCTGTTTCGAAAAGCCTTGCCCTAAGCTATTAAAGGTGTCTAGGCTGACTAGAAAATATTTGAATAAATCACAAACTACTTCAATTTTTCAATGAATCACTTGTTTTAGTTGTTGTAAAATGTATCTTTGACCCTATGTACAGATGGTTAAGGTTTTGATTATGAAATGTTGGCCAATTTTTTGTCTGTGTCGCAAAATTTAGAGAAAATAGAATTATTTTAATTTTGTGTTTTTACCCTATATCAGTCATGGCTCTTTGGTTTCACCTATGACTACTCATTTTCATGGATTGATTGTGTTGCATAAAATCTGCTCTAAAGATCTGAGAAGTTTGGTTGAGATATTATGGGTCAATCTTTCAAATATTTGAAAAACGTTGAAAAAATAGAGGTTTAACCATACGCGGTCATAGCTACGGGTGTCCCATCTTCAAATGTCTAAATATCAAAATCTAGCACTTTGAGGTATTGATTTCTTTGCTTCTATTACATCATCATATATAAAACTAACATAATCCGAAGTGATAAAGAGATATTATGGGTAGATCAGAATTGACCGAACCCCGGTGTATACCTTTAAATTGAGCGCGGCCGACCCCTTTAAGCTATAGTAACACGCAGGCTTTTTCACTAAAGAGGGGTGTCATTTTTTTAGTCCCCCCCCCCTCAAGAGGGGTCCAAACTTTTTTGGTCCCCCCCTTCAAGGGGTCCAAATCTTTTTGGTTCCCCCCCCCCCCCCAATCCACCACCCCCCCCCCCCCCGTTGTTAAAAAAATGACCACTCCCTAAGGTATAACGGGGTAGTCTCATATCAATGATTAACATACATTTACTACTGTATATTTATCTTATTTTAGGTCAATACTCAAACATATATCCGTCTTTGCTAACATTACAGTATACCTCTTCTTGAACTACATTTCTTTTACTAAACCGGTTCTTTCTAGCCGAGAATATTTAAACTAAAAATACTTAATAGTCTTTCTATCCACATCTGGCCGTCCTGTACGTAGGAGCAGATGTGACCGTTGGGGAGGGGAGGTCAGGGGAATAATATTTTTGCTTAATACCTATCTGCACTAACAGACGCCCACGTGGGATGGTTTATCTGTACCATGGACATAGATACATCTTTACACTGCACCCTGCGCCCCCGCTATTCAAATAGTAAAGGCACAAGTAAGCACCACTGGGGAGTACAGATAGCACCGGCGCACCTAGCCACCCTCTGCTTCCCACAGCACTGAGGTTTGTCTTCCGGTTGGCTGAGATCATGGAGCATCAACCAAACCTGTGCTGGGAGACTGAGCATCAATAGCAGTGGGTAGCCGATAGGGGGCGCCCGGGGGTTGGGGGTACAGTGTCGACCATATTGATCTGCTCGCCTCAGGGAGTGAGTCACTCAGCTAACTCAAACCTGTAGGCCCCAGAGCAGTAGTAGTACTGTGGGGATGCATGCCGGATCCCAGCCAGGACATGGAGTGTTGATTGAAATTAAACCCTTAACCAGATCCTTCCTCTGCGAAATCCTAATGAAATGGCTGCACTCTGGAACCACTCAGATGTAATTTAAGAAAACTCATGTGGTATACAGCTTTACCAAAGACACCTTGGATCGAGACCTTAAGAAAGCAAATCTACCGTAAAACCTCGCGTATAAGCCTAACTCGCGTATAAGCCGCACCCCGAGTTTGGGCCGATGCTATAAGCCGCAGAAGGCACCTTTATTACAGCACAGACTTCCCATACAGTTGAGGTGTGGAGGACTGGGTATTTCACTTGGTACTGCCCACAGATGGTCACGGTGTTGCATACCTTAATTAGCCCTACCCTTGGTACCTACATACAGTGTGATGGTAACTGGGACCTTAGGGTGCATGGACATTAAGGGTGCAAACACTTAGGGTGCAAGGATAGGGGCGGACGCTTGAGGCGCAAATTTATGCATCTACAAAATAGGGACTAGTCCACGAACCCTAAAGTACATGTACCAGCATTCCCCCAAATGCTAAAGAATTGAAATGTCACTTCTAGATCATGTTGCATGTCCACTTTTAGAAGCTACCACCATGATATGAATTAACCAGGAACCATCCATATTCAGTAAATCGGGATTTATTTTGGGGGCACCCTTACATTTATTCCATGTGGAGAAACAAAGTTACTATGCTTAAGTACTAGAATGGCCATTCTCCACACCCCCGTGGAGAAACTGGTGCTCATTCTCCATGGGCTGTTTCTCCACTATGACGTCACCAAAATAGCTATGAAACCAATCTTTAATTGCATATTTTGATGAATTTAATCAAGCATCACATGAAATGAATACAGAGATCCACTCTAATCAGTCTGAACTCCTGGTTTCTCCACTTGTAGGATCTTGGGCCGCATCACACTCGGCTCTGCCTCGTGTGATACGGCCCAAGATCCCATGCGTGGAGAAACCTGTCGTTCAGACAGATTATCGTGGACCTCTGTCTATATACTTCCAAATTTAAAAACTCATTGATAAGTGTTCAATCTTCCTTTACTTTCTACCCAAACACCCGCACTCACAGGGTCCCTCACCCAGTGAAGGCACACGAATTACATCAGGTCTCCTCTTCCCGGGTACCAGGGGTGTAGGTAACCACTGAGTGACAGCCAAGATGGCATCTCTTATAACAATTTTAAAGCTACCCTCTCATCAATAACCAAACCCCTCTTACATAACAAGAACATTACTAGACTTTAGGTGAAAGTGCCGTTTAAAGCTGTTCTCTCATCACCAGCACCTCCTTCGTCAGTTGACTAGAACAGTACAGTTTAGCCCCTTCGTGAGGATGCCGCTTTAAATAAGGAATGCACAGCTACCTGCATATACATAAAACCACAAAATGCAATGACATCAGCCCAGCTCCAGTGCACCAGCAAGACAAGCTCTTACAAAGTAGCACTTTTTCCACAGTCTATATATCCCACACAACTAGCTCTCATGCTCTTAGTATGCAAGTCTGCTGGGGGATTTCGTCTAGCACCTAGACCACCTAGAAGCTGAAGCTGTCACTGGAGGTAAAGTGGATCCCAACTAGACTAGAACCTAGTGGTGTGGGAAGGCTCATCTACACTGTGTACGACAATGTTTGCTCCCCTACACCACATCCGCACTGTTTTACGTGGTGGTATGATCATTCTTCTCGAGCTGCTTATAAAAGGAGATTTTTATGTTGACCTCTCTCTTGGCTCTGTCTTCTTCTGGTAGTACAACTTTATTGTCTGAAGTGCCTTGCATCATAGGATGCACTGTTTTGAAGCGGCGTTCTCGATTAGGGTCTGCATTTTTTTCCTTTCCAGTACTGTTAAGTTATTGGTGAGAATGAAGCTTTAATGATACTCATTCTATATCCATTATTTACATCCATTTTTAAATGAAAGGTAGGGATATCTGGTCGTGTTATTGTTTGTATAGCAATAGAGAAGATACCCTCACAAATAAAAAAAAAAGGCGCAGACTCTTGGCCTCTGGTACACCAATGTAGACTACAAGATGTCTTCACGGTTCCTTCACTGCAGTCACAGGGAGCGATCACTTTTTAAAAACGAGGGGGGAGGTGGAATTTTTTTTTTCCATCACCAGCCCAAGAGTTTCAATTATTCATCACAGCAGGCCGTTATCAAAATGTATAGTAATCCGCAGATGTTGCTGCTACCCCCCCTCCCCATTGAGAGGTCAATGCAATCTCATCCCCTCCCCTTGTTGAATAATGACCACTCCCTAAAGTCAGAACTCATCTGTGTAAACCTCCCATCACAAAGACACCTCTCCGCTCATTTACCCCCATTGTAAATAAACGTCAATACATGGATGCCCTATTCACCTACAGCACAGGTAGGTCTGGGGGCCTGGACACTGTAGCATCCTCCTACAGCTAACTATGTAGGGTGTTTGCCATGCTTGACCACTGCTCAATGGGCCTCCATCCATCAAGGTCCTCAGCTAATGGGGACTGACCACTACCTGGACACAAGTGATTAAAGGGGGACAAATATAGCCTACAAGTGACACCAATACGTCTGACCTCTGGAGATGGCCACTGCCCACTTGTCCATGGTGCTGCTTTCAGTGTTTGGGAGATACCTGCTGTGGGGGGAGGGAGACACAAGCAAACTGACCAAAGGGAGGCTTGGGGTGGACAATGGGGTGCTACATAGGGTGATGATTTGAATAAGAGATCCAGAGGTGACTTTTTAAAGGGTACTCAGATCTATTTAATCTTTCTGTGTATGTTTTCTATCACTTAGATGATCCATTCAATGTGATTTACATTGGTGCATGTTCCTTTTTTCATTCATCACACTGGCTGCATAACTTACTAAGGCTTACTGGTATGGTATAAAAGTATGTATACACGTATACATATACATGTTAACTTAGTTACCCTATGTGGAAAATCGATATGGAAGAAGTATTTCCCCAAATATTTCATCTTTATTTCTATGAAAGAGCAAGATTAGTAGGTAGATGTTATTTTAAGCAATAACCTGGTCCCCTTCTCTGCGAATTACAATGCACGTGAAGCAAAGAATATTCATTGAACATGTAAATGGTTCTTCGTCATGTAATACATGTACATTTGTCACTGTGTATGTATACGTATGTATTGTATTGTACCTTTGAACCTCTTGTGCATGGTTCTCTACTACAAATGTACTAGTATGCGTATTTTGTTTCATGTTTCAATGAAGATGTGTACATTCTTAGGTTTCTTTTCTCTATACATTTACATCAGCACGTGAATGAATCAGGATTTATGAAGAAACATCTACCCTGCTATCAATGTGTAAAACTATTAAAACAAGGTTTGTGAATAAGATGGGCATTCTGTCACGCATGTGTTTCTTGATACTGGGAGTTGAGGGCGCCACTGGTAGGTAGTTGATCCTATGGAGAAGCGCACTCCTGCCATCTGGTGTAGACAGCTACAACTACGCCCCAACCACCTGCATATCATAGCACCATATCATGGGATGGCCCATACATTCAATGATGACTCTTGATAATGGAGAATATAAGAGTACTGGTAGGCACAGTTTTTTTTTGATTCATAAGTAAATTGGCAAAGTACATCTCATTTCTTCCTTATACAATATACATATTAGAAGATGCTTCAATACACTGCTTGATTCGTGGACGAATACATGTTGTGATACTTGTACATATTTTTAACAGGATGAAATAAAAACCATTAAATAAAAAGTTGCTCTATACGTGGTTATCAATAATTAACGTTTCATCTGTGGATCTCTTTTCTCACCTGTACCCCTTGGGACTACATCTTTACGTGTAACCCGTACACCTTAGTACCACACCTCACTAGCCTTAATTACGTTCTGAGACCTAACACCCGTGAGACACTGTGTGCCGCTTGTAGCCTGCCAATGTACCTATTTATGTGGTTCTAGCTGGCAATAGGCCCAGCTGGCGCCCTCCCAACATTACATACGTCACAAGTCAGCCCTCCACTACTACTACCTCTCACTTATTAAAGGATGGAGAAACTGGGGACCTCCCATACCTTATATCTATCAAACCGTGACGATGAGTGCGTAATATGTAGGGCGTTGCGTCGTGATGAATAGTAAAACCAGATAGCTGTGAGCCATCAGTAAAATCCTAATAGCTTCTCTCTTCTTAAGTAGGACACGTGTAAATGTACTTAGTGAGCTCAGTGACTTTTTTGTTACTTAGCAATTTGAATTTCGCATACAATAAATTGCTTAATAATAGTGTGAGTGAGGCGTTGCCAGATTAGAAACCAGGTAAATATAGACCAAGGGAGACTGTCATTTACATAACATTAGCTGGTGAGAATCCGATAAACAACGCCTGGGGAGGCTGTACGGTAACATAAGAGAACAGCCATTTCTGAAAATAGACACTGACTAGAGCTACAATAACTGATGGGTCTTAACAAAAACACAGATGACTAGCCTTCTTTACTTTTTACCTCTAAAAAAAGTACCAGAAGCCTACCACAGTACCACAAGGGTAGAACTATCTGAGAGAAACATGAAACAACATGGTAGCTTACATGTACTTGATGAGTTTTATGGCAGGTCTATGGACCTACAATTTACCTTAAATTACATTTTACCCGGTATTAATAATACAGTAATTTATTGACTCATTTTGCTCAGTCGGAAACTATCAAAAGAAACCTAGAAATTCGGTCATTTGTTTTATTGTGATTTGATAGATCTTTATTGTAATTCTCAACACTGTGTTTGGATTATATGTGTAGATATGATTAATCGATTGTGTATGCCATATATTTATGGGTTCCATGGTACATGTAGACATTGGTAGGCGTCTACTTGTAATTTTGCATTCGTATCTGTTGGGTTGTGTTGGTATGAATTGTTTCGGATGTGCTACCGTACTCTAAGCTTGATATGTAATGTGCGGTACCGGTTTGTAGTGTTGGCAACCAATTAACATTAAAGTATGAATCACATTTGTGGCAATATTAGAGCCTACTTACTTCATTAACTGGACAATGTCGAGATGTGTAGGGTCTAGGCTACAGACCTAGGCTGAGCAGGACCTAGCCTAAACATAACTATATAGTATATGTCTAGACTATAGAGTACAGGTACTAATACGGGTAGTCTATGTATCTATACAGCATAGTGATAGGGATGGGAACATTGTCATTCATTGATTGACACCATATCATGTAGCATATGTCCTGAGTCACCACTTGCACACGCCCATTTACTGACCAATATAGCCAACATTCAATTTGGAAAGAGGGAGAGGGGGTACAAGAATTGTTGACCTTCTTTAATGGGGGTTGGAGAAAAAAGTGTCACCAATAATGTCTATGGCGTCACGGCTTTGACGTTTGTCTCTGAAAATAGGTGACATGTTTTGCTCCACCACCTAAATGGTCAGCTTTTTTTTGCCCTCCTACCACTGTACGAAATATCACTACATTATCATGTATTACTACCCCTACCACCTCTTCAATGTTACTATTGTTAGTACTGTATATGTTACACATTGTGATTTCAGCAGCAGGGAGAAGTGGTGGGAGGAGTGTCCAAAAGGAGTAGAGTTGACATCAAACAAAGCCAAGATTACATATTTATTTATGTATCAGGAATGTCTTGTTGATATTGAATAGGTGGAAATACATTGAGGGGCATGTGGTTGAAAGCATTAGACTGTAGAGTGAATACTTCCATCAAAATAGCTACTCTGTCAGATTGGCAGAGTATCTTGGTTAGCCCAAAGGCACATGTTACAGGGGTAGGAGTGTCGAACTAGTATACTGTAGTTCTGTCCCATGACCCAGCCTCTACGTTGTTACTTCTGGGTGTGACTTGTGAGTGAGTGTCAGTGACTCAAGTCACCCTGAGACCGGGGGCATCAGAACGGGCCTGAGTCCTGACTCAAGTCAGCCAGTGACACTGACAAGTCAAGTGTCATGCAGTTGTGTGGGGTTTCTAAAATTACGGGTAGTAGTGTCAATGCCGGTAGCTGCTTGTTTGCATTAATGGGTTATAATTGCACAGTGCGTCTATTTCCTCATCACCTTTCACAGATTCACACAAGATATTACACCTCCGCCTGGACCTGTCCAGTCGGCTTCGCCCAAGAAGAACCACGGCCTCTGGGCTCAAATCGGCCAACCGTGTCGGTTTGACTGGGGTCCGTGGGGAGTGGAGAGATCCAAAAGCCAAAACCACAAAGTGGACACCCGATAGACAATGATCGCGCCGGTCCTACCGCCCCGCCGACAGGCCCTGCATTTAACACACCATATACTGAACATATTCGGTCAAATTATAAGATAGATTGTGAAATAACTTACCCCATGTTGACAAAATTTCACCGCTTCATTCCAACAACAACCAAAACACACATCACTTGGTTCACCGGAAGCACAAAGCGCATCGGGAATGAGGTCAATTACTCTCCCCCCAGAACTTCCCTGAACAAACGCTACAACGTGGCGGCATATATCAGCTTGGAGATTGTAGGTCAATCTCGTTGAACCTCGTATCTTCTCGTGCACCTGCGAGATTCACCATTGTTGATTCCGTCGGGCCAAGTGACATCATTTTCCATTTTCGAGCGGCGTTTCTTCGGGTGAATTGCGGCCCACTTCCATCGTATCCACTCAGTAAACGGCTGAGAAACATCGGCGGGTACCACAAGGAATACATCAGTGACCCAAAACATGGCAGCAGCGGCCGCATTACCACCGGGAGGCTCACAGACGCGTAAGTTGAAAAATAGTCTTGCCTCGTCTCGGCTCTCGGGTGGATTCGCGTAGACAGTGGATTTCCACCCGCGACCCCAACATAAACTGTGGACGGGGGTAGCCCTTGTACTTCAGGGCAGATACACAGGGTGGTTATTTCATTCTGTTCTTTCACAGTGACACCATTTGCAGCTCTTCATTTTCAACTGTAACTGTATACATGTTTAGTAATATGATCTGGAGATCTATTCATCTTTGATGTCTGTTTTGGGCTGCCAGAACTGCCAGAGGTAGAGAACTGAGAAGTGGTGCCAAACACTTGAAACAGGGTCAGACCTCAGGCTCAGGGTGTTCCCCAAAAGTCGTGACAGTCGGTAACAGGAACACTATGCCTATATATGTCTATTTCAGGAAGGTATTGACATAGTTGGTGTGACTAATATGTAAAAGAATACTACATGCATCCATTCAAAATACTTGTTGTGAATGTGATCGTGACTGTGAACGTGTTGTAAAACTGGGACTAGAAGTTAGAAGATCCAACAATTTAAAATATCAACTTGAAAACAATAAAATGCAAGTGCCTGGCCAGGAGACTCTATAAAGGTAGACATATATCAACCATACACCACTTCCACTTGATTTGATTTCCATTTTCTCATAATTCATTTTTATTTTTAATGAATATTTGGCAGAACACTGAATACATTCCCAATACACATCGTGCCTTTAGGTTCCAGCATAATGAATTGCAATTACTAGATAGATCTTTAGTATACAGAGTATGTCTATAATAACTAAAGAAGCAGGTGCGTCTGAAGGAGGGGGGGGAGGGCATTTATTGCCCAGTGAAACAGTGTTACTTAATTGAGGCAACATCAGTGTGTCCTCTATTAATACACATGACATTTTCACATCCACAATTAACTCCACTGGGAGTAAAGATTAAACATAAAAACTTCACTATTGGTAGGTTAATTGTGACGTGTTTGGAATGTGAGATCAAAAGTCTGAATAGGGGAATATACTTTGGTATTAAAATGAAAGTTAATTTTACCTGGATTGACACTAAAGTCTAATGATCTTATCTCCTATACTTCTGGAATGAGCCAGGTATTGAATACCCAATGCAAAAATGGTTCATTCAAAGATCAAGAACTTTAAATTGTCTTTGCTACCTAATGTATTCGTAAATAACATGTGTTGGCCTGTCTCCCAAAGCCACATATATCGACATAATGTTAAGCAGTGACTTAAAATCCGGTTTTAGACTTTGAGTGCTTAACTTAAAAAAGAAAATGTAGACCCTTCCACCGTATACACAAGTGCTCTATTAAAACTATGCATTATGGCGATGGTACGGTATGCAGTCGGCGAATGCTACTTACTAGAGATCAGAGATCAAGAATACCTTCACGTCCTCATCTGGTACAGAAGTCAAATACAGGGTTCAACTAAAACAGTAGGAAAACAATATCAATTCCAACACCTGTGAAATGTAACACTTGCACCCATGACAAACTGATAAGCATGTATTATATTTCTCATAGGGAATAACTGTGGTGGGAGAAAAATATCCCGTGCCACCCGTGTGAGTAAATGTAATGGTTGAGAAGCGGGGGGGGGGGGGGGTGATGCAGGGAGGGGGTCCAATCTGTGTTGGTGAGGGTGGGGACACGGAATGGTGTTGGTTGAGTGGGGCGCTGTGTTTGCCCGGCCATCTTCCCAGTGCTGTAGAGGGCAGCTTATGTTTGCTGTTGTTTCAAGACGACGACTGGTGGCGGCTATATGCACGGTCCTACCCACACAGTCTCACACACACTATGTGCATGTTTCATACACACCACCCTGTAGACTAACCCATACTACAGGGTTCCCAGTTCTCTCCCCTCCTTCTGGACACCTACATGACCAATGACATTTGAGGGAAAGGATCCCCCATATTCATTTCTTATAAAGGTACACTGTATTGTCAATGTTGAAATTAAGTTACGAAACCCAGGTTCAAGTTGGTGTAATCACGTGTAAGACAAATACTAGTTATTACCTTTAATAGAACTGTCATTTGCTATAAATATGTTGATGCATGCAAACAAATAGATTGACTAACCTGAACTAATTGACCGCAGAATGCAGACAATGGGTTCTGCTAACTGTCTATTTATTTGTGACGTTGTCACCTATCACGTGTGGAGTACGATGTTCGTGTCATCTAGGGTTCTGAAAGTTGTGCCAATGACCTTTCAATACTGCTAGGCGGGTATCAGTATAGGGACTGAGCATGCTGCTAGCCTAGTGTAGCACTACATGAATAGTAATGTGAGGAACTCAGATAGAAGATGGCGTCATCACAGTAAAGGCTATAAAGACTAGTAAATCATTAATTGTTATTAGCAAAGTTAACAATAACATCCTGGAAGGCATGTAATGTGATTATATTTAACGCTGCGTATACCGGTAGTGTATACATTGACTGACTCCTGTGTCACTGTATATCTAGGTGTCCCTGCCACCCACGAGTCACAAAGAACCACCCTGACAACACCATTCCAAGATGCATTTACAGATTCATCTGGTGAAATTGTAATGTGACTCCAGCCAGAGCTGTATAAGGGAATTTATTCAAGACAAACACAAGCGGATTGGAAGAGGCAGATGGGTGGGAGGCGGCGTGCTCGTAGTCTTGGGTTGGAGGAAGGAGGAGCCCAGGGAGGTTGTCTGTGACTGGACCATGGGGGGGGGTGTTATGATTCTTAAGGGATCTTGTACTATGGTATAAAAAGGCAGTGCTTTCTCTGAAGTACAACCTCTAGTTTTCCCTATATATTTTTTCATATCAACGGAGTATGTATCAACTAAAAGGTCACATATTTTAACCATTATTCTACCAGGGAATATGGTTCTTAGTTAATCTGCGGTATGCTACCATCCCTGGGGCTGTCCAAGACCCTGGATCCTGTGGCCATGTAATGTCAAGTCATTACTGTACCAAACGGTATCAGCAATACACACATAGAGAACATGCAGTTATCTGTGCCCATACAGCCCTTACTCTGTAGTGTATTATAGCTAAGGGGAGTGCGGCATGTGGCAGTAATAACTCATGTTTTATGGCACACCTGTATTTGTAAGGCCCTGGTAAAGGGGACTCAGAAGGCAGGCAAGGTGGGTAATGTGTGTGTGGGTAGGGGATGGGGTTGGGGGGGGGGGGGGTCCCTTCCTGTGCTGAGTGGGGAGCCTGCTGACCTAAAACCATGTTCTGCTGCCCCCCCCCCCCCCCCCTTCCACTCCCCCATCCACCCTCTGATACCGACGATGTGCACGCAAAGTAACAATGGCGTGGTCGGAGGTTGGCATGCAAACCTAGACTGCAGCTATCTCGTGCAGCGCCTGGTTTGAGACTGGGGGTGGGGGGGGGGGGATGCCAGCCGATTGAGGGGTGGGCTTCCCTGGCAACCTTGATGGAGGGGGATGGGGGATGGAGAGCCCCCCACCCCTTCCCCGACCCATACATCGCCCTTCCTCCACCCTCTACCTCACTGCTACTACTACCTCTCATTCACTCAGCCCATCACACAGTGGGTGCTTTGTCTCTGTCCGTCAGGCCAACACCACCCTATGTACCTATGTACGGGTCGGTGGTTGTTGCATGGAAGGCACACAGCCACAGGCAGACAGACAGGGCCCATGTAGAACCAGAGTCTGGGAGGTGAAAGGTGTGTGTGGGGGTGAGAGCGGAGGGGGGGGGGGGGGGTGGCACCCAAGGGTCATTATAACATTACCCTGACTGCCTCAAGCCACTCTGCCCCTAACCTCCCCAAGACCGTCCACTTAGACCTTCAGCTACTAAACCTGTCAAATTTGGTGTTTCTAGACATCCCAACAATTTACAGTATATCCCTACTCCCTACATACTCATATCCTAGCAGACCAGCTGCCGAGCACCACACTACTCACAGCCGATGCAATACCTCAACATGCCCCTGTTGCTTGGCTTTTTTTTTGGCCCCATCCCCAGTGATCATCAAGTAGAAGTGTATAATATGGGGTTGAAGGCTAACATATTGGCGGCGAGAGGAGCAGGTGTAAACAGCTCGGGCGCCGCTCAAGGTGCTCGCAGGTCGGTGGGGCTCAAGTAGGGACGAGGCAACAGTGTGATGGAGGTCGAGGAGGAATGTAGGGGTGGGGGGGGGGGGGGGGGGGTCGATGTAGGATGGGATAATCTGTGGATATAAATTTGCTGACTTCACTCACTAACCAATCCTACAGCGAAATTGACTACCAAATAAAATTCCCAAATTGAAATGGCATAATGCTGTTTTATGTTTTGGGTATTACATATACTACTAAAGGTGCAAGGGGTGCACATCTAGCACTAGATAACATTTTTTTTTAATGAGGAGCTATGTACAAAGCCGGCATTCTGTGTAGTATGGCGTTGGTAGTTTGAGTGCTGCTGCATCCTTGTGTAGAGGGACCAGCCTCCTCCTCCTCCAGTCCCCTCCCCATCCCCACCACCCAGTACAACATCGACCAGCGCCTCCTCATCTGTATGCTGGTCACGCACATCGTCCAAAGGTGGAGGGCTGCTGGGGCTGGGGCCGGGGGGGGGGGGGGGTGGCACTGGTCATAGCAAGCACTGCCGACCCTGGCCACCATCCACTACACTATAGTCTACAGGTTGCCACTCACACGCAGCCATTTTGTTTTAGATAGAAAAATAGCGCATCTAGTTTTACTATAGATGCTGAGCGTGCAAACGCTTTATTTTATTTTTAGAATTGGATGAGAAAAAGCTAGGTGAAGTGAGTGTCTCACAGTCACTTGTTTCACGTCTAATCGATTTATTCATCGCGCCTAGCATGGAGGTTAAACCACTGTACCAAGAGGTAGAAGAAACTGGAAAACTGGGTTCTTGTGTCTTTCTTTCCTATCTTGGAAATTGATAACCGATTTAGTACTGCGATTTCCCTATTAAATTATATAGATTTCAAGATAAAAGTTCACCCTTGAACACCAGGAACATTTTGGATATATTTCTGTTCCTGGAGTAGCATCTCTGAATGCTTTCCCCATGAGATGAACGCTATGCTCTATTTAGCTAGGGTCCAGTTGGCGTACGCCTCACACTGAACGGCGTAGCCCACATTGCTGGTGGCGTGCGCCCACAAGCTGAGCCCATGAGCGATCGGGTCGGCTCGGGCTGGCGAGCGATTGGGCCGCACAGTCACGCACACGGGCCGGGCTCCATTAGCCCATGATCAGCACAGGACAGATTTCTCTCAGCCACCTCCCCCCCCCCCCCCACACCCCCACTGCCACAGTCACACACACACACAAGCTACCAGTCTACTCTTCCACTTTCCCCCATCACCAAGCCCCATCCGTTCACATGCCAACCCTCGGCTATAATACTAGTAGGATCAGGTGCCAATTTGATACCAGGCTACATTGAATCTAGTGCCAACAACATGGACATACATTCCAGGGCTCCCTCTACTGGCTGATTGATTAACAAAACACAGATGTGTTGTTAAGATATCGCACCGTCATGTTTAAACGCCAGATTTAGAATAAGCGGCAGTCTTGGATCTAAAAGTAAATCTTGAATAATCTTGTATCAAGCGTCAAGAGTTATAAACCGGGTGCTTATTCACAACAATACAGTAGGCGCATCTCTATCACTATCAGGCCATGCTAGAGTAATTGTGTATGTCTGTATCGCCCAACTGAGGCATTATAGCCACACATGTTCTCTTAGTATTCCTTAGTATTACCTCCAGTTAGAATAACCATATCCATATAACGTGGCCTCAAATGTTATATCTGAAGGTCTTAGAGTATGGGTTACAGCCTCTAATAAAGCACTGAGGTAACGATGAGGTATCGGTATGTGTAGAATACAGAGTGAACCTGGACTCGATTATAGGATTAGCAATGTATCCGACTGGCTAAAAAGTAATCTGTTGTCGAAAGTAAAACTGCTACTGTATAGAAACAGTATATAGGGAAAGTCATTTCTCGGAGCTGATATCAAATAGGCCGATCTGTATTAAAACCCTCTCTTCACTGCTCAGAGAGTCAATATTGAAAACCGTCGCTAAGGACTGAAAGTGATGTCTTCTTTCCTGTAGACTATTTCACCCAGTACTAGATGTTAGACGCTATTCTATCCTGACCCACCCTACAACACGCCATTATCTCATACAAACTGTTAAGGCCTACTGACAGCATAAAACCCCACCCCTACACGAAGACCCTTACAAGATAGGCATGTTATGAGGTTGCCAAATGGAGGAAGTTTTATTTTGCCGCACTTTTCATTCTCAGCATCCACAAGCATGGCCAACAAGGGACGCCCCCATTTGAAACAGAAAGCAATTTAAGCCGCTAATGGTGGATACAATTAGTCATGTTCCCAAATTTTAATGACTTGAACATTAATTAATGTTCTTATTTTATCTCAGGTATGTTTTTTTTCTGTGTTTCTGTGTTCATATAAACAGAGGCGGTGCCTGACTGGAGGAGGTGATGTGAGTAGTAGATAACATTGGGGTGCAGCAGGTCTCCGGCCTCAGCAATCTCTCCCCAACCGAGCCTTATACAGAGAGCCGGCTCTGCATCACTATTCAAGGCACAAGCGTGCAGAATGACAAATGTGCCAACCCCGCTAATAAACATGCACATATTGGGGGTCAGTTTGTCAATATTCCTCAGCAGCTCAACCTCTGTAACTAATATGCTGTATACATTATCACCATATCTTTTGTCTAATAACAACTTGAACTTTCATCCTATTTTCACCAAAATATTAACTCATTTTGATCAATATCAATCATTGCTCACATTGATCAACTGGTGTCAGGTGGCTCATAATAGACTTGGTCCTATGGAGCCATAATTACAGCGATCCGCTCAGACCCCGTCAGGTGGAAGGATTCCCCTTGTGTTTGATATTTTCACGCATCTGGCTGTGACATTTGCATCGTTTATAAAATGAAGTGTCGACCTTTCCTGCACCCCTTCCCCCAGTGCTCTACCCATTGCCACCTCCTGTACACCTCCTCCTATCTGTCCCCAGGTCGGTGATGTGCTGTGTGTGTGGGGGGGGGGGGGTGTAGGTTGGGCACGTAGAGCGCGTGGCACGGGGCAGCTGCATGACAAGGGACTGATTACTGTGGTCATAATAACCCTCCCCTCCTCCTGCCGCTCCCTCCCCCAGCCCTCCCCCAGCCCCCCCCCCCCCACCCTGCCTCCAGGCAGCACCTACACTAGACATGCACACGTCTCCAACGTAGGACATTTTAGGCTAGGGGGGGGGGGAGGGGGAAGGGGGGGGGGAGTTAGACTCTAGCAGTATTAGTAGTATGCTGTGGCTAAGGTCCTACTTTGATGGTCATGGTGCCATACATTGCAGTGTTGCCGAAATGATGCTATCTTTTGCCGGCGTAGAATCTTAATGGCCGGCGTAGGCCCTCCGGACACTGGTCATGATCTCAGTGTTGTAACAGTGAAAGAATTTATCAAATACTCCAATTTGGAGTGAAGTTAGAGCCATCTTTGATAAATATCTTCATATTCAAATAAGTTTGTCATGAGTCATGATTGATTTACTTGCCATTTAGGATGATATTTCCTACAGAATGGTAGTGTAGGCTATATGTAGCCTGCCTCCTATCCCAATAATAAGGTTAGACAGGACACAAGTAGCTATATATGGGGTGGGAAGTTATATTAAGCTGTATTTTACAGATCTCCAATATTTTTGCTCGAATTTTTGTATGAGAAAGGTATGTTAAATGTGTGACTTTTGATATGTTTGGTTCCCAATGGAGAAACACGTAAATAAAGGCCACACTTAAAAACTAAGTCTCAGACCACTTGGTGGACTGAGACATTATAGGAAACAAGAAATGTGAACTAGGAAGAGGGAGTATCCCCCGGTAGACTACCGATCGGGCTGGTGTTCAGTCTATAAGCTCTGGTAATGTCCACCCACCTTTCTCAGTGTGCTTCTTCTAGACCAATATCTGTTTTAAGAAATAAAGAAGATCGATACGTGAAAGGGCTCTTTGTGGTTTTCAGTATTGGACCAATTGGACTCTGTCAGGAATCTGGGATGGAGACTATGGGAACTCGCTGAGTCTGTAGTCAGCAAATCGGGGGTCTGGCTGGATGGAGGGAGGGGGGGTTGTAGTGTCGGTGAGACACGCAGCCCGTGGTAACCATGGTTACGGGATGTTCTCATGGAGACGGCCGTACTGTGTGGGAACCAAGCCGCTGTAGGAGGAGTAGCGTCAGGGGGTGGCGCCAGGTAGCGTCAGCAGCCTACCCTACTCTACCATAATGTACTACATGTACAGGTTAGCATGACGCATAGCGAGTCAAAGGGACAACAGGCATACTGCAGTTGGCCTTAGTACCTTTGATCATGGGTCAGATACGGCGCATATACTGGCCTCATACTATACATACACTTACATGGTAATTATCAATGTAAAGAGAAATTATGTTTGTGGACAATATGCATATTAACCAATATCGAGACACCACTATCTGACACTCCACATACAATGTATGTATCAACTTTTAGAAAAGATATACATGTAGTCTATATATTAGATTGGTGTTAGAAAGCTACCCCCATGCCGCAAAGTCATTGGTTAACCCGTTTAATACTTTAAAAAGAAGTTTGATGATCACATTGCATGTTTAACATCAATTTGATAATTAGTAATTTTAAAATGAACTAATTGCTATGAATGAAGTAACACAATTATCCCACATGTGCTTTTAATGTTACATATGTAGCACTACCAAAACCTATTTGACTCATTCATGGCTATATATACTAGTAGGTAAGATAGGAAACATTTACAAATGACTAGAATTTGGGGGCACTTATGGTACGGTTTTAGTGTCTCCGCGAAGGCTGGTACTTTCATTTCTAAAAGTAAAAGGTAAAATACAAAGTAAAATAAATCTGACGCCCTGATGATCCCCCCCCCCCCTCCCCCACGTCGGGGGAAACATAGCATTGATATTTGTTGATGTAGCCCCATCTGTGGTCAGTAAGACCACTCACAGGCGGTCACTCCATGAGTGTTATCTGCAGTATTGACTCTTCACTGACCCTCCAGCTCACCACCTTAAGTGTACATATACTTCTAACATAGTCATTCAGATAGCATCTGGGCTATACCTGATAACCTGTCGGGGTATATGCTATTGTATTTAGTGTTATCCTGTATTCTCTTATCAGCATGTGAAGTGGGAGTGGTCATTATCTATCAACATGGGTGGGAGGAGGAGGGGGGGGGGGGTAGATGAAAAGATGTTACCCCTTTTCGGGAAAAAACAACAAAAAACTCGCGCGTGTACTATAGTTCAAAGGGAGGAGGCGGGGGGGGGGGGGTCAGGTCGGGTCAGGAAAATCCACCATCCCCTTCCCCTGTTCATAAATGATGACCCCCTCCCCAATAGAGATGATATAACTAAAGCCTATATAGAAATATAGGGAACGGGTATGTCACTATGTAATAGCGTCCATGTATTATTCCTTTCACATGGACATGAAAACAGAAATGCATACTAGTTAGAAGTGTATTCGTGATTCACCCTATCATATGTGATGGGATATAATTGATCATGAACGTTGGCTCTCAACTACCGGGTAGTAGATGTGTAAAACCCACACAGCAGGAAGTAAAGAAGTCACGACTTTAGCAGTTTCATACAACTGTACCAGTAGCTGTATTTCATCCAGACTAATCACATTTTGTTGGCAGTGTTTTTGCGTTAACATTAAGAAGCACTGGCTAAGGCTGAAAATATAAATTCAGCAGGGGGAGGGGGGGGGCTTTATTGTGGCATTCAGAAACGAAATAGCGCTTCGATCACCACCTAGTGGGCTCTGTTAAAACTAACAAGCGTCGGACTGTGCTGCCGTCTGCCTCCAAATGCTAGAACCACACCACTGTAGTTCATAACCAAAACTCTAGGGGGTGCCCCAGTGTCGTTCTGCTCTTCGTGCTCTTTGTATGTGGAAAGGACTACCGGTAGGTTTGGCTGAAAATCTGATGTTAATCAATAGTTAGGCCGATAATATGACCAGGCAGCATGGGAAGTCCTATAGAAACTTTTAGGGATGTATGGGTATCGTGGAATAATTTACAAATCGGCATAATGAACGGTTTGATAAGGGTGAAGACAATATCCTAATATTCCGCTTCCGCTCTGTATTTAAAGAGTTGTAAGGAGGGTTACACACAAGTAGAAAAAAAACTAGTATATGGACGACTATAAGGTTTTGCAGATGTGCCACAGGTGTCTTTTATATCTGAGTTGTTCCCATAAAATCACAGATATGAACTTAAAATAGCAGTGGCCAAGAAGGCAAGAACCTATTCTGATAGCTAGAACAGCGGTTATCATATCGCCATATATATTAAAGAACTCGTTGAATATACCATTACTATTCAAAAACTGCTTTGCTAAATGATCTAGATGCCTCAGATTGCCACGTCTATAGCCTGGCCTGACCCTGGCCGTAATTCATAGAATATGGTATGCATATGTCGACGTCGATCACACACAATAATCAGCTACAGAGAATGTAATGGATAAGGGTAACCCAGACACTGCCGACCTGGATACAGCCCCAGCGACACGTTTGTCACTTTTAGTCTTTTACCACGACCATTAACGTCATAGTGGCTTAATGGTAGCATTTGCTCGGTCATATCTGAGCCTGTTTTTACCGGCGGCAATCGGTGTGGAGGTGACTGGGTCGCAGTGTAGAGTAGATAGAATGCGTGCTATGATGAGCTGTGTAAATGTAAACGATGTCCTCATGTTTGCTGTGTTTGTATTAGGGTGCAATAAATCATCAGAGATGTGAGCTAGAGTTAAAGTGGTTGGCGACCAAGTAGGGACATTGGTGATCAGTTCCAGCTCCATACATAGATGGACCAAACCTTTGCAGCTCACGTTTTTGGTTAGAGCCGTAGTTTGATATACGTACACGTATAATTATGATCTATAAATAACTATGTGAGCTGTGCATCGTGTACATGGACCAGGTCATGACGAGCATTGATGAAAAGTTCTAACACTTTATTTACCGGGTAGCTCTACATGTGTACCGTGGGTATATATTTAAGAAAAAGCCTTCCATTGCTGCAGTATACATCTCCATATGTTTGGTCACGTCCATAGTTATATTTTAGTAAATGATATCGTATATCTAATGATGTAAAAATAAAGTGCTGACATTGCTTCTGACTCTCCGATGATATGACCTATTAGGCTATATGTTAAACATGTAGAATGGAAAAGAGGAAAAATCACCCATGTATGTATTGCGGAATAATCCTTAACCAAGGCGCATAGATAAGTACTGATAACGGAAATGATATTTATGCTAAATGAGAAGCTCTATATTAAGTTAGTAAAACTGGAGAGATACTGTGGTACTGGAGGAGAGACATATAGCGGCTGCGCTGCTGATGTCCATGTCCCACCGCACGTAGCCCTCATCAAAGTCCAGTCCATGTGTGGGGTTACTAACTCTACCAACGCCTCTACCATCAGAGATACCATGATGTGGGAGGTTCAGATAACCCCCTCCTTGCCCAGCAGAGCAGGCCAGACATATTTGCCGACAATCTTGAAGTAATTTATTTTTTCGAGAATTTCTAGCATATTTATAGCTGCAAAGTTCAGGGACTCTGCATTTCAGTTTTGTTTATCCTCAAAAGACCTATAATTACTAGTACTGATACTATGAAATAGGACCGATACTCTTCCATTTGGTATGGTCACTTCCATTTATTATAGACATATAGTACACTATTGATCCTGATTTCAACCGTCGGTTACTTTGGATCTGGACGAGGATCTGACATTGATAGTGTCCGACCACGTTACCTGAAACACAGAATCTGTATTTGGTTGCCTTACCAGTACCTGTAATCTCCATATGTTTGGTCAGGTGAAATTGAAGAGAGTGGCCCAGGTTACTCCGCCTCCCGTCCATTAGTACTACACGTTGTAGTCTAGACGGTGTGAGCTCTAATGGTAAGATGTCTGGGATTAATTGATCACCAGGGTTGTATCATTTCCAGAAGAGTTTGAGATAGTACGAGCTACTCTAGATCCCATTTCCCTTTTGCGTTTATACTAGGCACCTTGGTTCGGCCTTATTATTTGACCCCAGCAGTCGCGTGATTGTCTTGAAGCTCTCACTTATTCCTTGTGGTGTGGCATCAATTCAAGATGATGTATTCAGTTGATTCCCTCCAAGATAACGTCAATGTCCCTCTCTGTGTTGATAAACACTCATATATCTCCTCCATAACAAAGGGGTCATGTGTAAACTATAGCGACATTAGATACTCATTTTTTTGAAGGGTGGATTCTTTCTCTCCACATAGAGTTCCTTCAATGCCAAAAGCAGTATTCCATCACTTTTAACAAGAGGTCAGGTGTCAGTAAATTGATCATAAAACGAGGCCAATGTATCCACATGCATTACGTGTAGCGGATTCTATCAGTCAAAAGGTACCGTTAAATGTGTGTAATCCGATACGTGAATATTGCCTTAGGCAACAGGTGTTGGTGAATTACCTGTATAACTAATAAGATATCAGGTGGGAGAAAGAAGTATGGAACAATTCACGTAGCATGGTCATTTGAAACTCGGCGATGCCACTCTATAATTGCCTATCAGGTGACTTGCTTCGTGTAGACGCCCAAGTTATGTGAATGTCGTGACATGTGTAGCAAATCACAAAATACTTCTCATTAACTGGGATATTTGCATGGTAGACTACAGCACCATTGGAGATAGGGAACTAACTTGTAACTCCTGCCTTGCACATCAGAAATGTCACTTGTAAATTTCTATAAAGTCCCATTTTTTTGCTGAGATTTTTTGTATTGAATTGTTTTCGTTTTCCTACAAATTATTGCAAAAACTGTAAGCTTTCCTATATTTTTCCACTAGGATGTGGCCTATCTGGACACAGGCCTTTAGTCCTATATATCCCAACAGTAGTGTCAGTAGTGCATCAGAGAACGGCACTAGGCTTATATCTCCAGAGATCTTTCTATTCCCACGTTTTCACTGAAATCTTTCTATTGAATCATGTTAATTCCCTACAGAATACCGACAAAAACCAAGATCCCTACTTTTTGTCAACCATGCAGCGGCATCGTAGTATCTCAATAAAGGACAAGATGGTGGCCTACTACATGTACTGACCAATTAGTAGAGTGCTGCAGAGGACGGCGGTCTGTAATATGATAATTGGAATATGTTTAATTAAAGATGACCGCAGTACCTGCCCACAGAATGGTATACTGATTGACATGACGTGGTCTGGCTACCTTGACTGCTATTCATATAAGAAATATGTCTATAGCCGTGATGTCCAGGTTCCAGGTATCCAGAACTAAAAAACTAAGATTCTGAGAATGCTCAAGTTCGTAGAAGCTGATGAGGTCGTCGGCCTAAACCTAAACTTAGCTAAGCTTAATCAAGATATAAAGGTGTGACGAATGCCTCATATCTGAAGCGGTATGACAGGTCAATGTATGCAGGAATGTTGTATTAGTAAGGAATCATTTCGGCCCCAATGCCTTACATCATCCCGAAATGTCGTCAGTATCCAGGAATTTGTGAAGGGGGCGATATTGGCGCCAAAACAGCTCATTTTAAAAAAAAAGTATATATAACTATAAATCGATCCCTTTGGCTTGATCCGACACTGAGTCGTGAAAGATGTGAAATGGTGTTGACCGAGAGAAGGATATGGCTTATAATGCTACCCCGAGACAGGTAGATTACCGTGGATCCTGGAGGGGGAGGGGAGGGGGGGGGGGAGATCATGAAGGGGGGGGGGGGGGGGTGTTGGAATGGAGGACGGGCGGGTGGCCATATTAAAGAAGACAGCCCCGGAGACATGCGATGCTCATCCCACCCTCAATAGCGGGCTGATTCCGCCAGCTAAAGTCTTGCAGGGCGCGCCGATGGTAAACCCCATGTCATGCTCTGCCTTGATTACTCAACTTCTCTGTTGCTATGGTGAGAGGCATGCTGTGAAAGGGTGACGCCTTGGTGACGTAGGACGCCAAGGTAATGACGTGTATTGTCATGACTCCGACGTAGGCGCCCTCTGCAGCTATTATGGAGAACTATCCACCACCTAGCGACAGGCATTGCCATCACAGAGCACATTTTGAAACATGAATAACTACTCTCTCCTCTGTCCCTTAATATGTTCCCCCTGGTTTCTACTAAAGTCTACTCAGCCAGGTTTAAACCTCTCCTCAGTCCTTGATATAGGAGAGGCCGCATATTGGGATTGATGTTTTCATTCAATCACATTATTTTGTCAATGGAAATGTACATGCCAATATCAGTCAGGCCCGTAACTAGGGGGGGTTCGTCGGTTCGAACGAACCCCCCCACAGGCCTGATGGAGCAAAATAGTTCCACCCTAGCTGGCCTAAAAGTGGAGATAATTAGCTCTATGCCAGTTTTCGCGGCTTGTAAATCGGACAATTATTAAGGTCTGTAGGGAGTAGACCGTGCAAGCATGGTTCATTTCATTACATGGCTCATTTTGGTGTGCAAATCAAGTCATTATTTACATATTTTTTAATGAAAAAATAGCAAGTTCCACCATTGAATTTGTCTAGTTCCACCTTATCAAAAAACGAACCGCCCCGCGAAGAGGGCTAGTTACGGGCCTGTCAGTTGATTCCCATCCTGCGTGGTTACCTATCATATAGACTCCAAGATCTCAGACCACCAAAACGAGACTCTTTGGAAAACGATCATACAGTAAATCTTAAGCATTTCAGACGTCGTGGAATCTGATTGGCTTATACTTGTCCGTGGGGATTATGGCAAGCTTTGATATTATGCATTTATAAAATATGTGACTTGTTCTTATATGGGAAAAAGATAGCAAGCTCTACCCAATGTCAGCGTAGGCTTTAAAAATGTTTTGCTGGTCTGCAACCTATACAAGGAACTAAATTCATTCTGAGGTTACCACCATACCAGAGAAGCACCGGTATAGGGGAAAGGGCACAGAGTGTTATAGGCAGGTTATAGAACCAGCACCCAACACTGTTAGTCCAAACACGCTCACTTCTGTTCTAAAAGCGGTATGAACAGGGCTATCTGATGTCCCCAACACAAGGGCTGAGCGATAATTAGGGGTTTAACGAGCGGGTGATAATAGGGCGAAACGCAAGAAGGGAGATAATTGGGAGTGTAAGGCTTGTTAGGGTGACGTGTGAGGTGGTTGCTATGCGGTAGACGTCCATAGCAGGTTCAGGCACCCTTTAACACTTGATACCCACAGAGCGGATAACAGGAGTACATGGAGCAGCTCAACTAACAGCAGCTAGAGCTGCTCATTGTGCTGCTCACCTGGTGCTTAATACCTGGGGAGTAATTCACTGAGGTGTGCTAGCCATTAACTAAGATTCTGATGGACACCATCTTGAAGTAATAATATATATCAGGGATGAAATTCTTTCAAGTTTTTCCTTGATTTCAAGTTCTAGTTCATGTCACGAAGACCTATACTTAAGTATAAAGGACCTTTATTATTCAGGGGGCCCCAATTTGAATATTTCAAGTAATTTTTTTGAGATTTGTCACTCTCGTCCCTGAATCATCTATTGATACCTGCCCATAACTGTTCCCTTCACTTTGGATGACAAAAAAAAACAGGACTTTTTTTTTATTATAGCAAGAGCGTATCTTGATGTAAGTTTGTAAAGGTCTATTATAATGGCAACACCCGCCCCCTTATGCATGACTGGGTGTTAGATGCAGGATTGATTTTAATGGCTCCGGGGTGACGGTAGTGCGATGGGGACAGGGGCAAATTAAGTTGTCTGAGGTGGCTTGGGTTGCATGTAGCCACAGCACCAGGTGTTGACGATGGGACAGGAGCCGGCTAATTGCCTGTAAGCCTCAGCACCTCACACTTTGTAGTGGTACCAACAGGAGGGGGGGGGGGGGGGTAGGGATCTAGGAGTCTGAGAGGAGGGGGGGGGGGGTAGTGTCATGACGGCGGTGGCCGCTGGGTGTCGCCTTACCCGCCGCGTGCCTCCCCGTCGCCACCAGCACGGGGGCGCCCTTTGTCTCCCACGGCGGATACCAGACGAGTTTCTTAGGGGAAATATGGGTTTTTATGGAAAATATTGTAAGTGGCAGGGGTCCTGGGAGTCCGCTCTCGCAGCCACTCCGAGGTCCTGTAGAAGTTTAAGTGGGTCTGCGTGGGCCTATTTGGTTATGGGGCTCCAGGGTATGAACCTGTGAAGTGTTCTCCCGCGCCCCTACACCCCGCCCTACACACACGACTACCACCATAAAGGCTGTTGACACTCTTAATAATTCAGAGATGCTACTTTTCCAGATTTTACAAGAATTCCTATTTTTTTGGGCTGGAATACACCATTCATTTTCCTATATCGCACGATTTCTTCCACGTTGTCACCCAGGGAATAATAACTCTGGGTAATAGTATACATAGTCATGTGGTGGCATAAGTACGTTCTGCCAATAATGGCCTTCAGTGCATATAAGATCACAAACCTCCTCTTGGCCATCTTTTTGGCCTGCGCTTATAGTTATGCCTCCAATACCCAAAAGCCTCCCCCCGACCGCCGACCATCCATGACCTTATATGGAGACTTGATGTGAACTGATACCTGGCGAGTCAGTGGTGCAGTTGGTGGTTACCTGTAATGGTCACGTGGTGGGTAAGGGATACCTGCCTCCAGCAGGCTGCTGCATCATGGCCTCACGATACCTGTCCTATCAGCAGGCCGATCAGCTTACCTGTACTCGCTATCATATGACCTCACTGCCTCCCCACCTGTCCACTCCACCCCCCCGCTGCTATCACTTACCGACTACAGACAGCGTCATATATAGAAACACACCGTGCAAACTTATAGCCTTGTGTTCAATGGGTGGAGGAAATGATATGTTTAATTGTCGCATACTGGTCTATGGCTGGTCTATTCTTAGCAGAAGTTAGCCTATGCGTTTCTAAAAGTTATCATTGGAAAATGATTTCGATGTCAAATTTTCGTGCATTTTCTCTTCAAATGATACGATTGATGTTATAACAACAGTACAGAGCTAATATCGCAAGCATTTTGTAATCTCTTTCTCTAAAAGTATCTAACGGCGTTTCTAGTACTGTACTTTAATATCGGTACACCTGGACTCCTTCGGACGTGTATAGGATGGGTAAGCCGGATATTAAAGGGTCACTCTATGACGTCACTGTCGCTCCCAAGAATTGGAACAGGTATGGGTTTACTTTTAGTATCTGCAAACTAGCGTTTACCGTATTCGACGTAATGCAAACGCCCTGGGCGCTTATGAAATTAAATTAATTAAATTTTGCCCCCCCCCTCCTAAATCCGCCACGGGTACATTGTACATGGGAACGTGAGCCGGGCCATATGTTTGTATGCACAAATAGTGGCCAGGGGGTCAGGGGAGATCGAGGCATAATATCTACTATGGTAGATAGCTGATCCCAGCCGAGGCCTGTGGCCACTGGGTGACCACCCATGGTCACACTTATAGCTCGACACACATGAGTAGGGCGATCCTTAAGACTACTGATTTCATGCATGTTAGAGATTGTCCTTAAAATCCTCAACATAGTTCTCTCCCATCTTAAGGTTGGTTGTACGTTCAGCAATTGGTATCGGTTAAAATTGGCCCGGTTTTCCACCAGTATAAAGTTTGGATAATGTCTCTTGTATATATAATTATGTATAGAGCCCTATGAGGGAATGAATAGACAAGGATAGGAGGGTTCCGACGTGTACAGTGGTATATCCAAGATTGGTTTATTGATGAACCTAAAGGTGTATAAGTATGGCGAAGAGTCTCGACTCTGGTCATACCGGAAACCATGCTCTCCTGTGGTATACAGGGAGGCAATTATCCATATGTTTCTAAAGGAAGATAAACCTTCCAGTCATATGTGTAGTAGGTCAAAGGAGGGAAATGGGTTTATAGAATACCATAATCAATTCTTAACAGGTTGGGTTTTGCTAATTGACATACAATGTAGCCTCCATGTTGTTTTGAGTACCAATGTTGTTCGGTTAAGACCACCTGCGTGGTATTAAGCATGTAGGCTTTCCGTCCGGATGTGCCGCCGCCACCTTCAGGTAAACATGTTTGTGTTTAAATGATGGCTGCATGTCTACCCCCCCCCCCCCCCCCACACACACCTCTGTGGAACGTCACCAGTGGCGCATACAGGATTTTGAAAAAAAGGGGGGGGGGGGCTATTGGAAAAAATTCCTCCTCTCCAGCATTCGGGAAAAAATTTGGCCACACCCCCACCCCTAAATCCGCCACTGGTACATGGGAACGTGAGCAGGGTCATATGTTTGTATGGGCAAATTTCCCTAAAATAGCAGCCAGGTGGTCAGGGGAGATCGAGGTCTTGAAAACGTGCCCAAATGAGTGACGTCATGTTTAAGCGCTCCCACACGTGGGTGTGGCGCTGGTCGGGATTAGGATGTACCTCATCTTTCACGAACTGAGTATTAATAAAAATGTTTAAAAAAAAAGAAAAAAAAAGAAAAAGGTCTGCCCGACCAGGACATTGATCTGGCCCATGCTGCCTTGGGCAGAGATTGCAGAACTAACTTTAAAAAGTTGAAGCGTGATCAGGATTTACTGGTGTAGAGACTCCGAGGTATAGTGGAATTATGTATATTGACGTTTCAACGTACACCCGTCTGGTCAATAAAAATATGTCTGAGTTGCTAAAAGAAAAGAAAAAACAAAATGAACTGCGTAGAGAGATCATTAGATAACTGACTGTAGGCCTTATACCTTCATGTAAAAAAAATACAGCCATCTTGAACTTGAGCTAAAATGAACAATCTTGGTCTGGGTATCTGATATTTTCGATTTGGAGATGTTTACCCTCTTGGTGTTATCAGCGAACGTAAAGAAACTGGAAAGGAGTAGTAGTTGGATCTAGATAAGAGAATATAATAAATTGCTTGTATCAGCGTGTTTAGTGGTGAGTCGTCGTGATGGGCGGGAGGAGCTGCTCCGAGTGGGAGCACGAGCAGCTCACGCTAATAACACACCTCAGGCTACTGGAGGAGGGGCGGCCCCAGGTAACCTATAGCTCTGGGGGGTCCACTCCCTATCTTTTCCATAGTAACTATGTGCGTACATCACCCCAAATTTAGTACCCTTATAACTGCAGGAAATTATGAAAAAGGTACCCCATAGAAAGAGATTTTTTGTGGGGAAAAGAACTCTTTCGTGGGTGATTGCCTAAAACACTTAAATATAGTTCAATTGTATGGAGGAAATCCAGGAAAATTTATCATTTTTAAAGTGATATTATCAGAAAAGCAGCCATTTCCCTGTGAAAAAATGGCCTTGACAAAAAAAGAAGATGCACTTAAAATATAATGTTATGGAAATTCCCAAACATGAGCTCTAAAAGGTACCCCTTTGGTGCAAAATGATTTTAAAAAAAGGTACCCCTTAGAGAGGGCCTGCATGCGCAGTTGGTGGGGCCCAAAAAGGGTCCCTTTTCCTTCAGTTTGTGTACGCACATAGTAACCAAAAGTCAAGGAGTGGACGCCCCGGGCCTATAGCATAGGGAGCAGGTGTCCCGCGCCCTGATCCCTATAGAGTCTATGCCGGACATGTTATAGTGATACATGGACGTACATTGGTGGCTGTAAACATGCAGACAGCATCCTTGGCCTATATAGAGGACAGTATACTCTGATATGGACAACGAAATAGTGTAAGAGCCAGCAAGCGTTAAGATGATCATGCAATTCTAATTTTGTACAATGGTAGCTTTGGTTTCTACAGACCAACCCCCATCACAAAAAAAGCAGTAACACCTAAACCACTGGGTTCCCCCTGTTAATTGCAGGGATGTTATGCTGAGAGAGCAACCACTGGTGTATGAGGAGGGGGGGGGGGGGGGGGGGGGTCAAGCGAAAAGGGTCACTGGGACATGTTTGGTTTGGTTACGTGTACCTTAGAGCAGGGCTGTCGACCATCTATAGTGGGACAGGGGCCTGACAGGGATTTTGGGGTTTGTAGAGAAATGTAGACTAGTGAAAAAGAAAAGGGTAGGTCGACTTTACCAGATGGCCCTACTGGGGACCAACCACATGGGCACACATGGACCTAACTGCTTATGGGACTCTCCCTCTCCTTACACAATCCACATTCTCCGTGCAGATAGCATAGGTGCAGTATTAATGCAGGCCTTTCACCGATTCCTTTATCCCTATAGAATTCTTCTAAACTGGGTATGATTCCTTTATTCCTTTAAAATTCCTTTAAGTGGCTTGAAAATTCTTTAATTTCTTTAAAATTGTCAAATCCCATAATTATATCATAGATATCTTATAATTTGTTACATATGATGCTAAAATTCACCAGATTGCACCATTTCAAGTCAGATTTTATGAAGATCTCTCCCTCCATAAACAAGGTTCCAGTCTCACTCATAAAGGATAATACAGATCTGGGCCTTGATATATCATCTGTCAAAATATGACAGAATGCTCCATTTCAATTTAGTCTAGACTTTCCAAATTTTCTCGATACAGAGGGGATAGTGACTACGATGATGGCCCATACATGTATGTGAGAGAATAATCATGGCTATCTGTAAATTTCATGTGTATAAACTCCTCAAATTTCGCTTCAATATGGTTTGTGCCAAAATGCACCAGAATGCCCATTTCAAGTCTAGACTTTCCAAATTTTCCAAACCCCCCTAGTTGTAGCCTACAGCTGCGTTCAGTGAATACTGTGATCAATATTATAATGCTATAATATCAGTAAATATTGCATTTCAATTCCTTTATTTTGACCGAGATTCCTTTAAAATCTTTCGGACAATTTCCAGCTGTGACATTCAAAATATTAACACATTACTGAATGTACACGATGTTCATATGATATAGGAAAAACATAAAGTTAACATTTTATGCAGTTGTACCGGTATGCATATTCTGCTAATTGAAAACGGAAATATAAATGAATACATGTAATTTGGGGTGACCTTATGAGCTGAATTCAGGTCGTGCTAAGCGGACACCAAGCAGACGGCAATGCCTTGCTATCTTAGTTAACCCATACCGGTAGCTGTCTGTCAGGGAGGGTGATAAGAGGGTCATTGGTGGTCTGCTCTTGATACTGACTCACTGGTAAGTTGTCCATAGGGTATGAAGTATATTGACACTAAGCGTATTCGATGGGGCATAGCTGGGTACTTCTGGTTGTGCTAAATAAAGCACTACAGGAGCTTTACGTCTGACCATGTCAAAACCACTTGTGATCATTTCAAAACTGGAAACACATCAATCGACAATGGTGTTATGGAGATGACATAGCCTTTCACCCCCCCCCCTTCCCCCCACCAATCCAGTATCACCATGATGACTGGTGCCCGGACCTGGCACCCCATTTACAAATAGGCTCCTTCCACGTTATTCCCTTCCAATATAGTAATATACCCCTTTCCGCGGACGTAAGGTTGAAAATACACTTATTTTCTATTCATTTTCCGCGGACGTAAGGTTGAAAATACACTTCTTTTCTTTTCATAGAGAGTACTTTTAGTGCAAAGCTCCCCATTTTTTCTGCAAAAGTGTAATGCATGTACAAATGGCCCTACCTAGAGGCCAAAACGGCGTTTCCATAACGAGGATGGTGTCTGATGAGGGGGTTGAGTGCAGGGACCGGGGTGGTGCGTTGGCGGCCGGGTACACGACGCGCGTGCCGCATAGTGTATGGGGGGGGGGGGGGGGTATGGGGGCGCAGCGTGACAGGCCTGTCTGCGAGTCACTCACCCGGGGCAGGAGTTACTCACCGCACCACCACCACCACCACAGGGATCTAACGCCGATTTCCAGCACTGTGCCACCCCCGCCCTTCTCTCCCATACCCAGGCTTATAGACACCAGTCAGTATAGGTCCTTATACCTGTCACACTATAAACAGGAGGGAGTCTAACCAGGAGTCGGCCTCTTACCACAGGAGGAACGACCATGGAGAGGCCAGACTAAAGCTACAGGGACTTAGGGACCCACCCATGTTGGTCGGTCACATCTAGTAGTATACGTAGATACTGCTTTAGGGACTACATGTATTAACATAACGGGACCTGCTAAGGCCATGGATTCATACTGCAACACTGAAAGGGAAATAGATCTACATACAAGCATCACATGAGCCTGGTTAAAATACACCTACCAGTAGATAGATGTCAACTTATATATGGCCCTGAAGCATAACGGTACTTCAGATAACACTATTGATAATATTAAAGAAGTGGCACTATTACCTGCTGGGGGGTTGGCCGCCCCACGACCTGTTGTTGGACCTGCAGGTGGGCTTCTGCTTGAGGTAGGGCTTCTCCAGGGCGTTGCTCGTCACCTGTGGGCGCTGTCCCACCTCCATGGTGAGGCGATCTGGCAGGCACTGTAGGGGTGCTGGAGTTAGATCACCATGCTGGAGACAGCCTCTGGGGGGCACACCCAAGTGATGACCGGGCTTAAGTCCATGACAGAACTTAGCAGTAAGTTAGCTTAGATCTGGCTGAAGTCAATGTTGTCTCCTCCAGCAACCGCACTGGGGGCATTAATAGCTAGCCTTTTATGTGCCGTCTGGTTGCTACCTGGAGGTTAATTACGTCCTCCAGTGTCCACCCCGAGCCTGCAGGTAACCCATCACCAGGGTGAGCACGTAGACCACAGCTGCAGCCTCTCCAGTGCCTCACCTGGGGAATGAGGAGGCGAGATGTCCTCCAGCTCTCATGTCCTGACCATGACCTCACTTATCATTGGCGTTGCCTTCATTTTACCCCCACCTAGGTCTGTTAGGTGTAGTATCACTGCAGTCCCAGCCTCCATGGCAACGTTATGTGTTGAGCTAAGTTTCCATGGTAACTGATTATTTAGCCTGGGTGGTGAAGTGAGGAGGTGCATCATAAGTGGACGTGGGCGATCTGTACCGACTTGAACCTCCTGGGCCTCCAACCGGGTTAAGGCACCCTACTCCCTTTCCTCCAGTAGGTGTGGAGAGTCGTGGGAACTGTCGTCACCAGGAGGAGGTAGAGGCTGTAGACGGGCAGTGACTAGGTGGGCGTGTCTACGGGCCTGGTGCAGGAGGAGTCGTGCCTCCAGTGTGCACTGTCACCACTACTACCTGCTGGAGGAGTGCCTCCCACCCAGCCGCCACACACACACTCACACTCACGCCGCCTCCTCCTCCTCCTCCTGTACCCGGCGGTCCGCTCCATCAGTCACACACTGGAGGTGAATGGGTAGACACATGTAGCCGCAGCTTGCACACATGGTGGTGGTAGTGGGACGAGCATGGGGCATGCTGCAGAATCACACTAGGATCCACTATAGTCACTAGCATCATACAGGTGCATCCAGACCCAACCGGAGCTTACCAACAACTAGCCATCATTAGGGTGCACCACCTGGACGCCATACATTAGGATATTGCACATTAAGTATAGCACCAGTGCCCCTGGAGTGTTGGGGTTGCTATCAACTAGTATAAGCATAATTGGAGTGTTATTAATGCCTCCCTATACCCCACCAGCAGGAGGAGTAGTGTCAAAGTGGTGAGGAGGATGCTGGTCTACGGCCCTTAACGGGTGGTGACGAGCCTTAATCACTGCACGTGGAGGTTTTCAGCACTCACCGAGTTAATACAATAGGCGCTATGCAGAAACACACGTAGTAGTTTATGTAGAACGTTAATACTATAACGTGCAGAGCTTGTACCGACTCACAGAAAGTCCCTCACAGAGGGTAGATCCCATTGCGGCTGGTGCATTACCACCAGACAGATACAGCACACAGCATGTTGGATCCCTATGACCAGAGCTCCTCCTATGCGGCTATGGACTACAGCCTGGGCACGGTCCCACACGGGGGGATGGCCCACCAGCACCACCCCCACCACCAGCACCACCCCCACCAGCACCAGGTGGGCGGCCCTGGAGGAGGGGGTGGTGCCCCACCTGGTACCCCCTTCTACCACCCTCACACCCTGGACCTTAGCATGCGGCCGCCGCCCCTGCCACAGTACCCCGGAGTCATGTCACCCATGTACAACGGTAAATGAGATGACTTGCTAACATAAACAATCATAAGGATTTTGTTTTAAAGTTTTCCTTCCTAGAACTTCCAAAGGTGAAAGTTTCCTTCCTTAAACTTTCGAAGGTGAACTAGAAGGGGATAAGTCTACAAGATCACTTTTATTTTATGAGGGTTCACTTTTAAAGTAACATCATCAACTCTTCTGCCATTGTGTGATCTATTGGAAAATTATTACTATCATTAGCAGTAGTTTGAATTTCCAGGTTGATTACGCTAACTCACCATGCACTCTATTCTATATGTAATTTAAACTTAAAAATGAAGACCCATAGTTCATAGAAGCGATTACTTAATTGTTCAAATCTAAATGGGTGTTTTACTTTGTGTGCAAATTCATGCAATGGCCATTGAATAGAAACAGGGCGGGGCTCTAATTAATAATACCAGATCAATTATCCAATATATTGTGGTGTCCAATTAAGCTACTTTCGCAAAGTCATCCATGCATCGTCCTCTTCCATCGAAAGGCAAAAGCCCGAAGATTTCTAATCGAAAAAAAAAGGAAATTGAATTTCAGATAAGGTTTTAACATACCCCAGGTAGTACAAACTCTTTAAAATGACTATGCATTCGTTTTATTCTGCATCATGTAGAGTGGTAATTAAGTGACAGTAATGGAACGACAAAAGGAAGTTTTGGTTATAGGTGCATGAGGCATATACCAGCCCACTATCTCATCGGCGATATGACAGTGGTGGGATTTAATGATGAAGTAATCAATTTCCAGTGTCCCGATACCCACCCACGCACATTCATACACAGGTCTCCAGAAACCTTCATTAAAATCACGACCTGCAGTCTTGTTTATCCTCGCCTTATCTGTCCCAAGTTCTCTTTCTCTAAGTGGAGATATTATAAGGATATTATCACTTGTTAATGATAACCACCGGAGACGGAAGTTAGCGGGTGGGGACTCCCACATAGACAGTTCCCACGTGCTAGCACATATCAAAACATTTTTGTTTTGATCTGAAATGACATATATGGGTAATGCCATTTGTATGAAAGCAAGGAAATGCATATTGTCGTATTTGATAATAAGATGCGAGTGCAAAAACGTCCTGTTTTTTAGTACTGGCTCTCTTCTTTTTTTGCCGCTGGACAACAGAGGGTATTGAAATGAAACAATTCACTAATAATGAGTCAATTATTAAGCACATGTAGTTTGTACTGTTAGGAATTTGATCTTTTGTCTCTTCTTTTTACCTGGTTCCGCCTGTAACATGGGGCGTCACCACCCAGTGCTGGTGTCACGACCCGAGACATTGTATGGTCCACTAGTCCGATCATAACTCGATTATCTATAAACTTAAATACTTAATAGTACAGCAGCCCATCTCTGAGAAACTGCAGATCGTGCCACATTGGTACTATTAATAGAAGTAGATCATACTGGTACTCTGGTATCTTAACTTCTGACTTGCGTTCCAGGCTTTGTTGTATTTGTTCACGTTGGACCAAATTACATGGTCATTTCTTCATACATGACTCATATTTTGAGAGATGGGAAATGAAGAAAGTATTGCAGATATGTTATGCTGATAAAGAGAGGTGTTTCCTTTATACATTGCTTGCTAACTTAGACAATACTTTACTGGATGGCATTATCATTCATGGCCCGATATGTGTGGATTGATTAAAATGATATAGAAAGATAACTAATAAATTGTCAGTTTTGAGGGTCGAAGTAGACTTTGTACGTGGTAGTTATCCTGTGTATTCAGATGTTGTTTGAGAAGTTCCCATCGACTGTTATGGCTAGGCAATAGATATACTATTCATAATTAACTTATTATAAATATTGTATCGGATGTAATTGTATCCTAATGGTTACAGTAAAATGAGGAGGCTTCTATGCAATCTTGAGTGAATCAAATTAAGGGATGTATTTAAATCAGACAATAATATAAATGGTCTTACACTACAGTGGTTTAGCATGTTACTAGAAAAGTATAACCAAACACAGGTAAAGACACACGCGGCCTTACACAATGCTATAATATCCACACAAAACAACTAATATAAGGTAACAGTAACAAAGAGCAGTGATTTCTGTAAGTGTGTTTTACCTATTTTAATTGGTGTTTAACTGCCCTAAAGGGGACAAAGACACGATCTGACCTCACCCTGTGTACTACGTCATCACACTACGTCACCAATGTGACGTCATGATCACCGTAGGCTTGGCCGGGCAGATGGACCTCCAACCTTCCCACTAAGGGCACCCCATCATTTACCAATATGATATATCATGTATAGCCTTTGTTTTTCTGTTTTCACATATTGTGTGTATACTTAATAATGTGTAGGACGAGGGACTTATGTGTTAATGTTCGGCTAACGTTTGAAAATCCCTCCGCTCATACTCTATGGTCAGACTACCACACAATTTGAACATTTCTACATTTCATGTTACCATGATACTATTTGTGTAATACTCCATCCCCATTCGATCCCTCACCTCACTAATTACCACTGGACTAGATGGAAATCTCCATAAAAAACACTCACTTGTACGTCTAACCTGTGAATGACAGTCAGGCAGGATGGGATGGGATTGGGCATGCCCCGGGCTAGTGGCCTGTTAACGTTACTGGGACGAGCTTTATGCTTCCTGTCCGGTGGTCATGTTGAAATACCTAATGCACCAATTAAAGCTTCTACTGTGTTAATGGGGGATGTCCCAGCACTGCTCATTAACCTGGTCAGCATGTCTCCTCTACAGTCCAATCCTCACTCAGCTCAATGTTCTGCCAATAGCCTTCATAGACAAAGGCCCACCAATTCTAGTCTGTTGGCTGGATATTTCACAAATTGAACGTCGGCCGTATTCCACGAGGCTGTAGGTCAAGTGGCATGTGACCAAAATAAGTGCTCCCTTTAGTATTCTTTCGTTTTACCAAAATTGGTCCAAGATAATGGGGGGGGGGGGGGGTACTGGCGTGGGTTTTAGTTTATTCACAGGGGCGGCAAATATCATGGGGTTTCCTTTTAAACCAATGGCAGTGTTTTATTCCATATCAAATAGATGTCCATATTCTAGCCTCTTGGTTTGGAATAGACGTAAGTTCTGTGGTTCTCTTATTTAGAGTTGCTTTTGATGCCATCACTAGATGCCATGCTGGTTGGTAATAAAGAGGACAACTGTATCCCTGTGTCGTCTCTGGGTCCTCAAATAATTTACGTTATGGCCATTTCAGTCCGTTTAATAGAACAGATCGGATTATATAAAGTTTGAAATTATGGCCACGCCCTTATAATAATGGTATGATTTAGCGAATATGACTCTCTGCATTGGATAGTCTCGTAAAATAAGCTTGGCTTTTACATCCATAGTTACAGATAGCTATTATCATAATACTTATAAAACGCCACACCCTTTCCTCTTTATTGTCCCTATGCACGTGTACATATGAAAAGCGATCGGTTTTAGATTACAATTGAAAATTTAAGTGAAGTTCTAGTTTCACTGATGTCAGATTAGCGGTAGTGGGGAGGGAGTGAGAGAGAATCAAGGTCTAGATAAAAGTCTAGAAATGAGGACTAGAACGATTTAAAGAGGTCCATACTGGCACAAGTAGAGGTAGACAGTTATGTTTTTAAAAAGGCACATAGATCAGTAATTACATTCTTATATAATATCATTATCTAATCTGCTCTCTGTGTTGCCAGCATCACTTTCAAATGGCGGCCTTACACAGTGGACCAGTTATCTCAGAATATGCCCCAAATAGAGGACACAGATGAAAGCTTTATATCCATATATAGACGAGTGTAGTGAGAGGTCTCATTGATACTCTACCCTTTAAGGACCGCATGCTGCCTCAATGGCCATGCTCATTTGTCCCAATTCCCATTTTGCGAGTAACTCGCCCACGCTACATTGTTGGTCAAGTAGTGTATCAAAGCCATTTGAAGGATCAGTTTTATATACGAAGGGAGCACTGGTGAGTTACCTATACCAGGGCTGCATGCATGATTCAGGACGATGATCAAAGAGTATAGTGCACTCTGCTGTCCGTAAATGGTTAAATGTACCCGAACTGTACAATGTACCCGCAGGGACCCCACAAGGCCACATGTAAAGATAATACACATACCCAGGGGATGGCTGCAACATCTTCAATTCAATACATGAACTTCGATAGATGTTCGAATAGTTATGAAATATTGCCTTGTCTGAAAAGAAACACATGTAATGGTTTTACATAACAATAGTACATACACGGGTATACATTTTCGCGGAGGTGGCACAAAAGACTAATTCGCGGGTATTTATTCCATACTGAAGCATATAAGAATTTCGAGGATTTTTAATTTCTGCGAATCTGCGAAAATATATACCCAGCGAAATGTATAATATATCACTGCAGGTAATACCATTTAGTACACACAGGTACAACCATAATGTAGACGAAAGAAGAGTAGTAAAATGTAAATATGATAGTCTCATGAGCCTTTAGTTGAATTTTGTTAACACCTATTTTGTAATGGATTGTTCAAACCCCACAATAACGATAACATCTCCCTTTGCCGCCGTTAGTTGTGTTTAAAATTATATTTATAACAGATCTTACACACCTTTGACCGAAATGTCATGCAGGTGAACTCTGCTCTTACTCTGAAATTAAAAAGCAGGAATAAACTAATCAAGCACAGCCGCCATATATACAGTCTAGCGTCTAGCGATTGAGAGTGGATAAATTTTATGTCCATGTAGATGTTAACCTAGTGCTGCATTAACGATCAAATGCTATAATTCAGTGTCAATTCTAGAAGAAGAGAAAATCGCTGTCTGACTAGATAGGGGCAAATTGTGTGGTATCAAATGTAGGTGAACTCAGATAAATCATCAGCCATGTATTACTTTCTTTTTCTGTATTAAACGTTCTCTCGTGGAAAGCCCAGTATTGTTCACGTGCCCATAGAGATCTCCCCCAACCCCCTCTCTCTCTTATTTGGCATAATCCCCAGCATCTCCAGATCTCCTGTCCCAATTGCCCAATATATGTCTTATGTTTGCTCTAGACTAATACATACATACGCCTCATACGCTTAGAACTTACCAGACATTCCATCGACATAGTTATGCAGGTAATATGCCATCAGGAAACCCAAGTGATGATATAGCCATGTGAGTGTACAACATGTATCTCATTCCTAGCCCCCCTGGTAGAGATAAACACGACCACCCCCACCTGAGCTGTAGACAATAGACAGTACTACAGGACTGTGGTACATCAACATGTTGTCTAGCCCCACCTGGACGGCAGACAATGTATGATGCAGGACTCGTGTACAAAATAAACATGTTGTCAACTCAGATACAGCACTTACATCATGTGTTGTTGATATAGTTATGTAAGCAAAGTATAAAATGCACATTTATAAGGGGCCGCATGAAGACAGAGACTAAATGTTTAAAAACAAACAAATGGTCTGTTATGCAAGCTATTCAATGACTAGGATTCTCAGTGTCAAAGATTTCTCTAACAAACATGAAGATGTTGTGACTTGTAGCGATTAATAAGTACTGTATTACAGGATCGAATACAAAGTTCTAATCATTGCCTATTTCTATAATTCCAACGTTGATTTAAGATTGACGATTGCAATCAGAGCAAAGTGAAGACATACTTAATATATTAATATATGGCGTTCAACATATTATCAGTGCCTCGGCCACTAGGAGGATGTATGGGGGAGTTAACACTTAAGGACGTCATATCGCTAAATGATGACATGTGTTGTCACGATGCACCAATGCAGCCCCAGCGAGTAACTCGCCGGTGTTGCATTGGAGCATCATCCCGACCCTTCGGGAGTGTCTCAATCCCATAGGGTCGCCATTCTGCTTGAATGTAGCACTGGCCTGTTACTCACCGGGCTGCATTAATGCATCCTGACGACAAAGGGTATGATGCATTAATGCATAGTGCCGTCCTTAAAGGGTTAATATTGGCATCTACCACAGGGCGGGGTGAGTGCTTCTCTAACACAGAGGTTGATGCCTGTCACTGAGCCTCTCAGGGACACACCACCTACCACCACCCCCAACACCAATAAACTCACTCAAAAGCCATACATACCCACTCAATATTATACAGAATCTATTGTTATTATAACATTATAAATACACATCCGTATTCGAAAATGCCCAAATTTTCACGATTTTTGGAGACAGTTAAACTCTTAAGTAGTAAGATGCTATTAACAAAGCAATTAAGTCCGCAGTGCCCTTATTACGTGGAGTACCGCTACGGGTAGTCATGATTTTCAATTTTAAATGTGATAATATCTGACACATGTTTAAACGCCCAATATGGTAAATCACCATGTACTAGTATGTCACCTTCAATGTGTACAATGTGAGATAATGCTGTGTTCTACCTTTGTACAACTGTCCTCATAGTGTGTTTCTGTCTGTTACAGCTCCTAACCCAGACAAGGGACGGAAACGGAAGACAATGAGTGCCGGCAGTGGCCGAGAGTAAGTTCAACTTTTGTTTTGATTTCAAGTTTATGTTTTTGATCTTCATGTTTATAAATGAACAATGTACCTGTATTAGATATGTATATGGTGTGATACTGGCACACCTGCGGTAATAAGGTGATAATGGCACATGAATTGTAGTAGCTAAGTACCTGAGTACCATAGCTATGGGAGGGGAGGATATTTTCAAACGCAAATTATCGATTTCTATTGCACTACCATCAGCGGATATCCACCCATCGAACAGCATAATTTATTAGATTAGACAATTATCACACAATTAGTACAGCATAATACATGTACAACAACAGAATGCCCTGGGGTAGGAATCTACCGGTACTTGGTGACTTCCACATTTCCGGTAATACAGTGAAATCAATTGTAGTACCTAAATACCTGAGTACCATAGCTGGGGGGGGGGGGGGTATTTTCCAACGCCAATTATCGATTTCTATTGCACTACCATTTGCGTAAACTATCAGCGGATATCCACCCATCGAACAGCATAATTTATCAGATTAGACAATTATCACACATTAGTACAGCATAATACATGTACAACAACAGAATGCCCTGGGGTAGAAATCTACCGGTACTTGATGACTTCCACATTCCCGGCAATACAGTGAAAGGAAAACAACATCTTGAAGGGAAATTAAATGTTTAGAACTAAACATGCATGCCTCCATATCTCCTGGTACAAATCCAACCAGCAACAAAATTACCAGCATTTCAGATGTAGGAAAATGCGTCCTATTTATGGAATCTTGTCTAAGGAAAAGAGAATCCGAAATGTAATCTGGCTGTGGGTTGGGGTGGCGTGCTGTGGTTGGCGTGCTGTGTTGGGGCTGGGGGAGGGCCTGATTGGCTGTATTCACACATTACTCTGTAACTTCCCGCCTCCTGGAGCCCACCACTGCCGTCCTCCAGGGCTGCCCAACAAGCCTATTCTATACGTCCTACCAGGCCTCTCTCCAGTGTCCCAGTCCGCACACACCCCTGCAGTGCCTCCTGCCTGTCTTTGCTGATCCACACAGGGCTATCACATGCTCCATCCTCTTATACCCCCCTCCCCAGTTTCATACGCCATCTTTTTTTTGCCATAGGTCCCTTTTTCCTATATCCTATTTTTGCCTATATTAAAACACCTGTGTACCCACCAACTTTCCCAATTTCATGAGTCTATCATAGTAGAATCTTCCACCCCTTCAAGCCACCCACTTCCAGATGTCCTTGTCTTTCAAACAGCAGTGGTGTCATACCTCCCGTCCAATTCCCACCCTCCCTACTCCTGATCAGAGACCAGGATGTATAATTGTATCCTTGAATGCACACAAAGGGGTAGAAGCCTCCCCCAGCGCGGCTCGGCCCCTTACTGTAAGTGTCTAGTGAGCTGCTCCTCAGTGCCTCTGAGCTGCTTCTCGTGTCTAGGAGCAGCTCACCAGCGACTCTCAAACCGTGCAAATTGGCCACTTTTTGGGTGTGGTTTGCCGTGGATGGGCTTCTAACCCCCACGTGCCTGCCGCCACAGAAACACGAATTGCTCAGTAATTAGAATCAGAGATGCCAATTTGGGTGAATAGATTTGGGAAATGAGCGTCTGAACATTTGATGAGTACATCTCCAGAGTAAGGTGTATGAGGGAGGGGTGGGTGGGTGTATGTTATATGAGGAGAATGAGAAGGCTGACTGAGCTAGGTAAGAATTAAGGTACATACCAAGGAGTAGATCTATGTAGTTACCAATATCTGGAGCAGAAATATCTAGATGGACCACTTATTTTTAGGAATGCTTGCACTGTCCCAAACCTGGTGGGGAATGGAGATCGGTGTAAACTGAAAATCTGTACTAGAATAAAATAACATGTTTAACAACAACACCATAAATAATTAAAAGTATCATGTACCTATACTGGCTACAGGTAGATTGTACGTATCTGGTTATGCATATGGATCCATCTATATGATGGAAGTCATATAAATGCATTGTATTGTGTTTATAAAGTAATCTTCTCGGGTTACTTGATTAACCGCTCACCTGACAGTCCAGGTAGAAGCTAAATGCCAAACGGCCTAGCTATTTTACCTGTATATCTACAGTTAATGCAGCCTGAACATCTCTTCTCCCCCTACTAGCAATTTCAGCATAACAAGTGAGCAATTACACCACAGATAGCTGGCTTGTATTCAATTTCGATCTCATTTTCCAAAGTTTTTATTCTGCAAACATGAAAGTATATTAGGGAGTGGTCATTTTTTAACAACAGGGGGGGGTCGGTGGATTTCCGCGTGAGTGGGTCGAAAAAATTTTGGTCCCCCCGTAGGAGGGGTCAAATTTTTTTTGGTCCCCCCCTCAGGCAAGTTGAAATTGAGCGTGGCCGACCCCTTTGAGCTATAGTAACGCGCTGGCTTTTTCGCTAAAAATGGGTGCAATTTTTTTGGTCCCCCCCTCAAGAGGGGTCCAACTTTTTTTGGTCGCCCCCCTTCAAGGGGTCCAAATTTTTTTGGTTCCCCCCCCCCCCCAAATCCACCACCCCCCCCCCCCTGTTGTTAAAAAATGACCACTCCCTTACATATTTGTTTCAATTGAGTTACAGAGAAGATTGATACTCACAATAAATAATTAATTACCGCTGCATTATTTACTACAGCCACCCCCCCCCCCCCCCCCACTTCATTATTTCCGCATGAATACTTACAAAAAAGAGGAGACGTCATTGTACCTGTATGCATGTACCTGCAGGTTTAAACTTTTTTCCCAACGTATCTAGCAAGCAGGAATTTACTAAATAAGGCCTTTTTAAAAAAAGCTGTGTTCCGGTAACATTTCAAAAATAAAGAGCGTCGGTAGGTTGCTTCTTTTTCCCTTTTTTTTTACAATTCTTTTTTGGTAAAAAGGGAAAAAATGTCTTAAAATTTCTCAGAAATTAAAAAAATGTCCCCAAAAAATTAGGGTCGGCCCTAAAACGTAGCGTCGGTCGGGATACCGGAACACGACTTCTTTTTAGGCCTTAGTCTCGACATGAAGGCATTTCTAAATATACATAGTTAAATTACATTGGTTATGATTAGTATGTATTATAAGTAATGCTCACAGGTTGAGTGTATTAAATAATTGAGTTTATTTTGCCACGAGCAGCTCGGACGATGACGACATGCAGGGTGGATATGGGGGCAGTGAAGCCGACCCTAATGACAAGGAAAAATTGGCAAGGTAAGAAATAACTATTTATTCTATTATAAAAACAAATTGAGTGCAATCAACATAAAGGGAAACCATATATTTTGACATACCTTAATACAGTGTAGTATTGTTTTCCTTTGTTTATGCCGGGTATTATCTGCACAACTGCAGTTACACTAGATAATGCATGTATCATTGAATTCAGAAGTTCTTGAATAGCGTTTTCGTATAATATGTAGGACTTAAATTCTGGAGTCTCTGTCGACAGAACCTAGACAGCCGCCGGCATAAAGAACTAGACAAAATACAATACTTGATTAAAGATCAGACTCTGATATCACCGAGAATCACAGAAGATGAGGTCACTTAAGTATGATTGGTGAATTATGGTGATGGAATTGATGTACTCACTTAAATAAAGACCTACTCGGCTGTGTTTGGACAGGTTTGTAATGCAGTCTTTGTTTCAGCGACCTTGGTCCCAGCCCTACAGCTGGGGGTATAAAGTGACTGATGTGCAGGCCGGCCATGACCTGCCCTTGATGTTATGTTATGGTCCTATTATACAGCTTCCCTCAAGGATACCCCTGCGGCCTGCTGGAAACAGCAGACTAACCTTACTTGCTACATGTATATCATTGTACGTGTGCAAGTGCATTCATAGAGATTCAGGCATATTTCTTCGTATATTCCATGTAGAAAATGTGGCTACTGTGTGAAGTGTATGTCGTATTTTTTCCAGTAATTCTCTCGCTGTGAATCTGTAAAACCATAAAGTGTGTATTGGGGGGAGAGTTTAATACAATGGCCTTGGTGCGACATAAAAAATGTGGCCATAGTCATTGTATATTTCTGAGTATTGTGGGTGTCTGAAAAACAAATCCTTCATTTGAAGGTGTCGGGGGATATCATGTTTGAGAGGGGGTATTATTATTTAGCCACAGAAAACTTGCGCTGTTAATGGAACCAACATGTAATATTATATTATGTATAACTGACCAATTGAGATGTCATATTATGCTATCTGTGATAGATAGTGTCTTGTGTTCGCATGCTCTCTCTCAGGTTACTCTATTTTACATGTGAGATAACTGACTATCTGTGGCCTCGAATTCACCCATACAACATTCTAACTTGCCAATAGCATTCACAAATTGCTGGGATTTCGAAAAGAGGACAACACATCTTAAATCACATCTCCAATCTGAACTGAGAGAAGCTGGGTAGGGTTACAAAATGATATTATTGAAATATTTCGTTGGAGAGTCTATAAATAAGTGACAGAACGTGTTGCTGTGACTCATTGTCATTTTGTGTTGAAACAAGATGAATTTCAGGGTGCATCCATTTGAGATGAACTCAAAATTGATGAAAGAGATAATATCTGAAGACAAGCCGCCGCCTGAACATTACATTTGTTGAGTAGAGTTGACTGCTCTCGTATTTATGCAGGTCTTTATACTTTGTATTTCATAAATGAAGACAGTGGAAATTGTGAGTATAGATTTAAGTACCTCCCCTTTCTATACAGAGACTTTACAGTTTCGCAAAGAAAATAAAAGACCAAATGAAAGTATTTTAATCTGCAACTGCATGATCCCCTACCTGATTTCATTTCCATGGTACCACGGTGCCACTTCTTAATACTGTATCAAACTAGATCCTCGATCCATTAACAGGGGAAAACGCGATTGAAACGAAGTAAAATGTATTAATCTTCACATCGTCCTATGATTGATCATTATCGATTGGAATGCTTGGCGTAGTCCTTATACATTATACACAAATATGCCAACTCAGTGGGGAAGGATGGCAGCGTTAATTCAATAATATCATTTTGTACTTAGTTTCATGAACGGTTTCTCAATCCCTACCCAATTCTATTCTCTAGTTTGTAGGTCCTGTCTTTACGAAACAAGACAAGCAACTTCCTTATTCTGTTCATCTTTAGTGTATCTCTGCTTTTAGGTTCTGATCCCTTTGCTAGTGCTTTGCTGACATGAATCAATCATATTATATTCAGTTATGCCTGAAGATTTTAAAGTGGTTTACAATTTATTCTATGAAGAATTGGGTTTGACAACGTTTAATTTCTGAGTAGGTTGTAATGTATATTTTCCTGAGATGCCTATGTTATGTCTATGTTCTCCCTGCATTCTTCTCTTTCCATTGGATTAGAATTCCTCATTGTAATAATCATTGATGATCTCTTCCAGTGCCTCTTGGAGGAGGTATCATAGATGCCCCAATCACATACATTTGTCCAAAATGATGTTCTATTAATGTTTCTGAATCAACTTTAATATATTACATGAAATGTTGAAGAATTTACATATATATAGTCAGACTATGGCTACAATATCTACATATATCCCTAAGCCTTCTTTACACATTCACAACTACACTTTTTACTCTGAGAACTGACATTGCAATGTGGTAGGTTAAGCTAAATTTGATAGCACCATTAAATACACATTTTCCACAGGGACCGCCGATGTTGAATTTTGACATACAGTTATGTACCTTCTATGTGAGCTGAATTCATTAAGTACAGTTGTGTTATGTTTTCACGATGGTTTATTGATGTCAAGCATTCCTGTTAATCCTATTTTGCATCAGACCTATTGACCACCTGACAGACAGTTGTGCCATACACACACAAGTTGATTTTCTGAATCACCATAACAATACTAATTGTTAATCTGTGTTCCTGTTGTATTCTGGTTTGTATATGTATATTGACCTTCTAATGTCCAAAACATCATAGAGTATATAGCATGGGGTTTATATATTTTAAAGGTTGTAGTTTAAAGCATCAACTTCTCTCATGAAAGCTTTGTTCTGAAGCTTGAATACCATACATGTGCATTACTAATTTGTGGGCGTCTTGTTGAAAGGTTCTTCGGCTACATTTAGCCTCAAATTGAGCCCACTAGTAATGTTTATGTTTAGCAGAGAACCTGTCAAAAAGAAATATCAAAAGGAAGTATCTAAAACTTGCAGTGGTAAGGCCACTAGATTACGATTAATAACTTTATTTTGTGGTTGCCTTAATGCCTGTGGGCACAACATTGTCTGGTGGTTGTGGGGATGGTGGTATGTTCCGTTTGCTTACTTATCAAAGCCTGTTTAAACCATGTATTATTGTTTCCTTTGTAGAGAGAGCCATTGTGAAATTGAGCGGCGACGCCGCAATAAAATGACAGCGTACATGAACGAGCTTTGCGACATGGTCCCTACATGCTCCACACTGGCCCGCAAACCCGACAAGCTCACTATACTCCGTATGGCCGTGTCACATATGAAAAATATGAGAGGTAACCGTGTCCTCCTCAGCCTAACCCTCATTCTATTCATCCTCATCCTCTCTTATTAGAGGCGTCGCCTGGGTGAACTTAGTCTACTACTACTACTACTACTACTACTACTACCTCTTTTCGCCGCAGCCTTTGCCTACTCTTTTTTTTAATTTCCCTTTTTCGGGCCCCTTTGACCTCTAACCCACCCTTGTATGGATGGCCATGATTGGCCGATCGCTGAGCCAATAGCAGCCCTTCTTACAGCATGTTGCTAGTATTGCCTGTTTCTGTTGCAAGCCTGTATGCTGGAGCTCACCAAGCAACTCCCAGTATTGGACCCTCTATGGGAAAGCTGCAATCATGACACATCTGCCTTTTATATACAAAATCATTTAAGATGGCTTTAGCATCCTTCAAAATCAAGACTGCGCGTTTGTGTTATTTTTGGTGGAAATTGACCAAGGAAATTGTAGTCTAAGATACCATTGGTGTTGAGCAGTTGCTCTTCTGTTTAGGAGGGGCTCATTGCCTGGTGAGTCGCTTGGGTGAGTCATCGTTGATTTCTGTGCATCTGATCCATTCTATCTGCAGCAGTTTATGACCATATCTTGTATCATCAGTGAAACTGTCCTCAACACCAACAACAACATCCATAACAACAGCAACAACACCAGCACCATCAGGTTGTTAGGGCCAGCTGCCAGAACAAAACATTAACCCCCAATGGTATTGTGTAGTACCCCTCTTGGGAGGAAAAGAGGAGGGGGAAGTTCACAAACCAGACCCCAAAATACAAACTACCCTTGGTGTTGGTAACTGTTTGCTGACAGGTTCTGCGCCCTGTTTTCTTATAGGGAGAGCCATTGTGAGATTGAAAGACGTAGGCGTTGCAAGATGTCAACATATGTAAATGAGATGTGTGACATGGTGCCAGCTTGTAGTACGCTCGCACGTAAACCAGACAAACTTACCATTCTCCGCTTGGCTGTCGCCCATATGAAAGCCTTCCAAGGTAAAGTAGCGTGACGTAACGTAACCATGTTTTTTCATTGGTCGCCTTATATGGTAATAATGATAATAATGATGATCGCCACGCGGTGGCCGACAAAAGCAAACACGTGATTGGCTGTTCCTTGTCTGGCTCTCCATGTCGAGCCCCTCACCTTCTCCACTTTTTCTCCTCTGCTGTGGATACCACCACACCTCTCTCCAGCAACAAAACTCTCTCCGACACACTGCACCGACACCACCTGGCTTTTTGCATCTCGCTGTGTTAATAAGCTGTCGCCCGTGCAACCCAGGGCTGCCAACCGAAGTGGGCTGAGCGTCAATGTGACCCACCATAAGCAGTATTCCCTGCAAGTTCTCCGTGCCTGTGAGATTGGGGAATTACTAAAATGTTGGTGCATGTGGCACTGAAATCAAGAGTTGGCAGCTCTGTCTTCTTGACTATCCGCACTACTTTTGCTGAGGCACACCTCTGGCAGTGTTAAGCACAGTTTCTTGCTGGCTCAATGATTATGGCTATTCCCATAGCTCTGGCATGACTAAATTTCACAAGTAATTAAGACAAAAACTTTGAGGGACATTTAGCCATGTTTTCTTGAAAACAGTTTAGCTTTTTGGCATATCAGAATCTGCCAGAGTCCTACGTTCATGTTTTTCGCACCTGGTTATTTAAGTTTCTCAGAATCAATCCATCCCTCCATTCCTCCTATCTTTCCAATGTACCATAGAGAAAGAGGTCCGAAACCACTGATAAAACATATGAACATCATACATTGATAATATGAAAAAAAAGGATTGAGATGACTCGACGCCTCTCCCTACAGAAGAAATGGCCTTGCACCTGACATAAGATATGATGGTCATCTCCTGATCCAACCCTACACCTAAATACACCCTCCAAATAATAAGAGTAATGTCCCACCCTCACCACCTCTAGGTTTAGGAGCATGTTCACGCCCCTAACGCTTGTAGTCGGTGACACTTGATCCGCCGTAAAGCGACCTATGCGATTGTTTACGACCCGACAAAATTCTACTCTACTATTCCTATTTTTTTGATGAAATCTTAACTAAATTATTTCCTTTCTGTCTCTTCCTTCATATAGATGTTTGAAAATATTCCTGAATTGGATAAACAATATATTGCGTGCGAGTATTTCGGGTCGTAATGCGTCGCGTCGGTCGGTCTGCGTTGGGTTAGACCTAGACTTCCCTGTCTGTGCACTACCCTCTCCTAACCCTACAGTTGCCTGGTCATTGGGATGTTTAGCGGTGGCTGCCACCTCCACCACACAGGATCATACCTACAACACCACGTGCTACTATAGTACAGATCAACCATAACAGTGCCAGTCTCACTCAAAGTACAAACATGGCGTTAAAAAACAAGCTCATCGTTGTATTTGCGATATACGTACAGGATTATGAAATAAGACTGCTGAATAAAATCATGACTATGCTAAATAGCTTGAGATGCTAACTGTGTCGCTAGAAAATTGGAATTCCCCTCGAATTAGTAGTATGCAGTGTTTAAAAAGATATGCAGAGGGTCTTATTTTGAAGTGGAAACTGTAAGGAGTTACTAATAACTGAGCTGAGCAGATATAAGGAAAAGTAATGAAATTCTAGATTCTCAGCTGGTTAATTGAATGCTGGTTAATCTGTTCCCAATTGATGCAAATTGAGTTGACCTGGTAAAGAGTAATTACAAAATTTAATTGAAGGCTCAGTGATTTTCCGAGAGGAGATTCGCAGCTGATACCCAGCGATAAGAGCAACCTTGATAACCTTTTAGATTCTAGGTGTGTTAAAACTTATGCGTTAACATGCAGTTGATCACTATCTCATCAGTGGAAACATGTTATTATTATCGCCTGGTAAATATTTCTCCGTTGTATGCAAATCTACATTTAATCTAGATGAATAGACCAGAGTGGGCGATATGTCATGATTAATATAGAGACGCATAAGACAAATATATATATACCTAACTCTACTTCATTCTATGTCACCATAACAACATCGACGTCTCGGGTGTTATTTATGTTTATAACATGCCAATGGATACGGTCCACGTCAACAATTTGATTTAAAATGGCATTTTAGACGACGCGACAGAAAAGTAACGTTAACTCATCTCTTAACAAACGTGTTAGCCACATAAACGACAACATTACGTATAGAACTTTGTTCATGATCCAGTCCTTGTCCTCAAAGTGATGGTTTCATTGATGATACATCCCAAACAGGTGTAAGGGATTGTGATGTGTCCATGTTCGTCCAAATGACCAACGACCCCCCAGCTTTACCCGGCCCGAGCACTGCATGCGTCCACACACCACCCTCACTGCTGTAGGCATGCCTGCTGTGTGTAGCTTTAGTTACCTCTACTATGCCCCTGTTTCCTGCTACAGCCTCACGCTTAGACATTGCTTCTAGTCCACTGTGATATATTCTGTGTATGTAGTTAAATGTGAGTTCAATAAGGTTATATATCTGTAGCTATATTATTTACAGGAGGAGCAAAGGATTTTAATTCTATGGATGCAACATTGTTTTGTTCTTGTAGCTTCAACAGACATGCTAACATATTGAACTCAGTTTTGATGAAAGAAAAGATAGTTACAATCCTATGTTGAACTCACATGATGTACTAGTATGTGATATAGTGTGCCAGCGATATAGTAGTGAATTGCCGCTGGACTCCTATTGTTATTGTACTGGCTTTGATTGTCTTCACATAGATGAGACTAGATTGTTACACACATGTACTGGGAAATAAAACATTTAATATGTGTATTTTAACTCCTACAATTGTACGATGAGAGCCCCTGGCTCATGTTCTCATTAATTCCATGATGGACGGTTTGCATTAAATTGCAATGCATTGAAAATAATCCAATATTCTGGAAGAAGATATCGCCTAGGAAATATTAAATTGGGCGCGTTTCAATCCATGTATAAAACTGTTGGAGCACGCCAACGCATTAACAGGGACAAAAGTTTTCAATTTTTCCCTGGTTTCAAGAACCTGTACTTTACCATAGAGGACCTTTATTCGGGGGCCTCAATTTCAAGTGTTTTTGAGGTTGGTCACTTTAATCCCTGTATTAAGGCCATAGATGGCTGGTGGTTTAAGGGGGCTGTATAAGGGGTGTTGTGTGTGGTATCTAACCCCACTGTTGTTACCACCAGGCACCGGTAACACGAGCACAGACGGGTCCTACAAGCCGTCCTTCCTCACAGACCAAGAGCTCAAACATCTCATACTAGAGGTAAGTAGTAGACAGAACCAACCCTAACAAGATAGTAGACAGAACCAACCCTAACAAGATAGTAGACAGAACCAACCCTAACAAGATAGTAGACAGAACCAACCCTAACAAGATGATGACATCGTAAGATATGTGAAACTTAAGACTGAGTGGGTAGAATTAGGATATGTAACTGGATATAAGTAAATGCCTTATGGCTGTGTGTAAATTAACGTAGCACTTGTAGCTCGGTTTGAGTTAGGGTTAACCTAAGATCACATTAGAATATGTAACTGAATATATGACAGATAGGTATATATATATATATATATATATATATGCATTGGCCTATGTTGATGCCATATGGATAGATAATTGAATATATGACAGATAGGTATATATACATTGGCCTATGTTGATGCCATATGGATAGATAATTGAATATATGACAGATAGGTATACAGTCAGGCTTCGATTTCCCGGTCTCTGATAAGTCGGGCATTCACTTATCGGCCACTAATTGGATCAGGACCATTTTAATTGCTCTTTATCTGTATATGATAAGTCGGTCATTCATGTTTCCGGTTTTGGTCAGTGGTTTTGAGAACAAGGGCTGTTATTAGTATGATAAAATGCTGCCATAACTCGGTTGGTGGGTCTGCTGGTGGGTCCGCTGATGGGTCTGCCCACACTTTAATATGATCTTAGCTGCCACAAACAACTCATATTACCAACTGGCTACCGCCTTACCACAGCACAAACATAAAGTACTAAGCATTTAGCCCCTTGGTGCACAATGCTCCGGGGACAATGCTTATTAAAAGCTTGCTTGTCTGCTTACTGATAAACAAACAAACCTGCGATATATACAAAGAATAAATGTGTGTGGGAGAAGGGGGCGGGGGGGCGGGTTACTAATGTAAAAAAAACTTTGCATTGTGAATAGATTCACTGTTAAGGATTTACCATTTTAATCTTTACACGCTTTATTAAACAATATTCACTTGATAAATATCATCTTCCAATATACTTAATTACACGTTTTCTATGTTAATCAAGATATTTAATCCCTCCCCCCCCCCCCCCTTATATGTAGGATACATCACCACTACACATACCCCCAACCCCGTCATTTCACCCACCCGGTCGATTCGGACATCGGTCAACTTTTAAAACAAACGGGGGTGCCCGGGAAATCGAGGCCTGACTGTATATGCATTGGTCTATGTTGATGCCATATGGATATGTAATTAAATAAATAACAATATTATACCGTATTCGACGTAATAAGGGCCCTCCCCTTTTAAGGGCATTTTCAGACTAGAACAAAGGCTCACATTTTCTTATTTTGGAGACAAATAGACTTAAGTACTTAAAACGCCATGAAAATAATTTTATAAGCGCCCAGGGCGTTTATTACGTCGAATACGGTAGTCTCTATTCAATGGTCTATGTAGAAGTTAACCGCTACATACGTTGTGTACTTACAGGCAGCGGACGGGTTCCTGTTTGTGGTACAGTGTGACACGGGTCGTATCATCTACGTCTCTGATTCCGTCACGCCTGTCCTTAACCAGACTCAGGTAACACTTGTTAGCAACCATTACTACTGACTGATTTAAGGACTCTCCTTTGTTCAAGTTTTTAAAGTAATTATCATGCATAAAATCAAAACTAGTTTTATCATGCATAACAGGATGGACGTATTAACCCATAAATACTAGTAATTAACCCACAGCTATAGCCCTGTATGCATTATATTGGTGACAGCCTAGGCTGACTACGAGTCGCAGACGAGTGTACTTAGGCGTGACTACGCCACTATAATGTATACAGAGCTATAGCTGATGTTTAACCGACTTATGCCACACTGGTGGTGATTGTTTTTCTCACCTATTGTACATCTTGAGGCCACCGCAGACGGGCCCGATTCGATCGGTAACTAGGCAGATAGGGTGTGTGTGCGGGGTCGTCCTCCTGATCAAGTCGGGACGATCAAACATGGTTGATATTGCCCGACGCGATCGACCAATTAAGTCTGCCGATCGGTTCGGGCCCGTCTGCGGTAGCCATTATACAGACAGGCAGTTTTTTTTTGTTCTCACGGCCAAATGTGGTACAATGTATAAGTGTATATATAAATGTAACCCTCTTTGTCTGTTGTGTCCAGACGGATTGGTTCGGTAATAGCCTGTATGAGCTTGTCCACCCAGACGACCTGGAGAAGCTCCGTGAGCAGCTCTCCACATCAGAGTCCCAGAACACGGGGCGGATACTAGATCTGAAAAGTGAGTTAACATACAACTATAGTCCTAAATATCCTGATGTTTTGTACTACTTTAATTTGTTTGATCATGTTGGGTAATACAATGTATCAAGGACCCAGTCTTTCATGGCAAAACACACAGTGTAATTATGAGTATGGTTTCTCCTAAATCAATTATGTTTATTTATGTATTTCATATCAAAGAAAATTGCGATTGAGAAATACTACCATTATTAAATTTTGTGTTTATTTAATCGCAGTAGTCACAGGGGATAACAGGTAATTGGAATGACTAAGCACAGGTGCGTTTAAACGCACAATTACAGTACATAGAAGTGTCTGACTTAAACCAATGTTTCTGTTTCTTCCAGCTGGCACTGTTAAGAAGGAAGGGCACCAGTGTAAGTAGATAATGACTTTCTATAATGTCCTAATTTCACCGGCCAGCAGAGAAAGGTCCACAATAATCTTACGATTAATAATACGATATTTTGTAAAATCATATCGCCTAGACCAGTAAAAATAGTTAGGTATCTAGTATATAATTTTAACTAATACATTGTACATGTAACATTAATAAAGTTTAACACAGATAATCCTCAAACGGTTCCCACATTTATGCTGTAATTATTATTACATTCATTGTCTTTTTCCTCCTGAACAGCCTCCATGAGATTATGCATGGGGTCGCGGCGTGGTTTTATCTGTCGGATGAAGATCGGAAACATGCCGGTGGACCCCATGACTTCCAGCCACACAGTTAGAATCCGACAGCGGAATACATTGGGTCCGTCTTCGGACGGTCAGCAGTACGCGGTAGTGCACGTGACTGGGTACATTAAGAACTGGCCCCCTTCGGGTATGAGTGAGTCTTCTTTGGCAAATGCGCTCAATTGTTGTCTGATAGAGATAGTAGTAATGTTACTTATCTGATCGTTCTGTATGGAGTATGGGTTTCATGAGAGGATGTTTCATCGGTCCAATAAGCTACAATGTGTTGACGTCAGGGAGAAATCGCTGATGTCCATTTATAGTGCTACTGTCGTGAAATCTATACTCCATGCTATGCGAGACTGTTTAATATAGGTAATATCATAGACAATTGAAATTTGAAACCAAAAGATAATCAAAAGATTTCGTGATAAGTGTTAATTTGTTCCCGATTCTAAATCTAAATCATTATACAATTTCTAAGCTCATAATATGTATTTTAGAATTACGGAAAAAAGTAAGGGGTATATAAGGCCACACCAAAAAAAAAAGTTGGTCAATGGATTTCACTTTTCAAAAAATGGTGTGAGCGAGCGACAATTTTTTTTTTTTTTAACCAGCCTCAGACAAAAGTTCCTAGTGGACCCCTAACATGAAAATTTATTGGTTGATCTGGGGGAAATACTGGAAGAAAATTTGAAAAAAAAAAAAAAATTCTCAATTTTGAAAAAAATTAGGCGAGCGAAATCCATTGACAATTTTTTTTTTTCAAATAAATAAATTTCCTTTTCCGAAAATATGGTGCGCGAAATCCATTGACCAACTTTTATTTTTGGTCTGGCCTAATATTGCATGTAGTTAACACACCCAGTTCGCCTATGTTGGTCTGTAACGACTTGTAACACTGAGAGTCTTATGAATAGTCCATCCTTCAGGTGTGCAAATAGAGCGGGCCGATTCAGATGAACCACACGGGAGCAGCCATTGCTGTCTTGTCGCCATTGGACGTCTCCAGGTGACCTCTACCCCGAACTGCACCGACCTGAACGGACCCAACAACGCTACCGAGTTCATCTCGCGTCACTCGGTAGACGGAAAGTTCACCTTCGTAGATCAAAGGTGAGTCGGAGGGGGGAACGTTGGGTTAGTCTTGGCTTTTTCAGGGATTGTATGTTGCAAACGGGGTAAGCCATTGAGCCCGCAACCCTCAATACAGGCCCTGCAGGGACCTGTATCTTGGCAATTACCTTTCATGACCTACAGGAATTCCTGCAAGAAATATCTCACTTTCAGTGTGTCGTCATGTCATACATCGTTGAAAAGATGTTGAGCCAAATCCATTCGTTCTCTTTTAGTAAAACTTCTTTTGACTCAAGATCGTACCCCTGATAATAAAATGAGTGGACAACTATGCTTTGAGCTTATCTGGCAAATTCTTACGATAGTTACTTTAGCCCTCAGGCAATTCTGACTTCACAATAACATTCATGTTTCTCATAATAACAAAAGAGATGACCTGAAGCATATGATAATAATGATAATAATGATAATGATGATGTATTGAGTGGATGTTGGTTGTCTGTTGTCAGGGTGACTGCTGTGCTTGGCTACCAGCCGCAGGAGCTTCTCGGCAAGCTGGCCTACGAGTTTTACCACCCAGAGGACCAGGCACACATGAAGGACAGCTTCGAACAAGGTCAGTCTCCCCTCACAGTGCTAACCATACTAATCTAGTCCCTAATAAAGTGTATTTCTGGGCTGAATTAGGTTAATTTCCCATTATAGAATTGAACAAAATAGGAAGATTTCCTACTGTTTTGATGACTGTTTTTAAAGAAGTGGAATCTATACTGTAAGAAATAAGTTATTTGAAGGAATATTCTTCTACCGGTAGTAATTATTGCTTTATAACAAAAAATTGAAAAATTCTTCTTTGATGGCAAACCATGATATTTCTTTTAAGATATCCTTTACATTTGTGTATCCATGATGTGTTTTACAGTGCTGAAGTTGAAGGGACAAGTGATGTCGATTATGTACCGATTCCGGGCTAAGAACCGGGAGTGGGTGTGGCTTCGCTCCTCCAGCTTCAGCTTCCAGAACCCCTACACAGACGAGGTGGAGTACATCGTCTCCACTAACTCCTCTGCCAAGTGAGTAGAACAAAGTTGATATAGTATTACACTGTACTGCTCTCAGAAAATGTGCCCTCTGAGCAATGAGCCTTCGGGTTGGGGAAATCAGGGAAATTTATGGGAAAAATGGGGTTTGTGAGAGAACCTTTAGTGCTATTAGAAAGGACCCTTCTTTTTTCTGGTTCTGGCACACTTTCTATATTAGATAAAAGCTCACCTTCATTCCTAGGTGGGTTTGTATGCTGCTTCATAGATACTAACTTGTAATTACCCTTTTACAGACAACAAAGTGCTGGTGCCCAGGGCGCTACGGAGCCCGCAGCAGACCACACCCCCAACATCAGCAGCTACCGGCAGGCAGACAGCAGTTCTATGGCTATTATGCAGAAATCGGCAGAGTATGACCGCTACCCTGACATGTACAGGTCAGCAGGAATGATACCTGGCCAAGGGCTATCAGGTAGGTTGAACCACATCGAAAGAATATAGATACTGTCTTAACATTGAAATAAAAACTATTGTAATGGCCTCCATCAACACCAGAAAAGCCGAATATTTGAATTTTGGAGGTTTACTTATGAATTGATGTTACCTTTTAGAGTGTTACTATGTTCTAAAGTGCTATCGAATTTGTAAATTAAAAAGCATTATGGAGTATTATCCCCTTTGGTTACCTGCTCACGACATGGGGTATCAGTCTTTTGTCTGATGTGAATTTTTAGACATTACTAGAAAATGCAAAATAATTAATATCATTGATTTCCCTTTACCAATACCAGCCGCCCAGGACTTGTACAACAAGTACCCTGGAGGCACGTCGACCATCCAGTACCCGACCACAGGTTCTGCCAACATGAGTGGCCTGGCACAAACCAACAGCCTGGGTACACAGTTAGCCCGGGGCACCTCCCCCTCACAGCCCTCCACATGGCCCACCAATTACCGCACTCCGGTGAGTTCTCGTCACAAAAGGCGGGGTTTTAGTTTTCCCTGAATTAAATTTCATTATGTCGCGAAGATCTAAAATTATTTTTTTTACATCGCGAAGATCTGTACTTAACTATTGAGGACCTTAAGTCAGGAGCCTCAATTTGAATATTTTAATTTTCTTAATTGGTCACTTTCATCCCTGTAGAATAAACACTGTAAAAGGGCTTTTGACTGCGTCTTGGGTTTTCTTCAAAACCCAGTCCAATACTTGAAATTTCAATACTCCACCATACTAATCGACATAAAACTATGGTAATGCTATTAATTTGTCAACTTTAAACTTTGTGTCATATGGACGATGTGTGTATGGCTCGTGAAAATATACACACAACGCATTTTACTGTGATAGTAAACATGTAATTCCAGTTAATGAACACTAATTGAGTGTTTTCTTGATAACTATTTTTAGACCGGAACAGACTACACGTCGAGTCGGGTACCAACCACCTTCAGCCAAATGAGTCCATCCGGCTCAGGCTCACCAGGTAAGGTGTTAACTTTACTCGACATGGTACCATTCTAAGGCCCTGATATGCCGTAGTGTTTTACCAAAACAAAAGGAGAAAATGTGGATGAAGCAGTCAATGTTGTCGGTCAAATGATAAATGTTTAGGTACTGCCTTGATATTCGTAATTTTTGCAAGAAAACTAGTTTCTCTATGAACATTGAGTAAACTGTAGATGGCAATGCTGTATTGTATCAACATATATAATGATATACATAATATAATATTACATGAGTATATAATATTCCTAAATATAGTGTTGACATTGTGTCTTTGTGTTGTAGCCGCACCTACCTACACACAGCTGCAAGGCGGGCGGGTACCCTCCTCACAGTCCGGCAGCTATCCGCAGCCCGGCGCCGGCTCAGTGTGGCCACATTGGCAGTCATCGGCCGATTCCCAGCAACAACAACAGCAACAGCAGCAGCAACATCCACAGCAGGCATCGCACGGAGGCCAACCTGGGGCACAGGGGGGCCAGTCGGAGGAGTTCACCGATATGATGGGCTTGCTGGCCACTTCGGGCAGCGAGTTCTCGGATCTCACCGGCATGTTCCAAACATTCACCGAGTAGAGTCGGGTAGCACTATGGGTCTAGGGAGCTTCTTTTGTTACGCTGTGAATCTTATTGCCAATGCAAATAAATGGTGGTTGGCACACCCTTAGAGTTCCACCGCGAACTCCAAGAATGCGGCAACCGGATCATGCTTTATGATCCACCTTTTTAGGTTACTTTGTCCACACTCGCCAATTAATGTAATACATATGGAAAATATGTGAAACCTGAGCAAGAATTGCTGCTACATGAAGGTAGACGTTGATGCAATAATAACCTGTCGGCCATGGCCAACACTACTGGGCACAAACAGAAACAATAATAACCAACTGCCAGTTTGATAATATCTATAGATCCTGCCAAAAATAAATATAAAGGACTCTATAAGAACATTCTCACATATGGTCCAGTTTCCTGATTCTATTATTGAACGCTGAATAGCTGGTGCACTGTAGAGTAGCTGCACTTTGGTATAATGGAATAATGCACCCCAATTTGTATGTTTTGTTATTAAGGGCACATTCCCCTCAGATTGCCTGAGATCACAATGACTGTAGTTAAAAACAAGACATGTCTAGTGTCATAATCAAAAGTTGTAAAAAAATTGCCTGTGGTTCCAGTATTTAAAAGAATGAGAGACAATTTGTGGAATTGACAGGTAATGTCTAAGTTTACTCAACGGTTCCCGACAGTGTTTTTGGTGTTTTTAGCATCGCAATTGTAGTACTAAGTATATAATTGATTTTATCTGCAGTGTAAATAGAGGGATAATAAGAAATATATTATATTGATGATACACCAATGCGTGCTTGCGCTGTTTCTGCTCGATTTATTAGGGGGGAATGTAAAGTTGGGATGAGTGCCCACCTGGCCAGTTCATACAATGTGTATTTTTATATCATTTCAATATGTTAACCCATGTCAGCCCCCCCCCCCCCAACCAACACCTCTCCAGAAAAAAAAAAGAAATGTTTTGCCATTGTGAATATATTTGTGAGGTAAGATAGATGTGTTCAAAAACGGAATTCAAAGAAAACATTCCTTTAGGCCACATATTCTTGTAGGTGTTTTCATTCAATGTTATTGGATAAGTATTCCTCACTAACCATTTTGTTTTGGAAAATAACTCAATATGTGATAACAGATGAATAACCTGAAATGAACCAGTTTTGACATATTTGATAAAACCTCCTACTCAATACCTTAAAATAGTTCTAGGAATCCTTAATGGTTATAACCTGCTTGGTTCCGGGTACAATAACTACTAATACGCATTTCATTTCACTATTGTCCCATTGACGTGCATGTATGGAGTGAGTGTGTTATGAGTGCGGAGACCAGACACAATATATGTTATCTACAGTGGTATTGACAGATTACGATGGCGCGAGGTGTGGTTTAAATAGGTTACCAGGTCACTTTTAATGGTGTGGGGAACCCTATAGATATTCTCCATACTTTAACCACTGACAGTAAACATTAACCCACGAGTAGTTAACAGACTGTGGATCGCGATCCTTACATTTGTTCAATATCGAGTATGTTGTGTTTTTATAACCAAATAAAACCCTAATTTTGGCTGGAGAAAAAGGTGACAGCACGTTTAAAGTTATAGTAATATTATATTTCGAGAAAGGGAACGTGGCTACTGCACAGGAATGAATGAGACGCGGTGATGTCAATCTTTTTTTTAAGAGTGTGGATCAGAATTGTCTACTTGTTGTACATTCAGAGGGTCAGCTCTGTATTTTGACTGATACTATAATTGTGTATGTATCTCATGTTTGCTATCGCACATGTCTAAAAATAAGGACTCGCCCTTGTTGCCTGGTATATCAAATACATCCTGATGATTTCTTTCATATAGTCTTAATCCCAATTCATACCTTTTTTTAAAGGTACAGCTTAAGATAAAGTATTTAACATTAATAGAGTGTCGTGGGATAACCCATGTGCTAATCTGATATAAAACTGATATGGTGTTAGTTTTGTGAAGATATCCAGCTAAATATGGATGGATAGGAAGAGCAATTCTAAGATACTGAAAACAATTACAAAGGCTATTTATACTTCTGAAGGTATTTTCAACAAATGTCCACAAAACAATTGAGAATTTAATTTCAAACAGGAACACGCTGACCCGAAATATCCATTTTGATAACTTTTTTGTCATTGTCTTATATTATTGCCCAGCAATAAATGTAGTCTCAATTATGAATGTGAACTAAAAACAAGTTGTGCTTTGTTCTTTACTTCAGTCTATCAACACTTGAATATGTACAATCAAAGGGAAATTTCTCGAATCATTATTTATTGATCGCAAACCCTGTTTTCAGAAGCAAGGCTTTAGAGAAATTCATACAAAAAATACTCTTTGCGGGCGAGCATCAACTATAGTTGATGCCATGGCAGGGCGAGCATCGACTATAGTCATAATAACTCTGGGATTCAGCAAAGCCTCGTCCTTAGGGGAAATTCCTGCAAAAAGTATCGCCCTCCCAGCTACATTTATCAATTTTTAGCCGCCCTCAAACGTACTGATATATAAGTCGTTGAGGCTAGGTAGCTAAGTCAAACTGCTACATGTTAATTTTACCTCGCGTAACACTTTCGCCACGGTGACAGCAGCCGCTGTCAACGTTACTGCCACGACGGGAGATACAGTGTCGGGCGGGGGTAAACAGGAGGAGAAGCCGGCTAAGGCCGCCTTTCAGCTAGATGGGGCCGGTGACAGCAAGCTCGCTTCGCTTATGTGGAAGATGCAATCTCAACAGGAGGAGGATAACAGGCCAGGGATTAAGTTGGATCATAATGTGGCAGTGCTGATTGATAGCCTTTGTGCTGCTAAAACCACAGGTAAAGATTTACAGGAATTATGCAAGAAATATCCCCCGCCTGTCAATACTACCAGGGTGATTACGCCGGAGTTGGAGAGAGAGGTCATTATCATCGTTGATTCCAACCCCAAGTCGGCCAACGCTGTGAAGCAGGAGGACCAACGGTGGGTCTACCTTCAGAAAGATATTGTGTCTGCTATGGCTGCTATAGCCCCTATAGGCGACCTTATGGTTACCGCTGGTGACAAAATCCCACAGTTAAATGATTTGTGTGTTAATTTCAAGGACGCTATGCAGCTGTTAGCCTCCGTCAACTCCTACATATCAAAAGAAAGGAGGGACCGGTTGGGATCGTCCATGAACACTGATCATTTCAAGCATTTCTGCAGTAAACTGGAGGAGGGGGGTTCACCAGCCTACCTGTTTGGTGGAAACCTGGGGGAGTCTACCACGGAATTAGAGACGGCCAGAAAGACGGCCCGAGTGATATCTAAGGATACCCCTCAACCCACGGCTCAGCAGCAGGGCCAAGAAATTCCAGGATAACCGCCAGGGCAAGCCTTATAACCAAGTTGGGGGGTGGAGGAATAAAAAAGCCCACAACCAGTCTGTGTATGGGGTACAAGGCATGAATCAACCCTTCCTCATGATGCACCCCGGCAACATGTTCAGGCCATGGGGTCCGAGGTTCCATGGCCCTAGACCCCAGGGCCAAGGAGGGTATCAGGCCCACAAGCAGCAGCAACAGCAGCAGCAGCAGCATGCCCAGCAGCAGCAGGGTTTTACCAAGAGGGGGCCTCGGTAGAGCAGGTGAGTTCCCCTTCTACTTCTGACACTGCTCATGTAGAGAAGATAAAATCTATTTCTTGTAGAGTAAATCAGTGGATGAAAGTCACTAAGGATCCGTGGGTGCTGGGCATGGTACAGGGAGTAACTATACCTTTAGAGTCCTGGCCTTGCCAGGACTCTATCCCTATGCCTTATAGGTTAAAGGTGCATGAAAGGCCCTGCATGGACGAGGAGGTGTATCACCTACTTCAGAAAGGGGTTATAGTACAAGTCCAACATGAAGAGGGACAGTTCATCTCTAATGTATTTCTCAGGCCCAAACCAAATGGTTCACATAGACTTATATTGGATTTGACTAGGATGAACGAGAATGTTGAGTACCAACATTTTAAAATGACAAATTTGCAAACTGCCATTGATATGCTTAGGCCTGGGGCCTGGATGGGTTCTGTAGATCTTAGGGAAGCATATTATTATATAGAGATCAGGCAGGAACACAGAAAGTTGCTCAGATTCATCTGGAAAGGGGTTCTATATGAGTTTCAGGCAATGCCCAATGGGCTGGCCTGTGCCCCGAGAGTGTTCACTAAGATCCTTAAACCGGTGAGGGAAGACGGTCATGAGTGTTTTCCGTATATAGATGACAGTTTTATCATTTCTGACACTTTTGAGGGTTGTGAGGACACTATTTCCAGTTTGGTACACTCGCTGGAAGAGTTGGGATTCAAGATACATCCGGACAAATCCAGCCTTACACCGGCAAATCAGTTGATCTTCTTGGGGTTCTGGTTGGACTCAGAAAATATGACTATTAGGCCTACGGAGGAGAAAGTGTCAAAATTCGAGAAGGCAGCTAGGGAGTTGTTAGAGCAGGAAACACCCACTATCAGGGAGGTGGCGGGTGTTGTAGGCCTCATGACAGCTTATGCTGCAGGAGTAGAGTATGGAGGGGCTCATATAAAGGGGCTAGAAATAGAGAAGAATGTGGCCCTAGCCCGGTGTAGAGGAAATTATGATGGTACTATGTGGGTAGGCCCAATGGGCCGGCTGGACATAGAATGGTGGAGGACCACCCTTCCTACTGCATTAAGGTACATTAAACTAGGGGGACCGGATTTGGAAATATTTTCAGATGCGTCAGACCTAGGCTGGGGAGCCCATCGGGGTGATGACACGGCCGGGGGCAGATGGGTTGGAAATTCTACAGATGGGTTGGTTATTCTACCATACCAACATACAGGAGTTAACCCTTTAGGGCCGAGCATCGACTATAGTCGATGCCATGAACGGCCGAGCATCGACTATAGTCGATGCCATGAACGGCCGAGCATCGACTATAGTTGACATAACTCTATGGGAATCAGCAAAGGCTCGGCCCAGGGAAAGTTCCTGTGAAAAGGTCTCGCCCTCATCACCAACAAATACTTTTTTTGGTCGGCCTTAAAGGGTTAATGGGAGTGATGAATGCACTGTTAGCGCTAGTCCCTGAACATGGTGTGTTGGTGAAAGTGAACACCGACAACACTACTGCATTGGCCTGTATTAGGCATATGGGTGGAACCAAGTCACTGGAGTGTAATAGGGTGGCAGGTGAGATTTGGGACTGGTGTGAGACCAGGGCCATACAACTGATGGTGGCACATGTACCAGGGGTTGACAATGTCATTGCTGACTACTATTCTAGGCATTTGGAGGATGATTTAGAATGGGAATTACACCCGAGATTATTCAAAAGGATCTGTGCCACATTTGGAGAGCCTAGTATTGATTTGTTTGCTTCAAGAATCAACAATAAACTAGATACTTTTGTTGCTTGGAGGCACGAACCACATGCCTGGAAGGTAGATGCTATGTCAATAGACTGGTCTGCTGACTACATGTACATCTTCCCTCCTTTCAGTTTGCTGACCAGGGTGCTTCAAAAGATCATCCAAGATCGAGCAACGTGTGTGCTGGTGGCTCCCAACTGGCCAGGGCAACCGTGGTACGGCAGACTGAAGTCGGCAACTCAGAGGAGAATAACCTTCCACAGGAAAAGAGGAAACCTGATTCCGCACGGGGAACCCAGCAACAAACACAGCATCAGCAGGGTTCCTCTGTTGGTATCTCGTTTTTTCTAGGAAAAAAGCTACAGAGAAGGGGTTATGACCAGGATTCTATTGATTATATTTTAAAGTCAAGGAGAGACTCCACTTGTAAGACTTATTCAGTTTACCTTAGAAAATGGGGAAAATTCTGTCTGACCCATGGGGTTAAGTTCTACTCGCCCAAACTCCCGCAGGTGTGTCAATTTTTGTCGGGTTTGGCGAAGAAAGGTCTCCATTATGGGGGCATGAACATTGCTCGGTCAGCATTGTCAGCTGTATTAAACCAAGTTGAAGGGTACCCGGTAGGGAAACACCCATATGTCTGTGCTCTAGTGAAGGGCAGGTACCATGATGACCCAGGAGGCCCCAGGTATGACAAATTCTGGAATGTGAACAGCATATTCAACCTGTTTAGAAAGTGGGGAAAGAATGAGTACCTATCCCTAAAGCTACTGTCTTTTAAGTTGGCAGTTCTTATACTGCTCGTGACCTCCCAGAGAGGCCAAACTGTGATTAACTTGGACGTGTCGACCTTGGAGTTGACTGATGTTGCAGTGTTCAGGTTAAAGGTGTTATTGAAACACAACAGGCCTGGAAGGCCATTGGATGTGATCACGCTCAGACCCTTCCCAGAGGAGCCTGTGTTGTGTGTAGTGAGGACACTGAAGTGTTACTTGAAGAGGACTGAAAAGCTGAGAGCTAGGCCTGCAGGGTTGCTATTGAGCTACATCAGCCCGTATGAACCAATCACCCGAGGCACTTTGGCTAACTGGGCTCTAGCGGTATTCAGGATGGCCGGACTAGAGAGGAAGTATGCCCTTCACTCTACCAGGGGTGCATCAGCCTCTGCTGCCAAAAGGCTGGGTGTATGCCTGAATACCATCATGAAACACGCCAAGTGGCGTTGTGTGAAGAGCTTCGCTCGGTTCTATGACAAAGACATTGACCAGGAGACAGAAGATGTGGCGACAGCGCTGCTGAAAAACTCTCGACCTAGGCCTCATGTGAGGCGGTGACATGTCTAAATTTGTTGAAATACGATAATGCCAAGTATTCATTGTAGTTCTTGGTACGTTTTACACATGGATGTATTACTGTATGTAGCCTTGGATGAAAAGGTTTTATGTTTAAATTTGGAGAGGAGGCAAAAATGAAGCCTAATGAGTTCAGAAATTATTGTTCAAATAAATGGTTGAGTTTACAAAACTGTTTGGACTGTATTCTGTGCTGGGGATCTCTCAATAACATAAACTACCTGCTCTAAAATTCTCGTCGGTTACCACGGTAACACCGAAAGTGTTACGCGAGGTAAAATATTAGAATTGTACAAGGCTTACCTTGGTAAGGTGAAGTAAAATTAGGATTTTACCGAGAGGAACACGTGGTGTTCCGGGGACGCCCTTAGCCTCCCGCCCAAGTGGCCTTGAATGACCTGGTTCAAGTTTGGTATGTGGTAGGGACTGTTCCTTTGTTTATTACAGCACTAATTTTTGATAATTAAATTAGATGATGGACAAGTGTTTGTTTTTTGGATTAGGGGGTGGGGTTTACCAAGGCTTTATCTGCCTGGTACAATTTAAATTAATCAACTTAGGGTAGTTTAGGTTATGACCCCTCCCCAGCCTCTCAAAGCTGAAGTCACGCATGCGCATGGCTGCTCTTCTCGTCTGTTCCCCCGGAACACCACGTGTTCCTCTCGGTAAAATCCTAATTTTACTTCACCTTACCAAGGTAAGCCTTGTACAATTCTAATATAAAATGCAAGGTCGTTGGTCCAAGTGTACCGTCCGTAACAATCAACCCTACCCCCTAATATACCAGGTGCATATCCACATGTGGATAGTCCCTCCACGCACCTTACCCTATTCTATGGGGTGCGTCACTGGTCTGAACCTAGTGGCTATTACGGGTGCTACATGTATATGATAAATGCCCTCCCTCCCTACGCCCTCTTCCATGGTGTGTAGTGTTGGAGGTTCAAGGACCCTTGCTTCGATAAAAGTGTAGGTCTATACCGGGTTTTACCCAAACAGACAAAAGACACTATTGTGATCCACCATAGTTTTGCCCTCCACCATCATATCACTCTCATTGAAGCAACCGTACTCGCTCATGGAACAAGTTGATCTCCAATGTAGTTTTCTCACCATGAACATGACCCCATGCTATTGAATGGCGTGAAACACTCATTACTCCCTCACTCACTCATCACCTCCCAATTGACTTATTTAAATCCAAGGCTGAGTGAATCCTCAGTGATAACAAACAACAATATCGATCTTGGTGTTCTTAGACAGTGGAAGAAAGGCACTGTTCTTTCCCCTAAACAATATCACTTTCAATGAAAACCTATGCATCACAAAGATATTTACAAGGCATTACTTATGATTAGCAACGTGCAAACACTTTTTATTTTCTTTTTGGTCTGATTAAAAAGAAGTTGAAGCTAGAGCAAATAATAGACGTCAAGACGGAATTTTATTGAGGGACATGGAGGGATGAATGAGGGACATGGAGGGATGAATAAGGGACATGTAAGATGAGTTAGGGACATAGAGGGATGAGTGAATAAGCTAAAAAAAACAACTAAAAAACGTCAGGGATAAAGTTAAACTTATATTCGATGAAAAGAAAAATCACTCAGCTGCCTGCATGAGACCTCCCAGCTAACAAAAAAAAAGTTATTTTACGTCAAAATAACGTTTAAAACAAACTTTGTATAAAGTTATGCCATAGTAAGGAGCCTTAGAGAAACGTTATATAACGTTATAAAATGTTGCATAACGTTTTTCTTTACTGGGCTCTGAACCTCACTGGTCCAATGTACACCTAGGCAATACAGGTGAGGAAGGGGAGTGGTGCCCCCTATTAACCACTATCTGAACCAGGCATATTGGGTCTGCTTCTACCCATTTATTGATTCATAATTGTGATTCTGACAAAACCCAAGATGACCAGCAAAGAGTTATGTTGTTTCGATTTCATATGTACAGAATGGGAGTCTGGGGTGCCAGCAGTCCAAGAATCACACTCGATCACAACACAACTGGGGAAGTTCACAACTGCGGCCTCTTCAATCCGATTTCTATAGTGAAAAAGCCTGCCATTCCCAGTCCCAGCGTGGCTATTAGTATGTAGAGTTTAATGTAGGTGCAGAGGTAACTGCTGTAGGCAAAGGCTATAATGAACCCGATAGCCTGCCACAGATTATAGTTGGAGAATGCCGCCTCAAGGTCCTTAGGAAAGATGCAGCTGTACATAGCTGGAACAAAGATGGGTGTTTAGGAAGGGTTTGTGTAACAGTTGTAGGTTTCTCAAAAAATCTTAATGGATTCAAATTTCTGCAAAACCAAAGAAATGGTAATAGGTTAGGAACAACTAGGTTTCCTAGGTCAGATTTTGTTTCTTTTTCTTTTTCTTTCACTGAGAGGGTACACAACCTTAAATTTGTACTTAAATGTTAAGAAAATACCAAGGCCTACCAGACTGCTGTGAATTCCAGACTGCCCCAGCTGTACCCCAGACTGCAGCCAGTACAAACAGAACTGCCACCTGATGGGTGTTTGGTTTCCATAGCAACAGCGTCACCTGAGCACCAAGGTGGAGGACAGCTCCTGCAAAATATATTTTGTTACACGCGATGATATCTATAAACATCTCAATAGGAAACTAGATGTCTAAGCTTTTTAGATTCAAAATTATTTCTGATTTGTCCAGGATTTAGGACGCGGTGAATAAAAGATTGGAGGGGGATTCAGATGGCTTGTATCTATCAATATCAAAGCAAGTAATATAACCCTCACCTCTGGCCTTTTTACCTATTTGAATATTTTCTTTTGAAACTACACAGTTTTTTGGTGTAACTTCAACACAGACAAATATTCCTTTTTAGATTTATTGATAAACAATCCATTTTCCAAATAGCTTACCAAAAGAAAAAATGTATGGTCTTTTGATATATTTGGCAGAAATGCTCAGAAGTAGACAGCTGATGGTATTTGCTGTGGCATAGGCAATAATGATTAGACCCACCGCCCAGATACCAAGTGGGCAACTCACATAGCTCTGAAATTAAATAAACAGCATACATTAAATTTCAACTGACTAAGATTGTGAATATAAACTGTAAAGAATTTAGAAATCAACAAATCTTTTTGTTTATATAAGAGTACAACGATGAGACATATAATTTATTGTGGGCACGGATTGAGAATATTCTTGAGAATAAGGGTGAGCATATTATTAAATATAATCAGATTTGATCAGAGCTGATCCAGGATATATCTACGATTTCAGGTAATAGGGCAAGGATATTTTTGATACACACAACTGTTGCAATTTTCTGATTAATTATTATCTAAATCTATGATTTGACCATGTATAAAATGTGCAGTTTTGGGCCACCTTTGTGAAGTCACTAGAAACGAAGGCTCGTTCTAAGCCGCTGTATACAGAAAGAGGGATTAGAAGTAGCTGCTTCTTGTGACGCAGGTGTTTAACTGTGGCCAATGCAAGGCCACATGAGACTCGGTGCTGCCTCTCCTGGGATGTATCATCTGTAGCAGGCCTTCTCCCATCAACAAACAGGACAACCACTAGCAGTGCCAGAACACCCAGAGCTGTGAAGGTGCCACACAGGGTGTAGATCTGTGATGTGAGTAGAATTTAAAAGAAATTTCCTTTCTAAACGTACAACATTTCAATTCCAATGAGATGTCAGATGAAAGAATTGAATTGAAAATCATAAATCTGGTGGTCATTGCCAATGAAGAGGCCTTTAGTTATTGTCTATTTGGAGGTGAAACAATAATACTTATTTCCCTACATAATTGTCTAGTTAGCATATTTTAGATGGCAAGTAAAGAAGAGCCAACTAATTTGATTTAAAATACCTTTATGACATCGGGACGATCTAGGTTTGTGTTGTTGGCACTGGCTGTACTATCTCCACACCATGCAGCACCACATAGCTCTAACTGGCTATCTGGTAGATCGGGGAATAATGCCTCTCCCTTTGGTGGGGTTAACAAGATGAAGGCAGCCACAAGGGAACCCCAAATCTGAGCTGGCAGGACATAAAAGAGGAAAAGATTTTCAGAGAGATGAACTATAGAATTATTCTCCACATCAAGAACAGTGATCCTAGCTGTTAGATTTAAATGACCATTGTGCATATAACTACTTCTTTTAAACCTATTTGCACCACTCAAATAGATGAGATGCCTTAAGATTAAAATGTACTGAATTACCTGAATTATAACTCATGTAGAGCACTCCAAACATCCTTGTTACACAAACCTCAGGTTTAGAACCAATCAACTCAGCGTACAATTTCCCCAGTGTTGTCAGCTCTTTAGATGTTGCTGTCCAGAACAGGCTAGCACCGATGCCCAATAAAGCCGCGGCAGGTATAATGGTCCACCAGGTGGCATGGAAGTTAGCGGCTATGTAAATGATATAAGGAACAACAGCTAGCACCATGGTCCATTTACACCCAATTGCTGTGGTGACCAGTGACGGGAGGAAGAGGGCAGAGATGACAAGGGTGGTGGAGATGACACTTAATCCAGCCGTTCCAAGACCTTCATCCAGGTTAATGCTGCTCTGCAGGTTATGCATAGTTGAGAAGGCAGTGAAGTTTAGCACAAAGGCCACACAGATCCCTGCCACATTCTTGATGATGCGGCATCGCTCCTTCTTCTCCTTGTTACCATCTGTGGAACATGTAATTGTGAAGTCTTGCTTGGTGCAGTTCAATGCAAGTGGTCTTGCTTCTGGTTCCTCCATGGTGGTGTAACAAAACTGGAAGGCAATACTGGAGATATAAATACTTCACTGATCAGACTTATAATAATATATAGTACCAGTTCCCCTTGTACTATATTATCACTTTAGCAATTCTCAATTGTTGGCTTAGTGCTTTATATGTGCTATGGCCTTTGCCTTAAAGCCTTCTACTCACCAGGGCTTCAAGTATGCATCATGCTGACCCTTCAGGAGTGAGAAAGGCTCACTTACCTTTGAATGTGAATTCCTAAGTATTTGGGTTAGAGTCAAGAGTGAACATACATTCAGTGTTCATGTGGTACACTTCAGACCACAGACTTTAATAGATGATATTAGCTATACCCCAGGTAGCAAGGGTATATTGGGCCAATGTCGGCAATGACCGACTCCATCGCAATTGTTATACCAACCATGGCCCATTGTAGGTACAATGTACTCCTATTACTTTTTATACATATACGACTATGGTGCTACTGTTCAAATCTGTGCTACCGGCCTACTTTCACCCATCTGGATGCGGGCCAATCAAACAAAAGGACTTGGTCCCTTGCTCTCAATAAATTATTACATGTACTCTATTGCTCTTGGAATATTGCTTTACAGGTGCATTATGCATCCCTTGGTGAGTCTACTCAGCATGAGTTCATGTATGCATCATGCCGATCCTTCAGGAGTGGAATTCGATGAGAAAGGCTCACTTACCTTTGATTCCTAAGTGCTTGGATTAGAGCAAAGAGTTGCCAAGAGTGAACATGCATCCAGTGTTCATGTGGTACACTACATGCCACAGACTTTAACCCTTATATACCCTTACCAGAGGCCTTCGGCCTCTGGCGAGTCGCATCGCTACCCCCCCCCCTCCACTACTCCCTACCACTGGTCTGCACCACCCCCACCCCCCCCCCCCCCCACCCCAATCCGCGCTCTGGTCAGTGACCTAGTTGATGGCCGTCTCCGTGACCTAGTTACATAGGGTTAGGGTGTGACCTAGTTGGTCGCGTGGGTAGCGCATCATAGCTCTGTATTTTGCACTTTTAAGTGCGAAATTAATCATACATCTTTAGGTAGTTGTACATGGTATAAGTATTAGATGAGAATTGAATCGATGAGTAGTGGTTAATTGGAGGAAATCTTAAAAAAAGGAAGAAAAAACACGTCACGTTTTCCCAGAGTCCAATGCACATGGCGGCCTCCATACAGAATCTGGTCACGTGTTTCCGGTTAGAAGAAATAATAGTAGTCTCTAATTATCTGTCAACAGATGGTTCTACTGTTCAAGGCTGTGCTACCGACCTACTTTCTCCCATCTGGAGTAGGGCAAATCAAACCCTTGCTCTCAATGACAAGGCCAAGTACTGTTCTGCTTCTGTTGGTTCAGTCCATCAATGCCAGTGCAGTGGTTTAAGCGCTATTCACTGCTGCCATCTTGTGGTGTACTGTGAAGGTGCCCCTCCTTACACTCACCTCTAGTCAGCTAGCAGATTCGCTCAACCAGTACCCTTTTCTGCTGCAAGGGCTCCAAATGGGACTGGTGGAACTGCTGTATTTAGATCGTGACTTTCTGCCAGGCTGTGCACAGGGACTGGTCTTTACGATTTGAATGGTCAGCTCCTGAAGTCAAGTTTGCCAAACAACGGCCGGGGCATTTAGATTTTCTTTGCTCTACCACCAAAAGAAATACATTACCCAAAATCAGTTGTAATTTTCTTTTGAGGGTAGTTCTGAACCAGGAATACGTTTCTGACTCGATCAAAATTGACAAATAATTCATTGTTCCTGAAATGATTTACACCTTCAATCTTTCAATCAAATTATTTTGCCCCTCCCCTCAATAGGGGTCCATATACTTTGCCCCTCCCCTTCAAAATGTCCGAATTAGTTTGGTCCCCCCCCCAAAAAAAAGAAGAAAAACTACAAAAAACAACAACTAAGACAACTAAAACTACTGAGAAGTATACACCTCCCCTCCCATCCACCCATAGTAAAGCTATGGGAACCTGAGTGGAATCAGAGATGCCCTTCTAGACCTACTGCACTCCTGTGGATCTAGTATGTGCTAGCTTGGGGAAATGGGTCTACAGTGTATCTGCATAGAGGATTTGCTTTCTCAGATGATTTGCAGATAAATTATTGGAACAAAAGTGGATGTTCTAATTTATATACATTCATTGAACTGATACCTAATGGGACATGTTTCCTTTGGACATGATAACAAGGTTCAGAATATATGTTAGCACTAGAGAGGTTCTGTGGGAGAGTAGCATAATGTCAAGTTAAGATACTTTAGATATATGATAATCATATCAGCTTCATAATCTAAGAGCATATAATCATAATAGCATTAACCCTTTGCAGAGAGCATGATGCCTCTATTAAGGCTCATGTGCATCATGTTGTATCATGCATCAGTGCATTGGTGTACCATGCCGACCCTCCAGGAGTGTATTAACGCTGTAAGACCAGCATGACGGCATGAATCCATCATAAATGCGCCACCAGGAGAGTTACTCAGTGGAGCTGCATTCATTCACCATGACAAAAGATGCATTAAATCACTATGGTGCATTTAAGGGATTAACAGATGTTGACAATAACATTATGGTGTATTTCCCACATGAGTGTATAGTTGCTTTGGCTGGTCACCTGTCTTAAATTTCTCAGGAGTTAAAGATGGCGAACTGCTGGATTTTATCCTACTTCCTACTGATACTGGTTTCTGGAACCATATGGTTAGTACAACAATTATATCATATTTTACTCACAAGAATTTCAGCATTAGGTGCTAGAAATCTATATAATTGATAACCGGCTCATATCCAAATTTGGTTAAGACAGAGGTCATCAACATACATGAGGGAGAACCTCTTTTTTTACAAGAGTGATGGACAACATACAATTGTACTGTATCAAACATGACAATTTCATTTCGCATTAGTAGTGTAGTTATCGGAAATGCTAAAGGACCTATATGGTGGTGGTCTTTAAATGAACACTTGAAAGACCGACCATAAACAGACTTAAATCTAATCAAATGTATATATTTGTTTAAATTTGGCCTTCACATAGGGCTTGTTTATTATACCAATAGTTTGACAATGGAATCAATCACTATACACCCTAAAGAACTACATAGCCAAGAACATGTCTTAACCATTGCTGCAGTTTAAGGAATTAAAATAATTAATCAATCAAACACAGAAACATAATAGCTAGTATTCTAAAGATACAAACATAGAACTGTAAGTTCAGAATTTTGTAATTTTGATGGCTTATTGTGACGTTTACCCTATATAACACATGTCTACATTTCAGGGGAAAGGAGTTATGCTGTCCAAATGACAAGTGTTACACCAACAACCCCCCATTTGAGCACATGCCTCTTCCCGCATGTAGGGATTCGATCCAGCCCTCTATGAAACTCTTCACAAGGGGCCTTGGTGACCAGTTCCAAATCATCACCAGAACCACCATACCGTAAAAAACTCTAATACATCTTTATTCCCTGCAGAATAGTTTTTCTAGTAATAATACTATTATGATCCTTGTTACACACCCAGTTGAAGGCAGGAAGAACGTTTCAATATTACTGTATTTGTAGCATGCATAAAATCTAGCAAGGCGTCATTCAAGAAATAGGAGCTGTGCAGCATGGAAGACCTTTCCATTTTGCCATAACTTTTTTCATGTTTCATACCAATAAACGTATAAAGGTTTAAAAGGGGTCAAAATTCTTTACCCCAACCCAAAATCATGTTGCCCCTTTTGTTTTGAAGACCAGCCTATATGGCAGGAAAACGTGTGGTATTCGTTGTCCATGGTTGGATGAACTGGGGTGATATCTGGTGGATGGGTGATATCAAGAATGCATTCCTCCGGAAGGTCAGCAACCCATACTTTCCACAATGAAATAAGAATAGACATTGAAAAGTCATAATGTTTGTCAAAATGCATTTCTATCCTGTTTCTTATGTACATTTAGGTTTCACACCTTGCAGATATCAGGCAATTAATGGACAGCCAGACTTTCAATTTATCTAAACCTACAAGTAGACTATAATTTTACAGTTCTTTGCTAGTACCACATTGTCAGACCATGATGTATTTCTGGATCTTTTCTATCAACAGTATGACTATAATATCATCCTGGTGTCATGGTTTCATGGTGCCAATGAGCCTTGGTACCCACAGTCTGCATCCAACACGCGTGTGACGGGAGCAGAAATTGGCTATGTGGCCCGCAACCTGGTGGAACGTGGTGTAGCTGACAGGAGCTCCACATGGTGCACAGGACACAGTCTGGGCAGCCATGTGTGTGGACATGCTGGCCAGAACTACAAGTTTGGGAGAGTCACTGGTGATTTACTTAAAGATATAAATTATTTCATCATTACTTGCAATATCAGCTTATTCTTTGGTAAATGACCTCGCTTGGGAGTGGATTCTAACCCCAGACTTTTCTGGTAGTTTTAACTGTTTACCTTTTCTTCCTGTAAAGGAATGGACCCAGCTGGACCATATTTCCAAGACAAGGACTGGTCAATAGGGCTTAACCCTTCTGTAGCTGACTTTGTTGATGTCTGGCACACAAATGGTGACACTGCTGTGATTACCGGTGCTGGAACTCTAAAGGTAAGATCCCTACAAGAAGTTAGAAAACAGGGACAAGAAATTCTGATATCATCTCTAGTGTGTCACAGCTGCAGCTGGATAAGGTAGGATCTATAGATCTAAATTTTAAGCAGGGATCAGTCGGTCCTATAATTATGTGTTAGCCAATACTAGTATTAGTTTCGGTATACACGAGCATGGAAAATGAAGATAGCCTTGTCTACTTCCTGTAGCTAACAGACCTGTGTATCTCTAGTATGACTCTCTGACTAGCTGCTCAGGTAACATATTTGCAGGAAGAATTTAGGTGGCTCTCTAGGATGGACCAAAAGTGTCTAGATTTCCTCCAAAACGTTTCTCCAGCTTCCTTGCATAATTCTCAACCCAATAGCAAAAAGAAATATGGGTGGTCCCGAGCTACTTTTCTTATAGAATTCCGAAAATTAAAAGTAGTTCCCTAAGATCAAAGAGGGAAAATAGTTTTAATGAATGAGGAACAGTAGTAAAAGTATTTGAATTATGTTTAAACTCCCATTGAACATACATACCATCATGTCCAAATTAATCAAAGTAATTTTAACATAGGGTTATAGTGAAAGAGCTCTATGCTGGGAGAATGTATCCCAGTAAACAAAAAAACGTTATATAACGTTGGGAAAACGTTTTCTAAAGGTGTGGAAAACGTTTGAAAAAAACGGAAATATAACGTTATTTTACGCAAATTCGTTGACTCCAATTTACGTATAGAGGGGTGTACACTCTTCAATGTGTATTGTATATCACCTAGCTCTGTGGCCTATCTGTCTACGGCGTAGGAAAATAGATCAGAAGGTTGCGGGTTCAAACCTCACCCATACCAAAAGTAATCTTTTTTTGCGATGGTACAGATTGTTTTGATTTTACCTACATAGATCTACTAATCATTATATTCCCACATATACCACACATTTTCTATGAATATTTACATTAGACATAGATATTCAGGGTCATTTGAAATATTTACTATAGCTCTTCACCAGTTCACCCTACTATCTTTAACTTTTGTTTCTGATAAACCATAACAATATAAAAACGTTAAATAACGTTATATAACGTTGTGAATATAAACATTCTTTTGTCAACCTTATAAGAATGTAAAACAACGCTATACACATGCGTAAAATAACGTTATATATTATAACGTCTCGGAACGTTAAAAAACGTCTTTTGTTCACTGGGATGACCATGTACTGGCCCACTACTATCTCCTAGCCTATGGATAGAGAAATGCCTGCATAAATACATAAGGCTATACACATCATGTTATACAGCTACAGGCACATATGCTGCCCTGCCCTCTGGTATGGGTAAATGTGCAGTGAACACGTTCTTCATCCTAGATAGCTACCTTAAGAGAGGTATGGGGGTGAGAGAGGCACTGTTAAAGGGCCAGTTAGACCCTGCTCTCTTAATGTTCTACATCTGCTGAGAGATGTAGAACATCATATAGACCATTATGCTTGTGAGGAGAAGTCAGCCTGCAAAACTACCCAGACACTAGTGCTTTCTAGAGTAAATATGGATAACTTAATTTCTGACATGTTCGAGGAGTGTATCCCTGTAGAGGTTTTGGCCTAAAGCAGTCCTGCCACCTAGGGATTGAGTAGTAAACTAGAGTACCAATAATAACTATCTATAGCACAATTAGATATTATGTAAACATGATATTGTTTTTGAGACACTGGCAACTGCTAACTTTCGATATGCTAACTTTAGATATACTGCCATTGTTGTATGTTATGCCATCAGATGTTGGGACATGCAGACTTCTACCCCAATGGAGGTGGTTTCCAGAAAGGCTGCATCATTGATCCATACACAATGAACAGAACACAACCCAAAGACATGGAAGTGGAAAGTCCACGCATAGGTAGGTCTAGTTACTACTGTACATATATGTATATACAATCAAATAGACCATTTCAACATCAATTTAGACAACTTCTAAATATATTTTTGTTTACCAGACTTAATGCCAGTGTGCAGTCACATGAGAGCTACTGTATACTTCGAGGAGTCCATTGAATCAGAGTGTCAGATGTATGCACGCCACTTCTGTGTGGATGAGTCCAATATACCGGTTAGATACTGCTTCTTTTCATTTTCATAAAATATTGCATTCACAGAAAATACAATTTCAGAATTAAATGGGCTAGTCAATATAATATTCTGCATTGATCAGTGTATATCCCTAGGTATACACTGATTAATGACTTGTAATTCAGTTAATTTTTGTTTACCATAGACCAATGATATCATATTGAAGTAGAGTTGTGTTATGCTACTATGTGTAATTCATAGAACATCTGCATGTCATGACCTGGCTAAACAGCAGTTTTTACTTTTAATGATAGTGTTTTTTCTCTTCCAGGCATCCTGCTTTCCATGTGATGACTATCCAAATGGTATTTGTGGGGTGATGGGCATGGATGCTGATAAATATAACCGAACTGGCTTCCCACTCTACTTTCCCACAAATGGAGCCAAACCATTTTGTGTTGGGTAATTTAGAAGTTGTGGTATTACATATACTGTGTTCTCTGCCTTACCCATTATCTCAACACTATAGCTGCAGTTTAATAACTTCTCATCATATGTAATTACATTGATCATGGTATACAGAGCAAACTGATTCAAAAGGACTTTGATGCATGTGGATTTTGATCATAATGAATATTTAGCCTTGGGACACTGAATTGATAATAAATAATTGATGAGGATGAATCCCTGTGGTTGTTTGTGATCCCCATAATTTTGCTTCAAGAGAAGACATTATCCTTTTCAAGCATCAAGTTATGTATAAATCATGTAGGAGCTAACATCCCTTCAATGTATAAAAGACATCTGCTCATTAAAGATGAAGAATTGCATATGATATGCTCCCCTCCAGGCACCTAGATATGTACTTTAGAGGCTATCAGGTACCGTCATTAAACAGTCTCTCTCTATCATGGCATTTAATGTTTGGCATGAAATATACCTTTGTTGGACTAAGTGCTCGGAAGGGGGAGGGATAGAATAGTGATGCTGTGCAATCTACAAATTTATGTCTATTTTGATGCACATATTGGAATTCTATTATGAGAAACAAGGATGGTTGTTTTTAAAGTTACAACTAGTGGCTAAATTCTCATTTTGTCATCATGGGCGTGAAGGTAATAATTAGCAGGACATGCAGGTCCTAAACAGGCTCTTCATAGGCCTAGGTAGTATTGGCTGAGGGTATTTTACTTTGAGGGGCCAACTGGTCTTGGTGGGTTGGGGATGGGGCAAGGGACTCTGCCCTGTACATGTTTCTAAATGTGTCTAGAAATGATAGCATATCCTTTATAGCATATAATCTAAGGCGGGAATCTGTGAGAGCCGCCGGGTAACGAGGCTCACTGGGCATGTCAGCGTTTGTGGTTAACTTCCTGGAAGATGATCACTTGGCCATTTGCTTTGAGAACCCGCAGAGGAGGGTATCGGCGCGAGAGTTCTGTGTATCTAAAAGAAAAAAAAAGTCATATGCCTATTGTTATCTTGTTATTGTTACAATAAAGTGGGCATGTATTTGGCCTGTTTCCAAGCCCAAGTGGAAGTGTGTCTGGTTTTTGTATTAAGTATACCGGTAGTTATGTAAGTTATCTGTTACACTAGTGATAGACGGGAGATTATACCAGCAGAGGGCTGTATGATTTCCTTACTAAGTTTAACTGACCAACATATCTCCCCACTAACTTTGCTTTTTTTCAATGTCAATATTCCGCATTAGCAAATTTATCTAATGGACTCTCTGGCACATACAAGAATTGACTTCCATCTATCATGGACATGGGTGGACAATTGGGAGGGAGGCCAATGTGAATTTTTACCAAAAAGATGTCCAAATTAAATTGATGGTATTGATGAGAAGGAGCAATATTGAGGTGGATCTATTGCCATTGGAAATCCCTTGAATACAAGATGACCACCGACATGTCCCCCAGTAGATCTAACATGTACTTGCTTGGTTAAATGGGTTTAAGTAGATCATCATTCCTCAATGTAAAAAGAGCCTTGTGAAGGTCCAGACTGAAAAGATTATCTTGAGATCGGAGTAAAAGCTCTCGAACTGCCGAGGATTTGCTTTTTGAGACAATAAGTAGATATAAAGACAAAGTTGATGTCGTAAGGCCAAAAAAAAAAAAGGTGTGTTTCAGGCAACATGGTCCAAAAATTTAGGGTAGGTAGGTCGGATTTTTTTTTTTTTTTTTTTTTTTTTTTTTTAATGTTGGAGGTACCTTGAATGAGTCGCGGACTGCCATATCGACTCGCGGGTCATTAAGACGACTCACCGATTCTTACTATAACTAGGAATACCATGAAATTATTGGACATTCTTGTTGATAAGCAATTTCCTGAGGCTGGACAGTTAATTAGGCATTGAACTGTCCTTCCTGACCCAAAAATTGCTAAAATTTCCGAAAAATATGAATATTTTGCAAAAAAAAAAAAAAAAAAATTCTCCAAAATCGGAAAAAAATGCTAGGGTCGGCCCTTTTTTTAAACTAGGGCCGGGTTGCCTGAAACACACCTTTTATTTTTTTTGGCCTAATCCATTCAAGCCATACCAAATAGTATATGATACAATGCTCCATTTTGATAAGAATGTTTAGAATATATTTCAACACTAGATAGGTTCTGTGGGAGAGTAACATAATGTCAAGTCACGATACCTTAGATAAAATCATATCAGCATTATAATCTAGACATATAATATATAACCATAATAGCATTAACTCTGGAAGGAAAGCATGATGCCCTAATAGCCTTATGAGCATTAAAATTTTGTCATCATAATAACCTGTAAGGCCAGCATGATGGCATGAGTGCAGCATGAATGCCACACTGGCAGGGTCATACACTGGGGCTGCATTCATGCATTATGATAAAAGGCATGGTGCATTAAACCATTATGCTTCCCTTAGTGGGTTAACAGATGAAAACATGAGGTGTTGACGATAACATCCTGGCGTATTTCCCACATAAGTGTTTTAGCTGCTTTGGTTGGTCATCTGCTTTCAACTTTTCAAAGATGACCAACTGCTGGATCTTGCCGTGCTTCCTGCTGCTCCTGGTTTGTGGAACCATATGGTCAGTGCACCAATTATATTACATTTTACTTATCACAGCATTGGGTGATGGCAATGTGTATAACAGCGTCATACCCCATGCTGGTGAAGCCAGAGGTCATCAGCATGTATTGAGGGAGAACCTCTAAGCAATTTAACAAGTTTGGCAAGGGAATCAATCATAACACACACTAAAACACTGCATAGCCTAGCATGTGGAGTCTGGGATGAGGTGTGTATGCTCCTCTAGTCTAAAATATATTATTTCAAATTGTAATTTTGATACAGAATAAGTTAAGAGGCTTGTACTGTGCAATACACATCAACATTTACAGGGGAAAGGAGCGATGCTGTCCAAATGACAAGTGTTACAATAATAACCCCCCATTTGACAACGTGAACCATAGTCCATCATATGTACTATGGGTATATATTATGGGAAACTAACTATGTATCCTGGTACCAACTCTACTCACCAGGGGTCTCTCCCAACTGGGTCCCAACCCCGGGAGTAAGCGTCAGTAGCTACTCAGGTCCCGAAGGAGGACCATCAATTTTTTTCCCATCCACATCCACTTGGATTATTTGCCAATGGCGAATCCAAAAAAGTGTGTAGTTTGTGGTTTGGAGTTTGATGGGCGCAGAAAAGAGTGCCCACATTACCATGAGGCTCGGGCACTCAAGGAGGCCAATGATTTGATCAAGAAGACACAGGAAATGGACGAGGATAACAAGTCCTCAGTCGCCGGTGCTAGCCCGTCAACCATGGGCGAGGGAAAAAGTGAGAACTTACTGCTGGCGGAGACCATGAAGGATGCCATGGTGTCGTCAGCCTCTATGGCCCAGTCCATGGCCGAGTCCATGAAGTGTATGCAGGCCATGATGAAGGATCTGACGGTGGAGCTGTCCAGGTCCAGGGAGGCGTCTTCGCGCCAAGATGTTGGCAGGGGCGGCGTCGTCCAAGATGGCGGCACCGGTGGCGTCCCTGGTGCCGGTCGTCACAGTGGCGGTGGACGACATATCAGCTTCAGTGACGACCCAGCTACATGGGAGGACAAGGACGACTTCCTGGACGACCTAATCCGCCGCACTGAGAAAAAGAAGAGTAGGTTTGACATTCTGCGGTACCTCGCCGAATCCGAGAGAAAAAAGACCAATGCGATAGACACTCCTGAAAAACTTATTGTGTTGTTAACCTGTCTTATTGATGATATGGAGGATCGGGGGGATAGTACTAAAGGCCTTAGGGCTCATGTTCGCTATATAGCTACCATGTCTAGTCAGGGAATCTATGAGGTCAGGTCTCTGGTTGCTTATGACGCCGAAATCCGATCTGACGCCGAGAAAAGGTTTAGTCAGGGATGTACCGAGTGTTTCATTGGGGTAGACACAAACCTTTCAAACTTTCATCTGGGCTATGCTGGCACAATCCATGCCCGGGGTGTAAAATCAGGCCAGGGCCGTGGCGGTCAGCAATCGGGCCGCGGTGGCCGGAGGGGCCGGTCTTCATTCGGGGGTCAATCCCGGGGGTTTGATGGTTGGCGAAAATTAGCCGGGGAACGGGGCTGTTGTTTTGCCTTTTCTAGGGGAGCTCCGTGTGAGGGCTGTGCATTTCGCCATACTTGTGCTCATTGTGGCAATGCGGACCACGGCATGTTAAAATGTAAACAGGCTGACGCGAAAGACTTCGCGTCAGGCTGACAACCAAAAAATAATGTGGCCCCGTCACAATTACCTGTTATTGCTGGCAATTATACTTGTGGCAGTCGTTCTCCCGAGATTAATCCGATTAATAGTGATTGTTTGGCGGTCTTATCGACCAACTGTGATAAACACGGCCATGTTGGTCCCCAAGGTGAAGGTCACGGCCGTAAGTCGGCCGATGTTGGCGACATTGTCGTAAAATCCGCTGCGAGCGGGGGGTGTAAAATTACACAGGTTCCTGTTGTACAATCAAATGAATTACATACAGAGGAGACCACAAATGATGGTTTCGATCATGGTATGGATACACAAATTAATTTTGGGTATCCCCCGGTGTCCGAGTTAGGTTTACGTCAGTCCGAGATACGTTTGTTCAAAAACAAAAATGGCTACTCGGAGGTAGAAGTTGTGTTGCCCGCAGCAACAAATTGGGATATGTTACCGGATTATGTGGGATTCACCGACTCTGTGAGTATTTGTCGTCGCTTCGCTCATTTGTATGACTGTTCAATTCCTGTTTGTGTAGTTGAAGTGGTCCCCGGTTCATTTATCCCTGTATTTCACCACTGTATTGCCGGAATTTGTGAATGCACTTACATACTACAGGGGGTTGTAACTCAGTTACGCCCATGTCAAGTGGCGAGTTACATTTATCGTTTTGACTGTGTAACTAAAGATGATTGGTACGTGTTGACAAGTGTCTGTAGAGGTTTCCGCATATTGGACAGGGGTTGTACAAGTACATACTATTGTGAGAATTACGCCTCTGTTACAAAAGGGGAGTTTCATGGTGAAATGTCTGATAAAATCGAAGAGGAGTTACTGTCCGGTAAAGTTAGACGAGCAGTTACCAAACCCCGCTGTGTACATTCTCTGGGGGGTGTGGTCAAACCGGACGGTAGCTTGCGCCCCATAACTGATTGTTCGTCTCCTGGCGAGTTAAACATTAACTTGTACATGGATGACAGTTGTTCAAAATTCCGCTACCACTCTGTGGATGACGTCGTGAATATACTTCATGGTAATGAATATTGTGCTGTGTCAGATATTTCCGCAGCATACCGCTCATGTCATGTCCTACCAGGACATAGAACTTTTCAAGGTTTCAAATGGGATCTTGGACATGGGGAGAATTGGTATGAAGATCTGTGTATATGTTTTGGGCTTAAGTCAGCCCCCTGGATCTTCACCCAGGTGTCAAACTTTATTGTCAAATGTGCTAACCTAGAAGGTGTGGAACATTGTGTAAACTACCTAGACGATTTTATCGTCATTGGCAAAGACATGGCCACCTGCCAATCAGCCCAGGACACTCTGCATGATGTATTGAAGAAGTTGGGCTTCAAGGTGGCAACCAAGAAGGTTGTCCCTCCAGGGCAGGTGGTGACATACTTAGGCATTGTGATCAATACGGTGGACTTGACAATATCTATTGGGGATGCTAAGCTACAGAGGGCTATTGATTGTGTCACGGCCTTGAAGGACAAGCGCTGGTGTGCTAGAAAATTGTTGGAACAGACCGCCGGGCTGCTAGCACATTGTGCTACGGTTGTCCGCGGTGGCCGGACATATACTAGGCGAATCTACAACCTCCTGCGTGACACCAGCCCTACCTGTAAGCGGATAGCCCTGAATGACATGGCCATGTTGGACTTGTCTTGGTGGGCAAACTTCATTGTGATGTTTAATGGTAAAGCCCGTATGTTCCACAAAGACTGCCGTTCAGTGGTCCTGACCACAGATGCATCAGGCACAGGCTTTGGGGGTCACTCAGAGGATGACTACTTCTGGGGCCTGTGGGGTGACCATGGGGAGGCTTGTGCCCACCAAGCAAAGGCCCCCCTGGAGCCTATCTACAAGGACAATATCAATGTTGGAGAACTCTGGCCTGTCCTCTCGGCCCTACACCGGTGTTGTCACATCTGGAAGGATTGTGTTATTGAGGTGGTGACAGACAACACACAGGTGTACCATGAGATCCGTACCGGTAGAGGTACAAACACAACTACAATGGGGTGGTTGAGGGAGATATTCTGGACTACGGCACTGTACAATATCTACCTTAAGCCCTCATGGATCAAGTCTGAGGACAACCTGCTTGCAGACTGCCTCTCCAGATTAAAAAACCCTGACTCGGTTGTTGTGTGTTCTGATATAATCATGGATTTTAATATGTGTTGTAGGGTTAAACTCGCTGAGAAAGGATTGGGACCGGATCCGCGCGCTGTGTTGGGCGGACAACACTCTCAAGACTAGGAAATCTCAGTGGCGCAGATATTTTGCATTTTGCAGTGACTATGACCTATTACCTCTGCCCGCTACAGCAGAAGTAGTTTGTTTGTTTGTGGTCCATCTAACAGAAACTGTGTCGTATGTGACTATTACACATTATGTGTCTGGAGTGTGGGCCTTACATAGGTACCTGGGCTATATTCACCCGGATCCAAGTATGTTTCTTATACAATCAACAGTAAAAGGGGCAAAGCGCCTCCTGGGGGCTGCCACTAATCCAGCCTTACCTTTATCCCCAGCAAATCTGCTAGACATTTATAAAACGTTGGATTTGACTACACTATCGGATCTTAAGTTCTGGACTGCACTGTTATTGTCATTTAGATGCCTACTGCGAGTGGGCCACATTGTTACTTCTCCACATCAACTTCGGGTCAAAGACATTGTATTCAAGGCCGATGGCATGGACGTGCTGATGCATAGTTCAAAGACAATCCAGTACCGGGAAAGACTGAATAGGATTCCTGTTGTGGAGTCTCAGGGCAGCTCCTTGTGCCCGGTTAGATTCCTGAAGTGTTTCTTGTCAAAAACTGTGAAGAACCCCCTCGACCCATTATTTGTGTATTCTTATTCTACATACAACAATAGACTCAAACTTGCTTGCAAGGACATAGGCCTAGAGGGCCATTATTCTACTCATAGTGTTCGCCGAGGTTCTGCTTCATTTCTGGCGACTTTCATTCCCCTGCATGACGTCAAGAGTTATGGAGACTGGCGCAGCTGGGCTGTGTTGTTATACTTATCAGACACGTATGACTCTAGGAAAGACAAAGATGTGGTGGTAGCCCAGCAATTGTGTAACTATAGTTAGGTTGGGCAAATGTTTGTTGGCTCTTGGCCTACCTCACCGAGGTCTAGGGAGGTCTAGGGCAAATGTTATTCTCGTGTCACTCGTGGTTTATGTAGAATATGTGAACCATAGTCCATCATATGTACTATGGGTATATATTATGGGAAACTAACTATGTATCCTGGTACCAACTCTACTCACCAGGGGTCTCTCCCAACTGGGTCCCAACCCCGGGAGTAAGCGTCAGTAGCTACTCAGGTCCCGAAGGAGGACCATCAATTTTTTTCTTTTTGTTCACTTTGTTTATTAATAAAGTGCCTACCTCACCGAGGTCTAGGGAGGTCTAGGGCAAATGTTATTCTCGTGTCACTCGTGGTTTATGTAGAATATGCTTCTTCCGCAATGTAAGGACACCATCCAGCCCTCTATGCGACTTTTCACGAGGAGCATTGGTGACAAATCCCAAGTCATCACCAGAACCACCATACCGTAATATTGATTCATTATTGCCATCTGAATAATTTTCTAGTAATACCATGATCCTTGATACATGCCCAGTTGTAGACAGGCAGAAAGTTTCAATGTTTAATAATACTTATCAACAGAAACATAAGTATGCATAAAGTCTAGGAAGGCCAGTTTATCACTTCTCATCCCCTATTCATCAATGTTTATTGTTTTACAATACCAAGATATCATCAAGGACAACAATTATATAAACTTCATGGCAATAAAATCACAAATGTTTTAAAAGAAAATTGGGGTAGTTTTACCATAGTGGTATATAGGGAATAGCCAGAACTACAGCATAGCATCGTCCTGTCTGCCTTCAGTTTGTATCTGTATCTTTTCTGTGGTTAACCAATAACTTAATGTGACGAAATGGGCTCAGGTTATAGTCAATGCTAAGGTTTTGCCATTTCCAATATTTCTGTTCATTTTATAGACCGGCCTATATGGCAGGCAAGACTGTGGTATTTGTTGTCCATGGCTACTGGAACTGGGGCGATATGTGGTGGATGCATGACATAAAGAATGCATTCCTCCGCAAGGTCAGTAACATATTACTTCCTGCAATAAAATAGGAATAGACATTGCAAATCCATATCAACCTGCATGCTTCTACCCTGATTCTACGCAGATGTCATCCAATTCATAAACAGTCAATCCTTTTATTTTATCAACAAATTTTACATTACTTTGTTAGTGCTATGTTGTCAAACCATTATGTACTTCTACATCCTTTTTTCCAACAGTTTGACTATAATGTCATCCTGGTATCATGGTTTAGGGGTGCCATGAAGGTTGACTACAGACAGTCAGCATCCAACACCCGTGTGGTGGGAGCAGAAATTGGCTATGTGGCGCGCAATCTGGTGGAACGTGGGGTAACTGATAGGAGCTCCACATGGTGCACAGGACACAGTCTGGGCAGCCATGTGTGTGGACATGCTGGGCAGAACTACAAGTTTGGGAGAGTCACTGGTAATTTACTTGAAGTTATAAATTAATTGATAGTTACTTGCAAAATTTCAACTAATTGCATCTTTCTTGGGGAGTGGATTCAAACTCCAGAGCATTCTAATACTCTGTTTTTGTTTTCTCTCTGCTAAGGGATGGACCCAGCTGGACCATGGTTCCAATTCAAGAATTGGACGGTAGGACTTAACCCATCTGTAGCTGACTTTGTTGATGTCTGGCACACAAATGGAGCTGCTAGTCTGGTTTTGGGCTTTGGAACTCTAAAGGTAAGAACTTTGGTACTTTTGACCATCACCTAAAATTACAAGATCCCTACAAGAAGTTTGAAAGTAGGTCAGTACAGGGAAAAAAGGAGGATTTTAAAGTATAGGGGCTTCCCGAGATAAGGCAGATGGCCGCTAAAGCATGGAATATCTACGCTAGGGCGCTGTCCACAGGTGAACAGTGGGGCTGGTCAGGATGAGTGGGAGGGGTGGTGTCTATGGCAAGCGATATGTTCACCCCGATATCGGAGTTTTTAACTTTGATATCAGAGTTTTTAACTCTGATATCGGAATTTTTAACTCTGATATCGGAATTTCTAACTCCGATATCGGAGTTTATTACTCTGATGTCGAAGTTATTAACTCTGATATCGAAGTTACTAACTACGATATCGAAATACTGAACTCTGATATCGAAGTTATCAACTCCGATATCAGAATTAGAAACTCCGATATCGGAATTAGAAACTCTGATATCGGAATTAGAAACTCCGATATTGGAATTAGAAACTCCGATATCGAGGGTGAACAAACGGCTTGCCACAGGTGTCATCCCGTGGTCAGTGGGCAGCAGGCAGAGCCAGAGGTGGGAAGTGGACAACACGCCATCTCCCTATGCCCTACACAACCACGTATGGCACAAGCCTAAATTCACATGAATACCCCATTAAGAAAGATGACACAGTTTCACACCATACATCCTCTATGGGGGCCAGACTGCAGCTGGTATCAGGCCAGCAACCAGTCTTGGGCCCCGACTGTATATATCCAGGATCCTGGATCATTTTCTAACTAGGTTACAGTTATTAGATATAAAAAGGTCCAGGCCTGGATTGATAGAGGCTGGCCAGCAACCAGATCAGAGGTGTGTCTGTAAGGGAGGTCAGGACATCCATATTGTGACAGAGGTCCTCAGAGGTTCTAGCTCAAAGCAGTCCTGCCACCTAGGGAGTGAATACTACCTATTACTGAAATGATTGTGATCAAACATAATACCTATATGAACAGTAAAGGCCTAGGGTTGGCTAAATCACAACACAGTCTGCTACTCATCTAATGGGACGATAACACATAGGCAATGTGAAAGGTAACATGTTTCAGACAATATTGTGCCTCTACATGGGTAAAATTCGACATGTGCGACACGGCGACACGGGGGTTTTAAAAATCGACACGTGCGACACAGGGGGTTTAAAAATCGACGGACACAGGCATTATTAAAAGGACTTAGTCTAGTATAAAAATCGACACGGCGACACGACCCTCTGGCTAAAAATCGACAAGGCGACATGGTCAAAAATCTGGGTACCCATGTAGAGGCACAATATTAGTTTTGGGCCCAAGTTAGGGTTGAGACCAATTCTAAGCACATACTGAAATAGTTGTATGTTAACCTATCAGAAATTGGGACATGTGGACTTCTACCCTAATGGAGGTGGTGTGCAGAAAGGTTGCATCATTGATCCATACACAATGAACAGAACACGACCCGAAGACATGGAAGTGGGAAGCCCATATGCAGGTATACCTAGCTACTACTGTTTGTACATTATACTATAAATACACCAATGCCCTGGCTGGGATCATTCCCCTGCCACCTGTGTGAGAAACCTCACAGTGCTCTACCTACAGAGAAGACACTGTGCATGATAGCAGAATCGCTAGAACTTATACAATTATGGTAGTACAGATATAACTAAAACACATACTAAAACAACTTCTAAAGGTTTTATACATTGTTGACCAGACTTAATGCCAGTGTGCAGTCACATGAGAGCCACTGTATACTTTGAGGAGGCCATTGAATCAGAATGTCAGATGTATGCACGCCACTTTTGTATAGACGAGTCAAGCATACCGGTAGGAAGACGCTTCTTTTCATTTTCTTCAAATACCATACTCACAGACAGTAGAAACTTAGACTTATAGGTTAGTGAATGTCATATCCTGTATTGATCAGTGTATACACAGATTAATGACCTAGAATTCAGTTCAAATTTACTCTGTTTTGTTGACCATAGATCAGCATATCAAAGTAACATTGTATTATGTTTCTATGATTAACCCTTTGTATATATCTTCCTGTATAAACAGTACTGAAACAAATTTTTCTTAAAGATAGTATTTCTCTCCTCCAGGCATCCTGCTTTCCATGTGATGACTATCCAAATGGTATTTGTGGGGTAATGGGTATGGATGCTGATAAATATAACATAACTGGCTTCCCGCTCTACCTTCCCACAAATGGAGCCAAACCATTCTGTGTTGGGTAATTTAGAAGTTATGTGATTCCTTGCTGTGCTATCTGCTATACACTTAATCTCAACACAATAGCTGCAGTTTAATAACTTCTCAGCAAATATGATCACATTGATCATGGAACACAGACCAAACTGATTCAAAAGGACTATGATGCATGTACATGTGCATGTTGATTATAACGATTATTCAGCTTTGGGGCACCAACATTAGAAAATAAATAAATGGTAGTACCTGGCTGTTTATGATCTTCATAACATTTATCTCAAGGGGCCTTTACTGGACATATAGGTATTCAAATCAAGCATCAAGTTGTGTATAAACCATGCATGAACCAGCATCCATCTACCACATTGCTCATGATTGGAGTATATCAAAGACATCTGCTCATTAAGTGTGAAGACATGCGTGTGGATGATAGCCTGCAGGCACCTAGATATATATCCAGGGCCCTCAGTTATAGTCATAAGGCATGGTTATCTAAACAGCCCCTCAGGGCTTGATACTAAATGATTGTCAGTTGACCAAAAGTTTATTTCAGGTAACATGGTCTGAAAATCTGAGGTATCGAATTTCATAAAGTGAAAAGTATAAGGAATATCAATCAAAGTAAAAAATAATGTCTATTTTTATAATGTCATTTAATGACATACGTTTGACATAAAACACACACTTTTCTTGGCCTTGGAGCAAAGTGTCTGGCGTGAGGTATTAGATAGTAATGTTGTGCAAGCTATAAAGAGAGTTATGTATATGCTGATGCATCATAGTAGAATCCTACAACAGGAGCATGGTAGAATGATGCAAACAAATGTCTGAGGGATGAGTAATCTCTGCAACAGGTTATGGCAATAGATTTGGAGGGTATAGCGTAATTTGGAACATAATTTGAGAACAGAGGTCTGTGCCATGTTCAATCAGTTCACTAGTGGCCGCTCACATAAGGTTTTAATGAATATATGACATTTACGAGTTGGTAATTAAACGACTGTGACAGTGCCTCTAGGGGAGAGTCAATATGTTGTGGTACTGGGACCTGTGGTCACGATTACATAAATACAACGAGAATCTCATAGGCATATTGCATATTATGGAACTCCATAACAATCAGAATATTTTACGATGCTAAAACTACCATGGTTCTACCATGGTCATCAATTGTGGTTAGTTACTATGGCATAATTCCCACTGCGTAGCATGGCCAGGGGCCATTCCCACCAGCGTGCATCATGGATATATCATAAACATTATTCAGTTGGTCAGGGAATTGCGCAGAGACGTTAGAGTACATTGGACGCTACAAGACATCTTACACAGATTTACGCCCAGAACAAAGAATACAAGTATCCAGAATACTTAGGAGGCAACGTCAATTAACCATGGAATTATTTAAAGCTGTAGCAGTGGTCATCATTGCCTTAGGGACAGCGGCTCAAAGTCTTCACACTCAGAAGCGTTTTGGTAAGTTTGGATGCATATTTGTAAAATGCAATGGAATAGGCCTAGACTAAATATTACCAATTGAGACAAGGCTATGTTGGGAACGTAACTTCATTGGTTGGTAAAGACCGTTGGTATCCATAACACTGTTTTAACGTTTCGAATCACCATGGTTTGTAGATCCTACTAAGTTTAAGTACTATAATATAGGGTGTTTACCTGTACCGCTGAGGGCCGCGAAAACTGCCGATGTTCTGCCCAGCTTCAGTATTTTCCGATTTTCACTAGGAAAAAATTGGAATTTCAGATATTTTCTGGCACCATCTGAAAGCCAATTCTTGTGGCTTTCTCATGATACAAGGGTTTGATATTTATCAAATTTGTAATAGTATATTCATGGGATACCCATGGAGAAATTCTCACACTAGCAGTTGTTGTGATCAGCTAGCTTCTTTCTGCAGTCTCTGTATTAGACACATCTTCTTTGTTCCCATTTCCGCCCAAAGTGGTATTGAAATATATAAATCTAGTGCACTGAGGGTATAGAGGACACTTTAAGCTATGTCTGGGCACTAGCTCCGTTTTTCTATCATTATTTAAAGTGTACCTGCTATTGAAAAACATAAGTAAGGGGCTCAAATCATTATGAAATATCAATATGATCGTAATGGAGCTAGGCACATTTTGAACACCTATTATTTAGGTTTCAAAAAGTTATTGCATGTTAGATTGTATTTCCTGTGGTTACAAGCGGATATTGGGTTATATGAGGACATATCCTTGGCTAAATAATTCACTGCCTGGGTTTAAGGGGTAACAGAATATTTACAAAGTACATAACTGCTAATATAGATCTATGGACCTAGTGTGCAATATCATGGCTTTGATATCCTCTTGGAATTTCTATCCTATACTGATTATTAGGGACATGATGCACCATTAAAGTGCATCAAGTAAAGTAGAGAAATTGCCCTTTTCGAGCTGCCTAGTGCTACAGTAGACCTACATGTAATTACCCCAGCTGTGGCCTGCAGTGACCACTTTTCCCTGCTGAAGGCTATGGTAAGTTTTTCCCAAAATAACCCTGACTCTGGCTCACACTCTGCCTGATTGCACTGGATCTAAAGCAGGTATCAATATGTGGTCTTTTGCATAATATTCCAGACATATTTCTCTTTCCAGTGATATGTCTCACTCCTTCGTAGACATATTATTTCAATTTGGAGGTAAACACCCTATACTATACTGATGCTTGTAGTACTTAGCTGGATGGTGACATACTTGCATCTGTCGGGAATGCTGTATCTCAAGACTGAGGAAGGGGTCTAAGTAAGAAAATACTGTGAATGACAGTATCGCACAAAGGCCGACGTAGGAAAGTTGACACATTTGATTAAAACAATATAGAAAAATAAGTAATTGCAGGCCCGTAGCCAGATTTTGGTACTGTCAGTTCTTTTTATCAATTATTGGTAATTATACCATAGTTATCCACTTTAGGCTCTATTATTTCGAGCTGAAGCAGTGGTCGTCATTGCCTTAGGGACAGCGGCTCAAAGTCTTCACACACAGAAGCGTTTTGGTAGGTTCGGATACATATGTAAAATGCAATGGAATAGGCCTAGACTACATATTACCAATTGAGACAAGGCTATGTTGGGAGCGTATCTTCATTGGTTGGTAAAGACCGTTGGTATCCATAATACTGTTTTAACGTTTCGAATAACCATGGTTTGCAGATCCTACTAAGTTTAAGTACTATACTGATGCTTGTTATCAATTATTGGTAATTATACCACAGTTATCCACTTTAGGCTCTCAAAACAGTGCCTAAACCGGATAACCACCGTGCATCAGCAGTGGATAACTGCACTGCTATGATGTCACATGACGAGTTTTCATGATAAACTCTAGTCTAGGTTGAAATTAGATTAGCCATGGATAACCAACCCTCGTGCTTGCTTATTCATGTATTATTCCCTTACCATTAACCGCACTATAAATTAAAGAGAGGGCTTGAGACCCTATATCGTAGGTATAATAATAGTCAGGGCTGTTATGGTAAATTTCAAGACATTGATGACCAAGGGCCCAAATTCTGCCCAGTTGTCATAAATAACATATATTTTGATATCATAAGGGGTGCCAAAGTGAGGGGTGGCTTTGAGGGGCATATGACCCCTTTTTGGGGTCCTGGTCCATAAAATTAGTTAAATTTCTCATAATTGATGCAAATATAACAACTTTACCAATGTTGATGCGTAAAAATCAAAAGATTACACCCAACAGTAGGTACTTTAAAATGTTTGAGTGCTATTGAGGTCCCAAGGTCAAGATCAAGGTCACTTGATCCTGATACTTTATGATTTCACGGAATAGTTCAACCATTTCTTATATACACTATTTCTTATAAGTCAAAAGTGAGCGAATGCTTTTAGGTGCTTTGCCTCACAAGATGAATTTCTCATTTAATGTACTAATGTATTGTTAACACTTATTTCGACATAAACATAGGAAATTATTGGTATATGTGAAGAAATATGAAACCTCTAAAAATTAGTTATACTCAAATATGCTTGGTGATTGCCACCTTATGACACATAGTAGCGACAAATATCTTACATTACATGATTTTTTAAAGATTTTTTTGGCCATTTGACCTTGACCTACTTTTTATAGATTAGATAACACAAAAGCTATCTTCACCATTTGGAGACTTCCGATGTGAATAATTGATTGCTTTTAAGTTATGATATAGTACATACAAGTAGGGTATTTTGGTTAAAGTAAAGGGAAGGTACTCAGGTATGTGCTTTTGTACTTAGCGCTAGCCCATAAATAGATTCAAAGCAGATTATGAGATAGTTATTTATATATTTTGCTATTGGTGATCAGAAAGATGTTCAAAATGATTAAAGGTCTCAATATAGGCTCAGAGCCTGCCTTTAATTTATGTCCAGTAATCTTAGACAATTCTTGCTTGTAAATCATCTCCCTCTGGTATAGAAACATGAATAAATCTTCCTTAATCAGGGCAATAGGTAGAGCTATGGAAATCATTGCACATGATAAAGACTAGCATTGTTTCTATGTTGCCTATTATTGTTATGCCTTACAATAACTAAAACAATAATTATAGAGGGCTGTGTAACATGGTACAACTGACTACTGGGAGAGAATGATCTCTTTGTTCACAGATATAATATTATGTGAATTGGATCTCTAGAAATGCTGCTGTAGGAGGCAGTTAGCCATTGGAATATCCCTAGTTGCAAGCCCACATAGGGCCAAATTGTTTTTTTGCTGGGGCAGATCTCAGTACCTGGGTTTTACCTGGGGCTAGTGGCTTGGATTCAGGCACAGCTCAAACAGGTTGCCCAAATTAGGAAAACCGATTAAAGCCCGTTTTGAGCCCATAGGTTTTGGTCATTGGGTTTTGGTGCGGCCCCATGAGGGCTGCCTGATGTAAGCGCAGATCAGTTTCAAAGTCGGCTACCTGGTGTGGGCTGACGATGAGTGTGGACAGGTCAAACTTATGCGATAGTTTTGGAACATGACACTAGATGGCCCTTACTATACAATATGTAGACATTTTATTCAAGCCAGGACCTATTTTCAGTAGTAGAATGAAACAAACATAGGTTACTAAGTTGCAGGTATATTAAGCAAATCATAGGTAATAATGAACAGATTTTCTAAAGGTTTTGAAATATATGAAGGTTCCTGTTTGAAAATGCAAAATAAGGTTCTCCAAGTAGCAATAAACCATAGACCCGTTACCGGTTACTTTCAAATAACCTTAAGTAGGGGCACATGCTTCATGCTTGTAGGAACTATAGGCTTCAATGCCAATATGTCCCGAGATCAGATGAATGTGACTTGTCTCATCTGCATGGCTCAAAACTGATGATCATACTTCATGCTTGTCCATAACTGGATAGGAAGAGGATGATTCAGCCATGGGTGCATTAATTAGCAGCACTTGGTATTTTCTAGTCAATAATTGTTCAGTGTGGACTTGCTGTTGTGGAGGGCAGAATATTTTCATTCTCTCACTCTCAGAGGAGGGGAGGGTTGGACCTTATGCTAGGTTGCCAGCCAGAGAGGTTGAGGCCCTTTCAGGACAATTCTGGAGCAACAGCATAAATAAATCATATCTATACCAGTAGGCGTATACCCTCTTTAATGGAATACTGACCTCAAACACATTGCCGAGTAGTATAAGCATCAGTATGAAGCAGTAAGACATATAGATAACATAATGCACATGGCAGGAATCTTAATTTTCTGCAGGTTTTGTATGGAAAAGTATCTCAAAATCCAAGATGGCTGCCACATAGGGTCTACAAAATGATTTGATTAAATTCTCTCTTACTTGCACTCTTCAAATTGTTATTTGTTTTCCTAAGTTAATTAGAAATAAAGTTTTTGTTAGAAGCCATTTAGGAATATGGCGGCCATATTTGATAGGAAAAAAATCCCTTTTCATGTTGGTAAGCATAAGTCTACTGTGTCTCATTGATCTAGTTTTATTTGTTCCTATGTTTTCCCAATTTATAAGAATACAAGGGTAATTAACTAGTTAATCATTGTTTTGCATAAATTATGCTAATTAGGTAAAACTGAAAATTTGAATTCTGGTGTAGTTTTATTCACAAGAGCTATTTCTTTAAGAACTGACCCTTTTTGAATATACATATGGGTGTTTTTGCCACCATTGCCATGCTAAATAAGGTAATTTACCTGATCTAATTAGATACACTAATTAGAGGCCTAGGTATGAAAATGCCAGAATGGCCCCAAGCAGATTCTGATTCTCTGGTAAAAACTGAATAAGAATCACTCATTGTGCATGAAAATATGATTGTGGTGAGCAGAATAAAGAATTGACCTGTTCATTGTGAGCAGTTTGCAATTTTAACAGAGTTCACTAAAGTGATAACAAGTATGTCATTTCTTAACACTTTACTACGATTAGCATATCGTTGCGAAGCTGATGCCTGGGGCTATCATCTCCATGTCATTTTGAAGATCTATGTGTCATTTGTTTGACACAGGAGTTAATGTTCTAAAGACATTGTTGGAAAAAGAGGCATTTTTGGAAAGTATGACCTTGAAAGATGACCTTGACCTTGAGTAATGAGCATACCCATGAATAAGTAGCTACATATGTATGTTGTCAGTTTCTCTGAGAGTTTATAGACCTAGACACTACATATTTATGGTGATAACATTAGTCATACCAGTTCCAGACTTTTAACTTTTTTCATGAAAAATCTGAGTTAACAAGGGGCCCCTCGGCCCCGTGGCCATAGTTTTTGTTGGCACCCCTTCTGAAATCATTGATTACATATTTTTCTATCCATAAAAAAAATTTGGTGCTTTGGTCACATCTGTCTTGAAATGGCCCTGGCCAATGCATAACAGCCCTGACTATAAGAGGTTTACCCTACAGTAGAGGTTTTATAGGTCTATGATCATCAAGTACAATGCAATTGAGATGTTGTTAGCGATTGATTGAATAAAGATTGTCTCAAAGTATCCCTTTCCAATAAATGGACTTCCTTTATGTTCTTTTCAGGAAAATCCCTCTTTCCAGACACCAGAATTGGCCAGATCTTCCGACCAGACTCCTTCCGCAACTCTAATTCCTTTAAGGATGCACAGAGAGAATTGATAAATGCTCCGATAAATGTCCCAAGAAAAACATGGAAACGCCCAACTGGCAAGCACAAGAGTGCTCCTGAACCCAATGTTGCCAGTGCCTCAAGTGGTGGCAGGGATTCCAGCTATGACCAGCCACAGTCTGATTATTACCCTTCATCTAACAGTGGTGGTTACTACGGGGGACGGAGCAGCAGCCCTAGAAGTGGATATGGCTATGGGTCAGGGAGTAACGGCTATGTCAGCCCTGAGTATGTGCCAGGGGCTGCAGGAGGAGGTTATGGCTATCCAGCATCTGGAGGAGGGTATGCAGGTTCCAGTGGGTATGGTTCCAAAGGCTATGGCGGTAGTAATCAAGGATATGACTATGGGGCCAGCGGCGGCTATGGCTATGGAAGCCAAGGCCAGGGTTATTCTCATGGCGGTGACTATTCAGGCAGTCCAAGTTATTCCCAACGTTACCCGGAGGAGAAATCCTATTCTGGCGGTGAAATGAGTTACCAAATTACTCAGGGACCAAGGAAGAATTTAGAAGATGTCGAGATTAAAGTCCAATATGCAGATGGCAGTCCTGCCAAAATTATAGAGGACAAAGACTATGGAACCTCATATGTGAATGACTTTCAGGATGTTATGAATGATTTCTCACGCTTGAATTATGATCACTACCAACCTCCACCAGAAGTGGGTGAATATCCACAGTGGAGTCCTAACAGCATTGGGCCGAATTCAGTTGATACTGCAGCTGATCGCTTCAAGAACACTGTGGAACCTTACATGTACTGGCAGAATAAGTTAGTAAGTCAGTCCTCAATGTATGATGGCCCTCATAACTTAATTGTGCCAGGAAAAACCCATAGACAATTGCCACAAAATGCTGTCTATGGGGAGATGGATGCTAGGACTGTTAAGGAGCAAGCACATCCGCTTGCAGGACACAGTAATGCGCAATATGAATCTGATAACTTCCACCACGGCCAAAAGCAAGGTCCTTACTATGACCTGCCATTAGAGGCCAGATCGAGACGACAATACACCCAGGAAACCTTTGAACCTTATCGACACAACCTAGATCAGACAACTGGGGATATTCCCCATTCTTCAGGTATTCTCAAAAAGGGATACTATCATGACAATGCACATTCTTCTAATAGTGTCAGGACCTTGCGTTATCCAAGTTCGAGCTGGCAGGAACGATCTGGACAACATAGTCCCCACGTGGAAAGACCTTACGCCAATTCCTATCTCCCGAGAGAAGAATCTCAAGACACCCAAAGCCGTTACTATGCTGCAGACAATCATGATGGTTCACCACCTTCATATTACACTGAGAACAACTCACACGGACCTCATTATCCAAATCTCGAGGAGAGAGATCTGTATGACCAGAGATCACGAGGCAACTTTCATAGAAAACAGCCATCCTCACACCTCTCTGGAAAGGACAATAGTTATCTTGATCATAATACCAAGTCAAAGAAGTCTCAGGGAAAGGTCAAAAGGAGATATGGTATTCAGTATGATATTCACCCGCGGGACAGAAACAATGCTCACAATCGGCACTCTAATGACCACGGTGACAGTGCCTCCCACTACCTGACATTAAAATCCCCTAGTTATAAAGCTTTCAATGACTACTCAAATGAAGAATTTTCAAGTATAGACCACCAAGGACCATCAAAGGCAACTGGGTCATACATCAGTCCTAGACCGATCAGTCTTAACCATGTTCATACACCAGTGAAGGAAGACCTGGCCCTGCTTTCTACTATATACTACATGGGCAGTCCCAAACCCCCAAACCAGAGAGATAGCAAATTCAACAGAGACCGGTTTCATCCAGGTGAACAGAGGCAGGCTGAAGAAGACCGTCCAGTGAATTCTCCCATGCATCAGGAGTCTCCGAGCTTGCAGACTACAGCACCCAGGGGATACGCTAAGAAGACAAAGAAAATGATGGTGGGCCTTCCATTTGTTCCGAGAAACCGACCACATAGAGGGAGTTTGAGGGATACATTCCGATCTGGACATGGCATGAGGGCCTTCCCATATAACTACCAGTGATGTTGTCATCAGCAGAGCATTAACACGGCTGAAATTAGTAGGTTGCTTAAGGTTTGGTAAAAAGGTCTGGCTCACCATAATAACCAGGCTTTTCATCATGATGCATTTGAAGCTTAAATTTGATCAGTAATATCGTGACCGATAAACTTGATAACTGACAGTGAACATTTTTATACATTTTATACCACAGCGGGCACGGAGAACAAAGCATTTCACACCTATTGTATACTGTGTACAGCCTGTTATTACAGCTAGTGGTGTAAAGTAGTTATAGGCCTAGTACCAATCTGTAGGGGTATTCAGTGAAGGAGCCTATAAGGCTCCTTCACTGTATTTCGCATACAGATTGGTACACGTCCTATAACTACTACGTATTATTGTGTATTATTCCTTTTAATACATTATATTCAGCATATTGGATTCTGCTTCAGCAAACTACGCTTCGGCTGTTGTCACAACGTATATAAGACTGTAATTATTGCTGCTACTGTTGGTTATTCTTCTTTAATAGCGATATATAACCTTCAATTTGATAATATGTTTATATTTGTAATAAAAACAAGCATACATAAATTTGGCTTGAGTTTCTCTAAATTAGCTTCGTATGTATATGTAATGCAGTAAAGGTAGAACAGGAGTGATAATACAATGAATGGACCACGTTATCACAAACCGTTGGGGGATGGTGGCCAAGGGGAAAAATGTGATGTCACGAGAAGAAAAAGAAACGCATCCCCACCCCTCCATCTATGGTTCACAAGGCCAAAAAAAAGGGTTTGATTCAGGTCACTCAACCAACCCTATCAAAACAGGGCCGACCCTACGTTTTTTATGCAATTTTGAAGAAACTTTCATAATTTTACCCTTTTTTGGTCAATTTTTGGATATTCGGAGAGGCTGGCTAGTACTATCATGTTTTGAAAAAAAAAGTTTAAAAAAAACAAAAACCGACCTACCGACCCTACATTCATTTGTCATGTTACCTGAAACAAACCCTTTTTTTTGGCCCAACGGTACGGGCGGTTATTTGAATCACGAATGGTACATTCTGCATAGAAGAAAAGGAACTCTGTGAGTAGTAGTAAATAATATATGCTTTATTGTCATATATACAGCTACATAACCACAGTTTTTAACTGACATCAGCATCACAACCTTTCTCTGCAGAAACTGAGAGATGTCTACTCTGTGCGATTATAATCACCAACTTACATTTTAATCTGCAATGATTTAATCAGTGTAATAGTTTATATAAAAACCTTTTCGTATGATGTGTTTGATAATTATTTGATTATACATATTCTAGTATAAGTTGGGCTACCCGTCCCTTTCTTCATAAAAGTAATCAATAATAATCATTCTGTTAACATGGGTGTTATCACAATAGTTAATGATATTGTAAGTTTATTGGTTGGCTGTTGGACTTATATGGCTTGTCCAACTTTGGATTCGTGATCAGTTTATGATACATAACTATTTTACTTTGGTTAACAGCTGCAGGTTTTACCAATGTACTTGATCTATGTGTGGTACTATGTGTTCATGATACGCGAGAATGGTGCCAACTGATATCACAAACCTCTGCTCCATGAAAAAACCTGTCACTATGGCAACCAATAATTAGCTTCACATGTGAATGCCTAATCATATATGAAAAATACTCTTACCAGAAATGATCACATAACTAGGGGGGGGTGATAAATCTACTTTTCTTCGGGGACAGGCTCAAACTATGCATTTGGGTCCAAAAACACGGGAAATCACAAAAATATTTTTTTCGGACCCCCGTGACCCCCCCGTACATAGGGTCCGAAGATCGGCCAAATAGTGAGAAAACAGCCAAAATTCAGGCTTTCTGATTCCTTCTAAAATCAAATCATGTCTTCATGAAAATGGTCAGAAACCTTCCTATGGGACCCAAAGAGACCATTTAAAGTCATATTGTTGTGATTATAGAGGTGTTAACCCCTCTGGGGAGGTGATACGTCCTCGATAAAATACAGATAAATCAGCTATTTTGAAGGCATTTGCTCCCTTACAATCAGATCCCTATACTGCCATGAAAGTTCCTCAGGACACCTAATCAGGCAGATTAAGCCCTTCTGGAGGTTCCCCTCTTTCTGTTAACTCCCCTCTATCACCCCCCCCCCCACCCCCCCAGTATGCACCAATAGCCATCAGATAACTGTCCCCCCCCCACCTTCGCCTCTATATTACCATATACAGAATAATGTATTAACATAAGACCTGTCTGATAGTTTGAACCTTTCTTGAGTGCTCCCTGTTCCTGTTAACCACCCCCTATGACCCCCACACCCCATCCCCACGCTGACCCCGAACTAATAGCCATGAGATAACCCCCCCCCCCTCGCCTCCATATTACACAGTCCAACCATCAGTCCAACCCTCCCTCCATGTAACACAGTGCACAGCATTGTCTCTCATGGTATGTATTATGCCTGGGAGTGGGACAGTGGTGTGGTTAAAAGAGGGGGCCCAAAGCTCTTCCCCCCCCCCAACAAAAAAAAAGAATGAGTGAGCTGGGTCCTTGAGATCACCCTGGTAGGTGTATCTACTACACCTGGTACAGGGATACTCTACTTCGAGTCAAATCTGGGTTCAATATTTGGTCTAACATCAAGATATCTTTATTCAACTGTCCTCAAGGGTTGATATTAGGTTCTACCAACTTACCCTTTACCCCATATAGGGGATGGCATAGGTCTACCAAGCACCAGGCCTATGTTATATTTTCATATATCTGAATATTATGAATGTATGCATGTCTTTGACAAAATCTGATCTTTAGCATTGCAAATGAGGTATCAGGGGTACCTTCCCCTCCCAATAATATAATTGCAGGGTTTATTATTGGCTTCAATAATATTTAGGGTTGAGAGTATCTATTTAACACCGCAGAGAATTGAATTAAATAATTGTCTCCTGTCTCATATCTAGGATACTAACCATGCAAGGTGTAGACTGAAAGATATGGACACCAGTCCTTATTTGGATTCATTTGCAGCCCCCCCCCCTCACCCCGCTACCATCCATCATTCTATGCATTGAACCACTTGGTTAAGGAGGAGAGTCAGGGTTTTTATTTGTTGTTGTATCAGGTTATTAGTGATGTTAATATTAGATATCTGCTATAACTATTATAGAATTACTATGTATAATAAGTGTAACAACATGAAGCAGTCATCTTGACTATGAATACACATGGGGTGAGGTACTAGGCATGGAATGGAGGTGGGGGGGGGGGGCTGTGACCATTGGTAGGGTAACTCAAAAGGAATACAGAGACCTTTGAAAAGGGTATCATCTAACTGATCTAAAAACTCATTTTAATATGTTGACAATTCAAATATATTGAAGCAAAGGCCCTCCAGAATTAGGGTTATATTCATGCAATCACAAGAATATAACCTGTAATAGTCTCTTTGGGTCCCTTACCAGTTTTCTGTTGAGGTGCTAAAGCCATTCATGTATGATAAATAAATCATGAGAGGTCTGATGGTTGGAGTTCTTAGATGAACTGAGGTAGCCCTCCTCTTATGTCTGTATAGGGTAAGGGAGGAGGTCTGGGCCCCCTCCATATCCCCCCCCCACCTCTTTTAACACACACCACTGTCTTACTCCCAAGACAGGCTAAGGTTTCTGTGAATGACTATTGATGTTCAAAGATCCTGACATTCTGAGTACAGTGTAATATAGAGGCGAGGGGGGGGGAGTTATCTGATAGCTATTGGTGCATGCCAAGGGGGGGGGAGGGGGTGGGGGGTTAGGGGTCATAGGGGGTAGCTAACAGAAACAGGGGGCCCTCCAGAACGGTTGATGATGATGTTTTATGGCAGTATAGGGACCTGATTGTATAAGGGCAAATGCCTTCAAATAGGCTGATTTATCCGTATTTTACCATAGACGCATCCCCTCCCCAGGGGAGGAAACACCCCTATAATCACAACAATATGACTTTAAATGGTCTCTTTGGGTCCCAAATGAAGGTTTCTGACCATTTTCATGAAGACATGAATTAATTTTAGAAGGAATCTGGAAGCCTGAATTTTGGCTGTTTTCTCACTATTTGGCCGATCTTCGGACCCCACGTACGGGGGGGTCACAGGGGTCCGAAAAAAATATTTTTGTGATTTCCCGTGTTTTGGGTCCCAAATGCATAGTTTGAGCCTGTCCCTGAAACCATACGACAAAATTAGCAATTTAACACCCCCCCCTAACATAAGCAACACCATTGATACGATAACCTTGGACATAAGCAATAACGGTTACAATAAAACGTTTACCCAGAATCCAAGTGGTGGATCGAGTCTATTCTGGACATTATGACATAGGATTAACAGATTATAAATATGTGGATCAACAAGGGAAAAGGGACCTCAGCGGGGGATTTTTAGTACCAACTTTGGCCACCAGGGGGCTGCATATAGCCAAAAAGGACCAAGATATAGCAATAACGTATCTATACTACTTTTTTATGTAGAATATGATAGGCCACATTAGAAGATTCCATTTTTGGTGAAAACATTCCATATTTGGAATGGAAAAGAACGTTTTTGGGCCTAAATTGGCGTTTTTGCACATGTTCGTTGCCATGGAAACATGATTTTCATTCTCAATAGAAAATTTTAAAGGATTGAAAGAAAGAAGGCCCCAAAACGATTTCTATGCTGAAAACAGAATGTAAATACCATTTTTAGATCAAAATCTGTGACCAATTGTTTGAAAAAGTTTGGATATTTGGTAATTAGCATAATTATGCTAATTAGATAGAAATATCTCTAAAATAAAGGAAGATAGAGCTTATTGGCATTTAAGATTGGACCGTCACCACACATATTCAGAGAGCCAGTACTCAAAAACTAAAAGTGGTACCTGCTTATAAAAGATATCACTGGAAAGCTGATGACATCAATTTTATTATTGAGTTTTTACCTTGGAGGACCCTTTTCCCTCGACTGTCCACATATAGGATTAAGATCATGATGCATCTACAGGTTATTTAACCGACATCTTTACATCTCTTTTTGCATGCTGCTGACCTCGCCCATTCACTGTAGCGATATAGGTGAACAGGCAGAGATAGTAGAGTAGTAAGGCCACTCAAAAAAAAAAAATTGTTTCTCATCACCAAGCAATGAAAAATATGACGAGGGCGTTTTTTATTTAATTTTTTTATTTTTTTTACTCAGGGGCAATTTACATAGGGAAATTTGGACAATTCGCGATCAATTTTCACATTTTAGTAATTTTGAGTTTATTGATCAGCTAAAGTTGAAACAATGCAAGTTACACCTAGCTGATTGCATTGCTGACAACATAAGCTTTAATTTGATACCAAATTTGCCAATATTTTGGCAATTTTAGCATATTTTTCATCAAAAATGTTAAAAAAAAAAAAAAAGATTTCCCCAAATCATGATTTTTATGATGCGCGCGGTGATGAGAAACAACTTTTTTTTTTGAGTGGCCTAAAGTTAAGATAGAAATTACCAGTAAATCATAATTTACACAACACATGTATTATTTGAAAGTGAAAGGAGACCAGGATGCCTTAACCAATCCTACCTTAGAACTGCATAATTATAGATGGCCAACGAGTATTCGTTCTGTTATCAATATTTCATCATGACATTGTATCATGCAGATTCCAATATGTCTCATAAAACCTACTACTTTTGATTAACTTTCAGAATGTCATACTTAAAGGAAATATACCTCAATGTTTTTCCTACACATGTAGGACGTTTTGGAAGTGCCATGTTTTTGTAATGTTTAATGTGGTACCACGAGGGTCTGAAGAAAGTCTGAAGACATAATTATTTCAGTTATGCCGAAATATATATTACCCTTTTTATCGTCATGGTGCATGAATACAACACTAGTTAATATCTCACCAGTGCTGCCTCCATGTTACGTATTGACCCTATGAATTTAAGACAGTCCTGAAGGGTCAGCATGATACACCAATACCGGCGGTGTGTTAAAGAACCTTCACAAAGGTCGTCATAACTATTACCTATTTTGGTATCATTTTCAGGACAACCCCTCCCGTCCCCTATTGATATCTTGTCACTGTTATGGGCAAATTGACCTATAAAATATATGGTATGGACCCCGTTATTTGTGAATGTTCCCTCAGTGCATCATGACGACAAGTGAGCTTTAATGTTGAGGCATCATGCCGTCCTCAAGGGTTAATACCATGAAGACTTAGTATTCAGAGCGTAGACAGGATTAATCTTATACACCATAGATTGGAACTTTACTAATAACATCAGATAACAGGATACGATCTGCCTGCAACGACAGATACAACGCTTATAAAGATGATAAAACAGTGCAAATAATATTGTAAATGAAAACTCTCCGAATCTAACGTCTAGGACAATTTATTTCTCATGTAAGGCAACTTATAAATTAACAGCATCCATAACCATAGTTTATTTATGTACCCTTCCTTTTCATGTTGACATACCCGGTATTCATTCTTTATTATAGAGACCATCGGGATGACACCTTTTGAACAATGGAGTGTCAGACACCATACTCCCCTCCCCCATAAGGCCAAATAAAAAAGGGCATGTTTCAGGTTACCCGACCCTACCTAGCAAAACAGGGTCGGCCCTAGACATTTTTATCCAATTTTGAATTTTATCTAAATCAATTTTGAGGCTATTTCAGAGTCAATTCAATGGTCAACGAGTCAATGTTGTTGTCGGCGCTGAAGTTTGTGAGTCAATTTTTGGGTACTTTTCAGGCAAAAGTTAAAAAAATATCCGACCTACCATACCTAGATTTTCAGACTATGTAACCTGAAACACATCTTTTTTTGGCCTTATCTTGAAAAGAACGGCCCCTTTATAACCTTTTTAGGGCCGCAACATGTGTTATGCCTAAGGTTTGTCGCCATGCTGCATGAATGCAGCCCCGGCGAAACTACTCGCCAGAGCTGCCTTCAAGAAACATGCCGAGCACACGGGGTTGATACTTTCCTAAAGAGTCGGCATGATACGTCACTTCTTGTTCAGGAACTATAATTATTCTGCAGCTCAAACAGACGCCAAATGCCACACAGTGCCGTGCATCCCTTTATTGACCAAGTAAAATATTTCAATTAATTTTGGTTCCCATATACTCGTATACAATAATAGGCCTTACATAGTTTATGCATCTTGGGTTGGGATTTATTACCATACAAAACCCAGTGACAAGAACAAGTACGAATCAACATCAATGAGAACATTTCTATACATTTTATTTTATTAGAAAATACTTTGAATTATCAAACAATAATATTCCACGATAGATGCACTGAATTGAACAGCTTCCAGTATTATTTTGTCATTCGTCTAATATTAGAGAGATGCATGTCGTTAATAATTATTTACAAATTAATGTTCCGAACAAAACTTCTCACGGTGGGATCTCAGTGTAACAGTGTGGGGGCAATTATTGTCTTGCATGTGTCTCAATATCATGTATATATAATATACATTAATCTGTATTGACAGTATTATTTATTAGACCCAAAGGCAAATTGAGATATACATATGCCAGGACTGTACATGCCGCCTGGCCCTACTTGTGCAAGAGATCACAACCGCTGCTGGACAACCGAGGTTTTCAAACAACCCCAATGCATATACATGTATGTACAGGTGATACCTCGATAATCCGCCATCCAAAGACCGGATCTCAAGGTTTTGATAATCTGTCATCCCAAAACCGGACACTCTCCTTCTCCACTGCGTATTCTGACTGTTGAAAGGTCTATACATTAGCATTAAAATATGCTTCAATTACCCATCAGATTCACATGTTGACCATATTTCTGTTGGAAACAAATCTGGCGGATTACCAAGGTCTCACATATAATGTTATCATAATTAGAATACTTATATCACCTTTCATGTTGTCTAAGATACTCCCTAGACACGCCTAGTCAATATTAACGTTTACATCTTGTAAGGCATTTGGTCAATGCAGTTTATCAAAGTATCGGCTATATAATATTATAGCTTAAGTTGTATCTTTTGGCATGAGAAAGAGGGTTCTTGGTATTAGAAGAACGGGAATGAAAGAACTTACATCCAACTTCTGAGGCACCTCCCTCTATTAGTCAAGACACAATGTGCTTAATTAAACATATCTTATATTACATAATCTCACATATGAGATACTATTTTAATTAAAATCCCATGATTATGCAAGGCTTATGCCTATTATGGGCGTGCCCATGTATACTGTGTCTATATTACTAATATATGTATGGGGAGGGCATTTTAACATTATGCGATGTCTTTCATGACAAATATCTTCCATTGAGTTTCATATACAATATGGCCGATATGCATAGACCCCATAGGACATATAGAGCACATTTGATTAGGGCCAACCACAATAAGGAAACAATGTTCGAGACCTTAGGCCTACCGTCAAATACTATGACACCCAGAAAGCCAATGGCAAACAGCAAACGACGATTGAGGAGGTACTATGCATATACAACTATATATATGTTTATATACAAGTAAGGGAGTGCTCATATTTTAATAACGGGGAGTGGGAGGGGTTGCTGAAAAGGGTGCCATTTTTTCGTCCCTCCCCCAAGAGAAGGTGACATTTTACGCCTGGTTAAGGGGTCCAAATTTGTTACACCTTCATAAATCCACCCCCATAGTTAAAAAGTGAGCTCCCTTAACTACTGTTGAATACAGTGGAATAACACAAATATCCACTTTATCAACACAATGCATCACAAAAATATATCAAAGTCATTAAGTCATAGGCCTATCTTTATAGTTACAAATATTTCCATGGCACCAAAGCCATCTCCACATACCTTATTTACAAATACATGTAGCTGTTTCCAGCCACTGCATAATAACATTAACAGATATAGAGTGCTCTTGTTAAGTGGTCCTCCACTGGTTCCTCGGAATACAAAGAGACAAAACGCATATAAAAAAATAAGTCTCATCCTGATATAGGCAGTAACCTATCATAGCTATCATCATACTATTTATAGGCTACCTTTTTGGCATAGATATTTAGAACTTTGAGCAGACAGGCAGGCACACAGTGATCGCTGGTGTCACTGCCATGACCATTATGTGCCAAGGTCTGGGCACTGCCATGACCATTATGTGCCAAGGTCTGGGCACTGCCACGACCATTATGTGCCAAGGTCTGGATACTGCATCAATATATTAGATACGGAAAATCTCAAATTACTCATTCTTTTTGCAAAACGCCCTAAAGATGTCTACGGTCAGCCATGTGTTTCGGTCGAGTTACCTTTGGCTTAGCGTCTGTTTCAATTGACTGATTGTCCTATTTCTGGTGCCATTTGCAACATGAGGTATACATAGGCATACTGTTGATTAGGCCACTCAAAAAAAAAAATTGTTTCTCATCACCAAGCAATGAAAAATATGACGAGGGCGTTTTTTATTTAATTTTTTTTTTTTTTTACTCAGGGGCAATTTACATAGGGAAATTTGGACAATTCGCGATCAATTTTCACATTTTAGTAATTTTGAGTTTATTGATCAGCAAAAGTTGAAACAATGCAAGTTACACCTAGCTGATTGCATTGCTGACAGCATAAGCTTTAATTTGATACCAAATTTGCCAATATTTTGGCAATTTTAGCATATTTTTCATCAAAAATGTTTAAAAAAAAAAAAAAGATTTCCCCAAATCATGATTTTTATGATGCGCGCGGTGATGAGAAACAACTTTTTTTTTTTGAGTGGCCTTATAGTACAGCATGTCCCCTAAAATGATAGCCATGTGTTATGAGAGTGTCAGTATAGGTTGTAAACTGCTTCAGATTTATACTAGATCATCATCTTTCTGTACGTTGGCATCCAATTTTAAAACGCATCTTTACATAACACATGTTTATATTATAAGGGTGCATTTGTCAGCAAAGATATTGATGCAGTGTGGAGACTTTGGCTATCACACCCTTGTTCGCGCTACACATGACGTAGATATGACGTAGTCATGACGTAGTAGTAGCGTCCCCTTAGACGATGCTGCACGCCTTCCGGCAGCCACAGCCGCACTGTCATTGTTCCGTCACCTTGACGTCCTGCTGACTCACGATACTCCCCTCGTCGTCATCCTTGTCCGTCTTCTCGCGGTCATTCTCGTCTGCCATGTTCTTGGTGGGGTAGGTGTCTTCAGCCTCAGCGTCAATGGTGTCGATGTCGGCGTCACCAGCCGCTATCTTGGCCCAGTTGCGCCTGTTGACCTCACAACCCTCCTCTAAGGGGTACAAGTGCGGCTGTACTTTGGTCAGCACCTGGAGGACACGAGGGGAACTTATGGGTTATAGCTTTACCATTTAAAATCATTAAAAATCATTTCAAATATAATTGTTATTCAGATCACAGTATGTTGAAGACCTCATCCGGAGGTTTTGAATAATATGAGAAAACCAGAATATACCACTGCAGATATACTGTTTTGAATACTCCTTTAGTATATGTGACATAAATATGTGAATAAAGGGGTGTTTTTAGCAAAAATAGTAAATCCCTCCAAATACTGAATTGGTCAATGTGTGCTTTTCTCACTTTGCACAAGGGGGCACTGCTGTACATAGTCTGCTGTGAGAGGCCGTTGCTAAGTACATGTGTGAGAGAGAGAGTGTGTGTGTGTGTGGGGGGGGGGGTGTAGTTGTACCCACATACCCCCCCCCCTACATGCTTGCAGGGAAACTAACAACTGTTAACTACCCTATGGATTGCCCGTTGTTACACTCTGTATTGAAGTATGGTGAGTGATCAGGGCCAGTGCTCAGTGATTGGGTGGGGGAGGGAGGGACGGCCAGGTCTGAGGCATTATCACTGTGTGGATGTTGATGCTCTGTCCACAAGGACAGGGCAGTGGCGGATTTAGGGGGGGGGGCACACGGGCCCTGCCCCCCCCCCCTTGGGAAATCAAAAAAAAAAAAAAAGGGGAGAAAGAGGAGAAGGGAAAGAAGGAAGAAAGAGAGGGGAGAAAGGGAAATCTGGTCTTTCTGGAAGCCAAATATGACCCTTTTTAATGCCAAGATATCGGCCTTCTGATCCCTGAAATTGGCCCCTTGCTGATGCCCAAGCTTTGGCCCTTTCTGACCCCTTAGCCTGGCCCTTTCTGACCTTCAAACTGGGCCCTAAACCTGGCCAATTCTGATGTCCAAACCTGGCCCATTCTACCCTGAATCCTGGCCCTAAACCTGGCCCTTCCTGGGACTAGGCTCTGGGATTAGGCCCTAAACCTTGCCCTTTCTGACCGTCAAATCTGATCCTTTCTGATGCTCGGCCATTTCTGACCACTGAGCCTGGCCCTTTTGACCCCCTAACCTGGCCCTTCCTAACCCTCAAACTGGGATCTAAACCTGATCCTTCCTAACCCTGGGATCGGGCCCTAAACCTGGCCCTTTCTGACCCAAAACCTGGTGACCAAGCCCTGGCACTTCAATATTTTCCAATCTCTTCCAGTTTAAAAATAATATCCCAGCCACAATGATAAAGGATAAATACATATCTCTCAGCCATGATATATGTGCCAAAATGCACCAGATTTCACCATTTCTAATTTAGACTTTCAGAATTTTCAAAATTTTCCACTCCAAAGAGTATGTCCCAGCTGTAATGATGGAGAATAATACAGATCTGAGCCATATGTTAGGAGCCAAAATGTACCAGATTGCACCATTTCAAGTTTAGACTTCAATATTTTCCTAAGAAAACTATTTTCCAGCCCCAATCAAACAGAATATATACAAATCTCAGCCATGATAAATGATGTGCCAAAATACACCAGAATGCACCATTTCAAGGCTAGAAATTGAAAATTTTCTTGGGGGGGGGGGCATGCCCCCGAGCCCCCCTAGTTTGCCCGCTGCGCTTTGCTTGCAGTAGTCGGTAGCATTCACCACACTTTCCTAGATCTTGGCCCCCCCCTTTAAAAATCCTGGATCCGCCACTGCCTGAGGGCATCACTCATGTTGAATGATGAGTTAAATAGTGGCATGTGTTGGTTAATTTTGAGGGTCTTCTGAAGGTTGACCATAATAGGTTTACAGTATTGGGCGCCATGGCATCGTACATGACATTGTACAGTCAGGTCTTGATAGTCTGTCCCTTGATAGTCTGACATACACAGGATCAGGCATGCTTTTGCTGGTACATGACTTGATAGTCCACCTGCTTTGATATCCGTGTGGTTGTATAATTTGTAATCTTATAACTAAATGTATGTATTATACACAAAAGAGAACCATGGTATGGGCATCACAAAAATGTGTTACGGGACATCACAACAACAATCAAGCAATGTGGTCAGGACATCACTCATTCTGTTTATGGTGCCCAATGCTGTATGTCTAGGCCCCTGTCATTGTCCCCTCAATATCAACTGGGTCTGAATAGATACTGTAGCTATCTAATTATTGTGAAGTGTACATTCTAAATAACCCAGGAACACCCTGTAATCAGGAGAACTAGCCTCCATTCAACTGACCATCCGCCATGTTTGATGTCCTGACCTCAGGCAGACTGACCACTGCAGGGGCCCAGGGGGCCACTCTCTCAGTTTTGGCTAGCATGTGTGACCATGATTCCAAGGGAAAGGGTACTTTCTGGGGCCCTTCATAGATAGGGATTATGAGGTGTTTCTCATCAAATTAGTACTAGTTTGTTGATTTACCTCTTGTAATAAGAATACCAGGTTTGAAGTGAGATTTGCACATGCATGTAGTTTCTATAGAAAATATATGGGGTGGCCTCCCCATTGGGTTGGTTGTCACCCAATATGAGATCACATTGGGTATTTGGGCTGTAGTTCATGTGCTTCTCACTGGGGACAGCACAATCACTGATATTTAGGATATGAGGTCTCATGGATTGGCCCCCAACTAAACCAAGTAATAAATGAATAAATATAGCTCTACAGGAGTTACCTTTAGAGAGGAAGTCAGTTAACATACCTAGGTACCTGATTACAATAGCGAAATTGCCGGATGTGGTCTTCAAATTGGGTAGGCTTAAATGTGGTTTACAGTAGTGGTAATGGTGGTGGTAATGAAATTGCAGCAATGCAATTAATCCAGGGCTCTATGAGACTTTGAGAGGGATCTTTTTAGTGCCAAAAAATATCCTGACATTTTCAGTCATAATCCGCAATAGTCCAAAGAACACATGTAATATACTAATAAGGCCAACCGACTGACCCTATCAGAAGACGGCCGACCCTGCTTTTTCATGCAATGTTGAAGAAATTTTTATATTTCTACATTTTTGGGGGGTAAATTTTAGGTTTAGAAGTTTTTTTGAAAGAATCTTCCCATTTTGACACTTTTTTGTTAAAAAAAAGAAGAAAATCCGACCTACCAACCCTGGACTTTGTGCCCATGTTACCTGAAACAAACCTTTTTTTATTTGGCCTAATGAGAAGGATAATGTGGCACTTACCGAGTAGACTGGCATACAGATGGAGTCAATGAAGCCGACCTGCATGACGGGAAGCTGGTCCTTCTTATCTCTGTCCATCATGTCCATGGGCATGATGTGCAGCTCCGACTTCTCACGGTCCCCTTGTTCAAAGAACTCACTCGCCACCAGCTCGGCCACCTAGAGGATATTATAGAGGATTTAACTTGAGTTAGAGTAGGAGTATAACTGACAGGCTAAATTTAGCATGTTTGGGATCATTCCCCACGCAAATATCATTTCACCTATACTAAGGCCCATATTACATAGTGCATACTTAGGCACATGGGTATACATAGTATCATGATAATGGATGCTAATAATGTCTCCATACTAGCGAGAAACACTGCCGGAATATATCCAAATGTGATAAGGTTGGTAAACTCCTATGATAATTGTGGGACAAGGCAGTCAATAGGGTAATTAGTGCTTATTACCCTAAGGCGTGGGATTCACTATTGTCACCAGGTATCATGATTTTAAACCTGTGATTAGGTCACACATGACGTGTGTTTAGGCCACTATCCCATTCAAATGACATAATTACCCATTTACAGTAACAATGCCCCTCCCCCCCCCCCCCCACCCAGGGAAAAATGCCCCCACCGCGTTTCCCTGGGGGTCAGACAAACCCTCCTATATATGGTTGTCCAGAAATAACACAATAACACACTAATCCGTGTGGTCTTCCTCAGTAGGATTAGAGATATCAGAATAACAAGTACTGTGATACTTGGTATGTACTGTCTGTATTGAAAACATGCCTACACTGAAAACCTCAGGGTCGTCATTTTAACAATACCAAAAATTGAAAACCTTAGGTCATCATTGTCATCATTGTGACGATCTAAGGTAGTCAAGTTTGATCCATTCAGACCAAAGTTGTCATAATGACAACCGTAGGTGGTCACATTAATTAGGTTGTCAGAATGACTTCCTTAAGGTTGTTGATTTAGGTATTGTCAATTCAAAAACCTAAAGTCATCAGTAACGTCAATTCTCAAGTGCAGATATGCTCTAGGTTGTCCCAATGCTATTGCACACTGGGCATGTACTTGCACATGACTGTCACGCAATGTTAATCCAGTAAAGTATTGGCATTGGCAACTTATTTATGACAAGTAATGCTACTTAATTCAATCAAGAGTACACCAAATCTGTGAAAGGGATGCCTCTTTAGAGACTATATTCATACACCATTCTCCAGAGGACAGTATACTGCCACCTGCCATTATTCATTATGGCAACCTAGGTCGTCATAATGACGAGGCTCCATTCCTCTAGTTCTCAGTGTACATAGGTGCTCATAGTGCCAGCTGCTTGCCGACATTTCCATTTAGGCATACTGCTTACACTAGAAAGCGGTCAACACAAATAATACAGTTTTCCATGTAACCGTCTGGATGATGAAATAATGCAATGACATTGGAAATACAATCACATGTTCCTAGGAATTAATATACACCTGTTCATCAGCTGTCAGCTACTGCACGTTGTACTAGCTTATTGCCTCCCGACCTGCCAATACAATGCCGGCATCAGGTATAATTTCCGTATATTACTACCGTTACATCACAAAACATAGCGTTTAGGTATCGATCTAACCTCTATGTATTCTAAGCACCTTCAATACCACCGTCGCCTCAGTGCAAGGGTAAATATCGCGATGTTGAATTCGTTAAAAAAACCCACTATACAACGTTTTTTTTGCATTGAGGTTGGTATACATCTTCTCTAGTTTCTTTCATGAGGAAAATATCCCTTTATGGCATTTCGTTTCTTGTTCTTTAATAGAGATGAAATAGTTGGATTCAATGGGGGAGGGGGCGATAAACAATATTTTAAAAAATCCAAATAATTTGTCTAGAGTGGTCTAGCCTTCATGCATTTAACAAATGAAAGTGAAAGGCGTACCCGTTTCTGCTGGTCCCATGGCTTAGTAATGGCGGCTACGTCACAGGCCGTCATCATCATGCTGCGGAGCAGGTCCCGATGGTCCTCCCTGTTCAAGTCCATCAAGTCCTCCTGAACAAGCTTCATGAACTGACCCCGGAACTTAAAGTACAGCGCTAGGTCGGTGGCCAGGATGGCGTTCTCCAGGATGCGGATCATCCGCTCGTACTCGTCCTGCCGCAGGTTGGCGAGCAGCTCGTTACCCTGCAACCAGAGGCATTCTCACTTTAACAAAAGGCATTCTCATTTTAACCAAGAACATTCTCATTTTAACAAAGGACATTCTCATTTTGACAAAATGTTAACAAAAGAGTTCTTATCTTAACAAAAGGCATTCTCATTTTAACACAAGGCATTCTAATGTTAAAACAAGGCATCCTGCCTTTAACAAAAGGGATTCTCGTTTTAACCAGAAGCATTCTCATTTTAACAAAAGGCATTCTTGTTTTAGCAAAGGGCGTTCTCATTTTGATAAGAGGCATTCTCACTTTTAACCCCTTAACTCTTTAATGATTGCATTTAGGGTCGGCGTAATGCACCAATCAATAGTTCGCCTTGGATGCATTGGTGCATCATGACGACAATGTCATATTTTAGGGACATTCTGTACTTAAAGCATCAAGGGAAGAATAGTTATTTAGTTCAACATGATATTTTGTCGTTGTCATGATGCATAAATGCATCAATGGCGAATACCTCGACGGTGCTGTATTCTTCGATGTTGATGCACTTCTAAGCGGTCAGCATGATGCGTTAATGCAGCCCCAGAGAGTAACTCACCGCCGCTGCATCAGTGCATCACGACGACAAAGGAAAATGGCGCCTTGAGGCTAATTGTCTTGAAGAGGGAAATAGTTTTTGCTGAAACGTGGAGCAACTTCATACTATCCACTACATTGTGACTTCATTTTCTATCTGATGTATCGTTTCCTGTCTGTGTTTGATGAAACTATTAACACAAATTGACGGAGTCAAGGTCCAGTCTTAGTCTGAAGGGTCATCCAGGTACAATCATTGCTCTCATTTCGCAGCCCCCACCCCTGCCAGCCACCATTGTGATTAGTTCTCAAATTACATTCCCGGCATACATCTCTGTGATCACTTCCTGTGCGCGAATACATTACCATTACTAAGCCGACTTATTGCAATTGAGTAATGGAAGGCGACAGGCACTAAGTATTAGAGAAATGTAGTGCTAATTGCGACAAGTACTCTCACGTTAGTTTGTCTAATGTAGGCACTTACATATATTTTAAGACTTGGTCATATGCTCTCTATCTAGTGATATTTGGATAGCCCTTTAAAAAATAAGCGATTTTGCATTTAAAATGAAGTCTTTATGTTAATTCAAAGTGGACTTATGACCAGTCAAAGGCCAGGAATTCGCCCCATTTTTCTGCCACAATTAACAGTAGTTAAGAGTTTAATTAGGATCTAACTTTTGTGATTGACTAAGCTGTTGGTCCCGAGTGCTTGAAATCACTTAAATGACTCCCTCTCAATAGATATTGAAGTTAGCAACTTAAAATAAAAACCAATGTAAAGGCCATTGAGATTTGAATAAGATGAAGCGTGTGATGACCTTGGCCCAGGTCAAGGTCATGTCGAGGTCAAAGGTCAAAGTTGTGAAAAGGAGGTAATTATCTTGAAATATGTAGAAATCTAATTATTTTTTGTAGGATATGCATGCTTACTGGGTAGATGGACATGGGAATTTGTTTTGACCGTCATACATGACTCAAGGTCAATAAATAAAGGTCAAGGTCACCAGGTCTTATAATACATAATGCTTGAATCACTCAAATGACTGTTGTCAAATCAAAGCTATCAGTATTCTTACAAATCAGATGCTCTGATGTAGATAATGAACAAATACTAACATAAACAATTGTTTCTGATTGTCCATGTTACCATGATCTGAGAGATTGACTGTTGTGAGAATGGACCAGAAAATCGGGTAGCAAAGCCCTAATCATAAAAACATAAAAACCAGACCGGAGAAATATTGCATTGCAACTAAGAGTTTATTAGAATTTATCTAAGTAGAATCAACAATAAGATCTCAGAATAGTGGGGTCGGTCCTGGAATCCTACATCAGTTTGAATGGCATCAGGCACGATTCTGCAAAACAAGGAAATAGTTAATATCAGTTGGAGGTTCCAATCTATGCTGGTCAAATTCTACTTGATAAATGATCCTATCCTAAACTCTAAATCTTGATATTATTTGCTCCTTAAACTCTCTCAATAACAAGGAATATATCTTATTATTTGATGATTAGTACCATCTCTATCACTGACACCATTGCTATTATCATTTAGGAGTGTGTTACGTGAAGATGTAAAGATAGATCGAAACCTACATTCAGAAAGTACGTTATGCAATATAGTATTTTCCTACCTCAAGGGAATACTACAAATGGGAACCTACCCCCAACTCTCACAGTTGAAAATTATTGTCAGAATTTCCATACTATATTTTTCAAACAATGCTAAGTAAATCAATGTTATTATTAGAAGGTATCTAGTTATCTATAATGTATAACTTACCAGAAATAACGTCCTGCACCTCCGTACCCACGACCACCATAGCTTTACCATTAATATGATGATTCATGGAATCATTTAACAGGGCCAAAGTAGACTAAATATTGACTGATAGTCTGAAAACAGTCTAGCTGTGAGACTATTTCACTTTATTGTTTTGATATACAAGATTCACTATGCTTAAGTACTGGAAGTGCCCTCTCCAATGCTCCCACCCCCTCATTGAATACAATGTGGCCGTATTCAATGGGCTAAGAATTTTTTTTTCTTTCCTTCCTTAAATGGCTTCAAATAAAAGTTAAACACAAGTGCCAACTATAGATTGATACCATCTCTGATGCATTTCACTCGTGGGGACTGGGGCACATCCAACTTAGACTACAGCCCCAGCCCACAATTGTGAAGTATGTCAGAGTTTGCATTTGTCTATATTATATTAAATGCCATTATAGAGTCAGAAACCTGTCTACTTAGCTTCTTTTAGCCTGTGACCTGTCTAAGGCTATAGTTATAAGTATGACCTTTCTATCTTCAGTGTGACAAAGGAAATTTATCTAAAGTCAAATACGGCTGCCAAGCACATTGCAACCCATTAAGCTTGGCTTTCCATTGATCCCTCAAAGTATTGTAAATGTGATATTGAACTATGGGGAAGTGGAATTTCTCATGATCAGATACTAGTAAGTAGAACAACACAGTTAAATTAATGGTGAACTATAGCTTATACAATCAAGAGGTGCATGAGGCATCAGATCATGAGGCTTAAGAAAATCAGGCAGCAGCAACTAACATAGAGCAGTTGTGGAGATAACTAACTATGAATCCCTTTAGAGATAATGGCTTATAGAACCACCAAACCTCTACAGGGTCGTTCATAGCTCTCTTAACAGGGTTCGTTTTTGATAAGGTGGAACTAAATAAATTCAATGGTGGAACTTGGTGGATTCTCAAAAAAAAATGCAAATAATGGGTCAATTTGTACTAAAAACTATAATTTGAATGAGTCATATGGCTAAATGGACCATGCTTTCATCGTTTACTCTTGAGAGACGTTGATAATTGTTCAATTTACAAGTCATGAAAACTGGCATGGAGATATTTTAACAAATCTGCGAAAATGTGTACAGAGCAAAGATTTATACAGTATAGTCACACTACTAGAATCATCCAAAAATTGCAAATTTAAATACACGTGAAAATGCACTTTTCAGCAAAATCGCGAAAATGTATAGGGCCTAAAATATCAACATCTACAGTAGTTACGGGCCTGTTGCCGAACGAACACTTAAGCTGAGGCTCCACTTAAATTGTTTTGAAGCAACTTACACTCATGCAATAAAAAAGTATTTTGGAAGGTCATCAAAATAAGATAAGCTTACAAGTGATGACCTTGGTTAAGGTCATGTCATGTCAAGGTCAAGGGTCAATTTTGTAAAAACAAGGTTATTATCTTACTATATGCAAAAAAAATTTCGACCCACTCGGGCGAAAATCCTTCAACCCCCACCCCCCCTGTTGTTAAAACATGACCACTTCCTTAATTGATGCAAAATCGGGAGCTTATTTCCCTCAACTTTAGGCATAAAAGGGGCACCAATTCGGAGTAAAAATAATTTGGTTATAATTGGAATATTTAAATAATTCTTTAGTTTTAGAAAGAGGAACTCCAGTGTTGCCGAAAACTTTTTTGCACACAGGCCACATTGGCCTGTGTCGCGAGATCTTACATAAGCCATTTTCCTTCTACACAGGCCACAGCGTCCCTCTTTTATAAAAATGAATACAGATTCTAATAATAATTTAATAAAAGCTTACAAAATCGATTTAAAAATGCTTAAATTCACTGAAAAAAAATGCTTATGGGTTAGATTAACTAACTCAGCTTCTAATAGGAATATTTGAAAAATTCTTTCTCCATTGCAAAGCTGAGATCATGGCCGGTCATTGTGGCCGATGTCTGATGGCCTCACATCGGCCATTACGATACCACATCGGCTTTTGCCGATGTGCCGGTGTCATTTCGGCAACACTGGAACTCTAGGTACATAGAGGAGGGACAGGGCAGTGGCACCCCCTCCCCCCGCCCAACCCCTCACGGACATGGGGGTGCAAGGGTGTCAGGGGCGGCCTCACACACCTCCCCCACTCCTGGTAGGCAGGTGCGGGGGGCAGTCTCTCATCACGATTTTTGTGCTGCTTTTTAAACATACTGCGCACATTCAGACAGGAATAAGCCAAACATTTTCTAAAACAGAATTAGCAGGAGAATGTGTGGAAACAATTTGTTAGGGCGTGCTAAGTTATCTTCATATAGTAAATAGCTGCTAAACATACGTTTCAAAATTATTTTAGGAAAGGATCATGCTCTGTATATCTTGTAATTGCCAAATCTTATATCCAAGATATGCATTAGAACCGCACAATCAATACCTTTACAATGATACCCTTTATGGCCCAATCCCCCTGTAAACAACCTCAGAATGATCATTCTAAGAAACCATAGGTTGAAACTCCCCTGTAAAAAAATTATCACACTTTACACTCCCGCGGCGGTCAGAACGGCGCACGGGAGATAGGTCAGTGCCTATCTAATGCGGCCCATAGCGGGTTATGGACCCTTTCGGCACCTGAGGAGGGTATACGATATTGGGCCATGCAGCAACTCGTTACCCTGATATAAGAGGTTGGAGCAGCTCATCAAGGTGAATCACTCAGCGCAATATGAGCAGCTCATTAGGCTGAAAGGGGTTGGGGAGCAGCTCAGTGGGAGCTATTGTCTAGGGACAATGAGCCAGTCTGATATCGCGTGGTTCGCAGATATTTGATTGTCGCGCCGAAGACGAGATATATAAGGCTGCATGGTGAGATTGGAATGGGAAATTGTCATCTTAGGAACACTGAGAAAGTTCTTGCACAGGCCGAAGAATGTTCACAACATGGAATTACTGGGAGTCACTGGGAGTTGGCGTGGTGTGGGAGCAGCTTCATGAAATGGCCTGCATTAAAACATCAGCCATGCAGATTTGGTGTTTCCATTGAACAGCCATGTTAGACAGTTCTACGAGGTAGTTTTAGATTTCAGAGTGATTTTAACAAAATAATCATATAAATCAGGTATTTCCATCTAGGCCAAAAAAAAGAGAGGCGTGTTTTAGGTTACACGGTCTGAAAATCTAGGGTAGGTAGGTCGGATTTTTATTTATTTTTTATATATATATTTTTTTACTTTAGCCTGAAAAGTACCCAGAAATCCACTCACGAACTACAATGCCGACTCGCCGACGACGGCCTCGACTCGTAAACAATCAGATCGACCCTTAAATAGCCCCAAAATGACCCAAAATATAAATACTTTTCAAAATTGCATAAAACTTTCTAGGGTCGGCCCTGTTTTGCTGGGTAGGGTCGGGTAACCTGAAACACACTTTTTTTTTATTTGGCCCTATTTGTCATTATTAGTCCCACGGGTAGATTTTGTACTCACCTTAGTGTTGAGTATCATGATGCATTGGTCAAAGTGATGATGTTCCAGGACGGATGTGGAGTATAATGTGGCCAGCGGTGACATGGTTCTGCAACAAGACAAACAGTGCGGCTTTAAACTGGACTCTTCATCATTATAGACAATGGGATTTAATGGAGAATGGCCTTGAGCCGGCAAGGAACTTAATGGTAAGCAGAGGGTTTGGAGCATAAGGGCACATCCATAAATTACGCCACACATATATATGGCATATTTTGAACACCCACGACCCCTTGTGACGCTTTTCCCCTTATCTTCATCATTGTGTGTCACACTCTGACCAACACCCCCACCCCCTCCGGCGTGACGTAACTTATGGGCAGCCCTTAATGTAACGATGCTAGATATGTGACACCATCTGATTACACTGATGAGGATGCCATCTAAATAACGGATACTAGAGATTTGATTCACTTTGTCTGAGAGCACTATAGTTCCTAATATTGGTTGTATGGATCTCTAGTTAGTATCAGTTAGTTGGTTCCAGCTGACAATACGTTACACAACGTTTGGCCATTATAAGGAGCTATAGGGAAACGTATCTGATACATGTATAACATTTTTTTCGTTGAATGGAGCAGGATCAAACATTAAGTATAACTCACTTGATTTGGAATTGGTTGTTGGTGCCCCGGTGGTCGAGGTCATGGCAGAGACAGCCAACTAGTAGAGCCAGACATTCAAGTTCATCCAGGACAGACCACATGTCCCCGTGCTGTAAGGCAGGTTACACATATTACATAAAGACATTGGGATACCATTACAGATATGGGACGCCATTTGGTGCAATGCATAAGTAACTAATTAGTAAGTAACTATTAATACATATAGGCCTATAATCAAGTAAAACGCCAGTGTTGCATTTATGTATCATACAGACCAGATCATGGGGTTGATACACAGGTCAGTATGCATGGTGCCCTTATGCCACACTGACAAGTTGTTGTTGTTGATATTTTCATAATTTTGATAAGTTATGTAACATACAGGCACTTTTTCATTGAATAGCCAAGAGGGACTTTGCAGAAACAGAGCAGAATATTTTTATGAATAAATTGCGTTGGTGCATCATGACAAATGGACATAATATGAAGCCTGGAGGCATCATGCCGCCCTTAAAGGGTTAAACACAAATACATGTAGAGTAAAGTGTCTTACGGTGATCATCCAGAACATGGTCTGACACACGTTAAAGGCGTGCCGCCAGTTGTGGTACAACACGTTCCTGTAGTTCTTCTTGACACTCAACAACCACCGACAGAACACCTACAGACGGCCAGAGACACAATAGGAATAGATCAGTTACACCTAGCAATGTCATAATGCAACCAATATGCAGTAGGAAAACCTGTCCTCAAAATATAAAATGTAGAAATGTGGGTCCATTCAATGTAATCTACGTTTCAGATGATAACATCTGTATAATTATTACACCCTCATATGATCAATAAAGTACAGCTTGGTGCACGACTATGAATGTTGAAATTGAATAATGGCGGTAATACATTGTAAGATAGCTCACCTCGTAACTAATGTGATACTTTTCTATGAGGTCGAGTTCCATGAACATGCGGGCACATGCCTTGACGGTGTCGTCCTCTGTTAGCGGCATGTCGTCAAAGCGCAGGTCGTCCAAGTGGAAGTATTGTACCGAGGGTATCGTCAGTTTCTGATGTATACAAGGGGAAAACAATTAGACCTAGATACATTTCTTTCACTCTCCTTGTCTCTGCCCTTATCTCTGTTTCCTTCCCTGTCTCTGTGCATATCAGTTAGTCTGTGGTTGTCTCTCACTTCCTATATTCATCTGTCACAAGCCTAGCAGAGTAATATATTATGGCATTTTAATTTTTATGCATGCAAAATATCATGGCTCAGTGACGTATATACTGTAAAAATATGATAGCATTTCATTTTATATCATTATCGTAGTAACAATTCTGTATACTTGGAGACGGTGCCATTGCATTGGGGAGTCAAGTGACCCCCCCCCCCCCCTCGTACAAAATGGTCACTCCAGAAAACACAGGTGATCGCACTATAATTCCATCTGGCAACCCTTGTGAGATTGATAAAAAATAATTTATGTCCCCCCCCCCCCCGGCCACTGCCTAAAATTAAGGTAGGCCCAATATGGATGCTATTATGACAGTACTATTACCCTCAAACGATAACTGTTATATAATATATTGATAAATGAAAAGTTCAATTCATGCCCCCCCACCCCACATACATACAACAAATGGTCATTCCTTGCGTCCACCTGCACCCAGACCTACACCCCCGTGTACATGCCCTGGCTGCTGGACAGTGGTACGACCTTTTGGGGGCCATACCTTGAGTCCACCTGCACCCAGACCCACACCCCCGTGTACCTGCCCTGGCTGCTTGACAGGGGTCACCATGACCTAACACCTTGTGCACAAACAAACCCGTGTCAAAATAGCTCATTATAAAAGCCCCAAAAAAAAGGTTTGTTTCAGGTAACATGGCAAGAAAATGTTGAGCGGTAGGTCGGATTTCTTTTCTTTTTTTCCCCTTTTATTTTAAACATGAAAGTACTAGCCAGCCTGTCTGAAGACCCTAAAATTGACTTTCAAAATTGCATTAAAAAATAGGGTCGGTCTGGGGACCTGAAACAACCCTTTTTTTTTGGCCTAATCGGCCTACTTGACCTCAGCCTGCCAGACAGGCGTCTGGTGCATGGTTCCGCCTCAACAATCCTGACTTTGGACAAACAAACGTGGCCCTAAATCAATGGTGATCTAAGGATCAAAATTCCTTATTAAAATAATTATAATGTGAATTTCCTTTTCAAACCATGTACTTCCGGTGAATCTCAGCTACATGATGTCTGACCAAATAGATGATATCCATTTGCAAAGTATGTATAAAATGCAAATCCCTAAAGTGTTAGTACAGAAAAAGCTCCCCATTCAATTCAGTGCTATAACAGAGAAGTTATCCCATTTTTGCCACAAAACACTGAATATCACCAAAAACTTAATTGAAATGTGACATTTTGAAAACATGTCCAGATAGCTATACATGTTGTGCACACAATGATCATAATGAAAATCTCAAAATGAGTTTGTATCAATGTGCAATTTGACCACTTAGACGACCAAACCACCTAGATCCAGGATCAGACCTCAGTGACTAGTAAAGAAGGTGCCATCTTTATAAAGATACAACACTATAAAGATCAATGGCACCGTCTAACTACGTATCATAAATGTATTGTATAATTTGAGAAAATAGGTTAGATGAGACCTTCGTCAAATTAAATTAATGTTATTCTTCTTCAAATTCAACGTGTATTAAAGTCCATGAAATAAATACAAGGGAACACTCAAATTGTTCACCACTGAGGGCTATCTCATAAAAACCATCACGATAACCCTTGGTAATCAATCATGGTGAACCTTTGTTTACTACCTGGAATACACGTCTTTGTCACACTGTACAAGTTGCTACATGTTTAGTGCAGTAACTATGGTAACTTACCCTGAGTCGTTGGACCTCCTCCATGGGGGCCGAGGCGTGGTAAGACAGCACCTCCAGGGCCACGCGTTGCTTGGCAACAGCTCGTACCGCCTTCTCGTACATTTGTGTGTTGTTGATACCCATCCCGCAGAATATGGCAAATGCCTTTAAAGAAGAGAGGACATGCAGTTTAATGTATAAGTGTTTTTTATTATTAATTAATGTCCCTGTATTTGTTGCACTAGGCTATGCAGCGTCTGGCTGGTTTTACTTGTCTATGTCAGGGGTATTGTCTAACTGAATCATGTTACTGTAAGCCATCGGACCTCTGCACCGGAGCATTCTGTTACAGGGCTCATTATCACTTAGCTGTAATGCTTTTTTTTTTTTTTTAGATTTTCAAGAGGTGAAATATTTTTTCATTCAAAAATAGAAGTCAGCAGCCATGCTGAAAGGATTATCTGATGCCCCGGCGAGGAATACCATCTGCTCACACATCAGCTCACACATCTGCTCACATACTATCATCTCCTCCCATATAGTCGTTCAGTGATAATGCTCGATAATTCCTGTAATTTAGAAAACATGAAGCTTACCTCAAAGAGGTTCTCGTCGTTCTTGTTAAACCTGGTCTCATCCAGTTTGTTGACAAGTTGTGCCACGCCGATGACATTACCCGCCGCGTTTTTTATAGGCATACACAGGATGCTTTTCGTCTTGAAGTTTAATGCCTTGTCCACCTGCGTCAATAAACGACCTTCACCGTTAGGTCATTGCTTATACTTGTTTATGCTTGAATCTTGGGGACACCCTTATCGTCAAAACAAAATGAGTACTTTTTCTGACATTTAATACATATGAGATTATGAATACTGTGGGTCTGTCCGAATCAATATGGTATGGAATTCGTTATTGAACATTCCGTTACAACATGGCTCTGTAGTTCTAGGGCTATACAGCGCTGAAGTTATAGGACTGGTGATATGCGCCATATAGATAAAACTCGTTTACACCTGTTATCTAAACATTGTATACCGTTTGATGTAAATATCGATAGGAGTCCATTGTATAGTATGACATGTTGCACCAGATATACTCCCTTACCTCAGGATCGAACCTATCATCTGCATAGGCGTCTTGAATGTTGAGGGTCTAAAGAGAAAGAAAAAAAGACATCTAGAGATCTAAACAATAGATCAATAACCAAGACTATCACTTTTCATTTGCATTTAATGATGTAATCAATATATCTCTAGATAGTAGGGCTAGGCTTATCGGGTAGCATCTTGATATGCACTTGACCAGAAATATAATACCTATAGCACCGTGTTTCTAGAATGTAATACAAGATACAGTTGGCAGAAAATAGCTTCAGTAAGTGAGTGATTATCCTTGGACAACCTGGGGCGAGGGCGAAATTATCGACTCCTTGAAGGAAGGGGGTGGGAGGTACTACATGGCGTTATAACTATTTATAACCAGATTTGTTTCAGTAATATGCCTTCCCTAATTGAACAGGGTAATGTAGATCATATCAGGTAATTACTACCCCTAAATGATTAATCGTTATAATTACGGGTATACTTATTTCATTTTAATTTATACTAACATGATTAATTGGCATTTATAAGCACGCTATGGTAGGAATAGGCTGATTCTCACTCAACCATGTAGTTAATAGATACGACAAAGGTAAACTGTTTGATTACATCTCTTCGAATATCAATTGCAGCACTAATAGTACGGAAACATAACATCAAAGCTTGGCATCTTAGTATAAGTATACAGTAATATATGTTTGCAGTTTGGAAACTAATACCTGAACCTTAGACTTTTATGAGTTCTACATGTAGGATAGCATATCACAGCCAGCATGTCCCTGTATTTATTGTACTAGGATATACAGTGTCCGGCTGGTTTTACTTGTACATGACAGGGGTATTGTATAACTGAATCATGTTATTGTCAGCCACCGGATCTCCCACACAGGTGATTAAAAGTGATTAAAAGTTATTTTTATTTATATTTTAATAATTATCTGTATTTGACTATACTGATTTCCCTTTGCCGTGTCCTGTCTCCATATGCTCCTTTGCACACTATACATATCCCATACTTTACCACTATAGTACATCAACTGCCATGTACTTTCCTATCCCTTGGGTGTGATGTTGTTCCACACACACGCACCCTTACAAAGTAGTACCATACATGTTATATCATATATTGCTGTGTTGCCCATTCTGACTGTTTCACATGTATACGTTTTAATTAGTGCCTATGTCAGCATATAATACTGTATAGTGCAATAAAGTGCACAGGCTGACCAGCTATAATTGGGCTCCCAATACTGTCGGACCAGGATAGAGACATACCAATTTGACAACAGACATTACCAGTAAGTCAGATGAAAATTGAATATAGAAGAAATGTAGTAAACCAGCAAATTAGTGTCATCCTGTGTGCGCCATCTGGTAGTGAGTGAATCTGACACACAAATGACACATGTTCGTATTGCGCTAAGTGGTAGCGCAGAAGGACACAGATTCTGCTGGCAACGTTGAGGACCAAGAACTTAAGCTGCTTACCTCTCCTGTCGTGGCCACGTGACCAGTAATGCCAATGTTAATGGGGAACCTCGGCTGGTGGATTCTGAAGGGGAAATGGTGTTTTTGAAGGTGAACATCAATATCATATTTTTACATGAGCAAAACAGAGTTATATTATTTTCTGGCACTCTGCTATACCTCTCTTCTGTCATATTATTAAAACATTTGATATTTTTATTACTGAAAAGCCTGGCTAAAAGAAGAGAAGATTGAGTAACAAATCGGGTGGCCAAATAACAGAGAGATGAGTTACGACGGGGATGGGCGTCATGACAAAGAGATGAGTTAACAGGGGATGGACATCATGAGACCTAACAGAGAGATGAGTAACAAATGGGGTGGGCATCAGGACAGAGGGATGAGTCAGGAAAGTGGTGGGCATCAGGACAGAGATGTGAGTAAATAAGGTGGTGGGCATCAGGACATAGTGATGGGAAGGAAGGTGGTGGACATTAGGACCAAGAGGTGAGTAACGGAGGTGGTGGGCATCAGGACAGAGAGACGAGTAACTAAGGAAGAAGGCAGGTGCAAAACAGAAACCAAAGGCAGCATGCGGGGGGGGGGGGGGCGGGGGGTAGACATGCGAGATGAGTAACGAAGGGGGTGGGGGTGGTTGAGAGTGGGAATAACAGATAAATGAGTGACAAAGGGAGCTGGGGGACGAGGGGGGGGGGGTCAGAGACGAGACATAAAGAGACTGAGAGGGGAGGTATTAGTTATTATTAGGCCACAGATGCCTAAGTTACAATTAAAGGTATCTGTATAAAGTTAATCAATGTCCATACGTAGAAGACGCGTCCAGTGTCTATACGTCTCTGTGATATGATGCTATGTCATTCACAAAGGGTAAACTGTATCAAAGGTATATACATACCAAAGGTACACAGACATAAAACGTCTCCCTTATAGCTACTTACCCCTCTCTGTGATAACTGTCATCATTTTCAAAGTCACTGGCCTCGAGATCAAACACCTGAGAAAAGACACCCTGTGCACGAGAAGAAATGTACATTTATAAGAAACATGAAAGGCCACAGTGATCTGAAAGTATGTGAATCAATACATAATTGCACCTGTTCAACATCAAAAGGAATCCTGGAAAGAAAGATCGATATGGATAACTTTATACAACATCAGGTCCAAGAAACAGACGTTTATAGAATGTAAAAACTTCGAGACACCTATTTGACTATGCAGGATGAAAAGGGGAACGACAAAGAATCGCCATAGAAAAAAGAGTAATGTACCAATGATAAAAAAGTTATAATCCATCTAAGGATATAGCCAAAAGTACCATTTCAGTCACCCATTGTCAACTCGAATTCCAGTAGCGACATATTGATTATCGAGTAGTTCAGGTGCGTCATTCTATTGCAGAATCTTCTAACATACGTACATGTGTGCAGAAGTATATTCATGTGCGTAGAAGTTTCTACCGAAGTCCCCCCCCCCCCCCCCCCATCGCCTGCACGTCGTTTCGCTAAAGGCCATCGTCCACAGGGCTCTATATATACGGTTATTTGGGGACAGACGAATCATAATTATGGCCAGCAGCATAGAGTCATATGGACTATAATTATAGTCTTCAATCTTTGGCTTGAACTTAAACTATTGATGATTATCATTGCTTAAGGTCTATAGGGGCCGATTCGGTTTTAATTTGGACGACCTTATGACCTTATATACGAGCATGATGTGTTTGACCCAATCGTCCACTGTGGATTGTGGCCCTTAATCCCAAAAGAGGATTTGTTTAGTCCATTCTACTGTGATGCACGGACATAGGCTACTACCCATTTTATGCATAGGCCAAGTGATACACGATGAAATTTGAGAAAACGTTGTAAAACTCAATTCAGGCTGGGGTTGTGCAGGGAGGATGAGTGGGAGGACAGCATGGTTTCAGCACTGTAGCTCGTTTATCATGCATGTTGTGGCAGCATCATGCCTGAATGTCTTACAAGGTGCAAAACATTTCACCCTGACTGCCAACAGCTGATCACTAGTTGTGGTGGGTGTGGACACATAGATAGCACCCTGACGACGGAGCCTGGACGGCGAACGTGCTGCACCTCATGAGCTACAGGGATGATTATAGGGATGCGTCTCACCAAATCGGGCCAATGTGAACGTCTTTGACCAGGTGCCACCTTTGACCAGGTGCCATCTTTGACCGGCACCCGGTCAAAGATGGCACCTGGACAAAGATGGCACCCGGTCAAAGACTTTCACATTGGACCGATCTGGTGAGACAGCCTTAGGTTGCCTATCTGGGTGTTGTTTAGCCCGTTAGTATTATATGAGGGCTGCATAGTGATTCAATGCAGCATGCCCTTTATTGTCATGATGCATAACTGCACCTGTTCAACATCAAAGGTTGCATTGTGATATCTCTGTTATTTAAATATGTACATGGTAAAATTCAGAAGATTTAGTAGACTGGATGAAGATGCACTCCGAGCTGAACAATAGGCTATGCATAATAATGCATGATCTATCATCTAATTTGAGTTTATAGAGGAGATATTTGAGCTGGTGTGCTGTTGTATTCAGGCAATTGTCCATGAAGAAGAGAATAATGCCATATATAATTATACACACACTGTAAATAGTTAGTGTAGGAGCACAGTAGAATCTACAGTAGAATCTACTGTAGAATGCATTTACAGTAGAAACTACTGTAGATTTACAGTAGATTCTACTGTTTACCTACAATACACTGTACACCTACAGTAGAACCTACTGTTCACCTACAGAAATGGCAACCAACCTTTTACAGTGCAATCTATCGACACACGATGGGAGGTATTCTGATGGCAAACTATAAACTCAGCTTCATTCTGATTATTACAAGCTGGGGCTGTTGACTTGTAGACATTTCACCTCATTTCATGATCAGCTTCTTATTGGCCCAAGTCGTAATGCCAAAACATGTATTAGGAGACGGAGACTGATGAAGCCAACTCAACTGAGAGGAAAGATGGACGAAGGAAATGAAGTCAATAATCACTTTCAGATTAACTCCCACACAAGCCAGAAATGAAAAGAAACTAACAAAATCCTAAATTAATCCCGTCTGGAAATGTCTGGCCATTTCATTCTTTTACATTCAATGCTAATGGCAATTGTATTGTAGCAGTGAAAGTGGTTGGTAAACCTATCCCTCTGCAGCTGGTGTCTATGCTGCACATCGTTAATAGCTTAGCATTGTATACAATGCCAAGATAATTAGAATATGCATGTGCCATACCCAGCAAATTAATTAGCGTGGGGTTGTGCCTAACTTGTGTAGGCTCACACTAATTTGCTGGGTATCTACCTTGTATGTGGCTCCTCCGTAAAGATGTGAATATCCTATTATCAGATGGAGAGCATTGTGTCATGCTTGTACGTGCTAGCTTTCTAATGAGTTATACTGTGTGATTTTGTGCTATATTGTGTCACACCATCACATCCCCACACACAATGGCACATATTTCATTTGTGCCATGGTGGGCGAAATTACTATATAATATAGCACAGACGTGGTGTAATATTCACATAAGTGTGGCACAAGACACTTGGAACAAGATGACACAACTTTGATGTAACTTTCAATAAGTAGCCAATCAGTACGGTTGAAGGCTAGCGGCGGGAGGAGGAGGGGGTTTTAAGATAATCCTTTGTACGACTTTCTGTATGTAACGGGCCTTTAACATACCATACAACAGGCTTAAGATCCACATTTCTCAGTTAATGAAGGAGTAGCAGTAAGTGGAGTGTGGAATGGGAGAGCTTTGTATGGGATGAATTACAGAAAGCTTCACTCCACTCAAGCCTTATTGGAGTTCCCAGGGCTGCCTCTTGTGGAACTCAAAATACTTTCTCCTCCCTCAGGGCATTTGATGAAACGTGATGAGAGCCATGCAGGCTAATAGTGTTGGGTACTGATAGTAGTGTTTGTGACTATGTCCAAATGTTATCTCAGCTAGAAGTCAGTATCATCGTCACTGTGTGTAAATAATATGCAAGGTCAGATGGAGGTTTGACACTTTCTTTCTTATCTACTGGGACACAGAGCCATGACATTTCTCTAGTATCTCTAGGAGGAGTGTGATTCCCAGGGACCTCTTTATATATAGCTGTAGTGAGAAGCGGCTACATTTCTATTTGAATATATACATATACCTGTCTGCACGTTCTGCTATCCTATGTATAGAGTAGCAGACATTGAGACCTTCTTACACAGGTATATTGTGGTTGACAAGACATGAACAAATTGTCAGACAGTTTACTTATGAAACGGCCAATACTAGTATATACATGAATTCCTCAAAAACAATCTCTTCCTATCTCTGTCTCCCATCGCTTCTCTCTGTCGTTGATTATGCCCCTCTCCCCACCCCCTTTTAGTACCACATCGATGGGAGCCAATAGACGAGTCAAACTGCGGCTCATTATGGAGATGGGGGCTGTGAATGGCGGCTGATTGGATCACATGAGAAGATGAAAAAGCTGCCATAAAGGGTTTCATTAAAGTAATCCTCCACTCGCTGCAACAACTTGTAAGACCTGAAGGAAACAGCCGGCCTCCCTCTGATGTTTCTTAAAGAATATTATTGCCGCCGTTGTACGCTGCCACGTTGCCTACTGATAAAACTATAATAAGGCATGACAAGGCTGAAGCCCCTGCAGGCCGGGCAGCAGTGGCAAGCTGACAAATCGTCTTTGACTTTATAATTGAGTTGCATGCTTTCTGCTGGCAGCACCATGTCAAGTCTCCATCAAATACCCTCACAACAAACATATGCCGGTATAATGCCAGAGATGAAAGATGTGTTTGAGCCGAGTGTAACATAATTACTGGAGATTGAGGCTCCTGGGTGAGGCTGTTTATCATGAAAGATTACCTGATACAACAGCGGTGTGTCCACCATATGATACAATCTTATCCTTATAGATACTAGTATAAGAAATATACAGCAGTCCAACATTATAGCACTCCAATGCACTATATGGATATATATCTAAAACTGGACATCGACATCCATGTAACAGAATCCTTCCAACAGAAATCTATATTTAGTAGAAGTAGAAATCCATGAATATCTATATGAAGGAGAACACCATGTTCATGCCTATGAATATGTCTGTGTGTATGTTCATTTAAAAATTCAAGATTGCAACCATTCATTGAATGCCACCATGCTTTCAATGTAAACTCAAATTGCAGTTGCAGTAATTTGATACTAATAAAAAAAATCTCTTCCATTTTTCTTTCATGAACAGTTGGCATCCCATAGATTCAAGATGGCTATCACTCATTGAATGTCCCGATGCTTGAAATGCAATCTTGACTTGTAAATGCATTAATTTGATACTATCAAAAAACAAATCCTATTTGATTTTTTCTTCATTCAACCCATTCAAGATGGCTACCATTTACTAAATGCCACAATGCTTTCAGTGCAATGAAGAATTATAGTTGCATTAATTTGTATAATTCATATAAGAAAATTTCTATTTGATACCTTTTTCAAACATAGGGTTAGGATGGCCACCATTCATTGACTGCCACAATGCTTTAAATGCAATCTTGAAATGTAGTTGCATGAATTTTATACTGTTAAAAAAATCCTATTTAGTTGTTTTTTTCATGAAGAGTTGGCACCCCATAGGTTCAAGATGGCCACCAGTCATTGAATGCCATAATGCTTAAATGCAATCTTGAATTGCAGTTGCATTAATTTGATTCTTTAAAAAAATACTTTCTTTTCTTTCTTTCATGAACAGTTGGCACCCCATACATTCAAGGTGGCTACCAGTCATTGCATGCCACAATGCTTTAAGTGCAATCACAAATTGTAGTTGCATTAATCTGATACTAATAAAAAAACTAATTCTATTCTTTTTTTTAAATTCATGAACAGTTGGCACCCCATATATTTAAGATGACTACCATTCATTTAAGATGCTTAAAATGCAATCTCGAATTGTAGTTGCATCAATTTAATGCTAATAAAAAACAAATTCTTATCGATTTTTCTTTCATGAATAGTTGGCACCCCATAAGGTGGCTACTATTCATATTAATGCAAATACAATGCTTTAAGTGCTATTACGAATTGTAGTTGCATAAATCTGATACTAAAAAAAAAAAAAATTCTATTTGATTTTTCTTTCATGAACATTTGGCACCCCATAAATTAAAAATGCACCCAGCACCCAGGTCAACAGCTATATACGGACACATGAACCTCCCCTGCCTGTTCTCCTTCAATGCAGAGTGAAGTGGGTGGGAGGGGGTGACCATCAACAGTGCATAAACACTTTGATTGGATGACAATGCAGTTTTTATATTACAACCCTAAATTTGTGCAACGAAAATCATCAAGAAATACTAAGTATTTTTTCCAAAGAATAGCTTTTCTAGAATGGCTCGATACTCAGAAATCCTACTGCGAATAAAAAAAAGTCAAATTCTGATTCTATACACCTGAAAAGTGAGAAATGCTGGCGTTCACGGTTTATGTAGGAAATGTACTAAAAACACCAAAAATATGCAACAAAACCCTAATTTTCTCAAAAACTGTTCAGTAGGATTTTTTCTAACTGAGGTTCCAGTGTTTTCTACCCTCATATTACACATTGGCTTAGAGAATATATTGGCACCTAGTCAGGATTTTGCTCTAGAAGCAATCTGTGAGGCAAAAAACAGCCAAAATGAGCCACTGGTCTGAAGTATAAAACTGGGCATCGATCACTATAGAGCTACAAAGAGAGAGAATCGATGTCCAGTAATTAACGTTAAACAATACCATGCGGCGTTGGCCGCATTCATCATCATCGGCCTGCTTTGGTTCACTAACCTTTGGTTGAACATAAAATTACCTATGCCAAGTATATAGACTTTAAATTACATTCTCCATTATGACTTTTATAAACCTGTAATATATACTTTCATACATTTTTATGTCATATTACCAGGGATGAAAGTCGACTTTGTCAAAAAAACTTGAAGATATCACATACCTCATAACTACATTATAGAACACTATGAATGTTTATGCATCTATAGACACATATCTAGTGCTGTGCATCAGGATTTGTCATGCCTGTATTCTCCTGGACGTCGTCTCCTGCTGAGGAGAAGCATTTGTCATGTCCATGTGCTCATGGACGTTATCTCCTGCTGAGGAGGATGAGAAATCTGTCCATACACTCTCCATGCATAGTACCTTAGTTTCAGTGGCTAAGCCTCATGTGAAGAGTGTAAATGCATAGGACAACAGAGGAGAGAGAGGGCTTCAAGCTTTCTCAAGTTAACTTGAGAAAAACTTGACACTGAGATCAGTATGGTATAGCCTGTCTGTGTATGTGTAGGACCACTGGGGATGAATCAGTGATGATTCTGCTGTCTTACTATAGGATTACACATACAAAATAAGTTTGATTGTGTTTATATTGAGTAAATATCAAATTTATCCTAAGACAGCCTACAGCTAAATATCCTGATTATATTTTTGTGATTGAAAAAAAACTTGATTTCAGGGAAAAACTTGAAGACTTTCATCCCTGTATTACTGTTGCTAGACTAATATACAGTTGAGTTAGTTTTGATAGTAAGCTGTGCAATGAGCATCTGTGAGCTGTTAAGCCTGCAATTCCCCATGGCACTTCAACACTGTTGTCCGCTGCAAGAAAAATCTCCAAGTAAGTAAACGTGCAGACATCTAGTTTCACTTGGTCCCGTTTTGACCAAAACAATGCAAAACAATCATAACTGACGGCACACATTGAGAGAATTCGCCTTTGTGGATATTTCGCTTTGTGTGTATTGCTCAAGGCTGCGAGAGTTTTTGCTTGGTGAGATGAACATTGGCATTGACATTGTCTATAGCTGCTTTAGCATGGATGTATGTTATATGAATACCACTGAAAGAAACATCACAAGAGAATATTATCCTCTAATGGATTCTGAAAACAGTTGAGAGTTTTGACCTGATATACACAAGGTGCTTGCAATACATCATAGAACTTCACAAACACACCTGATAACAGAACATTTGTCTCTTGACACAAAGCATATATCCTTCCAATTTCAACAATATTAGAGCATGCAGGCAAACTACATGTACCTGTATACATTGAATAGAAGAAGCCCATTGATAGCTAAATTGCAAACATACATAATGTCTTGCATTGGCCACACCACTATACTCTATAGACCCATATAGTAAACACCCAACGTGGGTTATCTATACACAAAAGCACATCCACAGAGCCATACGTAACTCTGACACGTTTAGTTCATTCACGATGTCTCCAGCAAATTTCCTTCGGAGTGATTATAAAAATGATACCACGTTCAACTAACTGCACAACCAATTAACTAGCGACATCAAATATGATAAGTAAACTCGTTTCAAATAGGTGCTAATCAACAACTGAAGAGTTTCGTTGCAAAACGCAACAAATCCATTTTATGAGTTTTGAGATAATAGCATATTTTTGATTTTTACAAATTTGTGAATATAAAGCATTTTTCTTTAATGACTAATATTTAATATGCCACAAATAAAATACTTAGAAATCGATTTTTGAAATCCTTGGATTTTTTTTCTGGTACAAAAAGGATGATTTAATTTCAATTTTCAATTTTTTTGCAAAACGCAATAAATCCAAAATCAGTTTTTCTGCATATGTCCATAAAAGCAGTAATAGCCATTTTTATTTTGATATTTAATTTTCTTGGTATAGTGGGACATACATGAAACACCAGCAAGTAGCTTTTAAAAATCCTTGCATAATTTTTCTCTAATTTAGAAAAAGGATTTAATTTGCTCAATTTAGTTTTTTTGCAAAACGCAATAAATCCAAAAGCAGTTTTTTTGCAAAACGCAATAAATCCACAAAAATCATGAAACGTGGTATGTGTGTCCATATTTCAAATGCCTTCTAAATAAATAGTTTTTTTTTATTTTCAAATAATGCTATTAACAATATAGACCAAGATTATATTTAATAAAGCCTTATTTAGACCGTTCACATAAAAGAATAAACAGTCATTCATACAAAAACCATGTTTGATGAGGTGGATTTATTGCGTTTTGCAAAAAAACTGCTTTTGGATTTGTTGCGTTTTGCAAAAAAACTGAATTTTCGACAGGCCCTATCTTCTAAATGAATATATTTTTTTCACTTTTTTTTTCACAATTTTTTTCAATTTACCCCACACAATACCCCTGAGTTGTTTTCTCCCGATTTTGTATTTTGGCGCTTATTGCGTTTTGGAACCAAACTCTTCAACTATTCAATGCATAACAATCTGAAATAGATCTAATACACTATGGAGGTATTCTATGCCTATTTTGTAAAGGTTAAGTTAACTCAGCTTTGGAGGGAAGACTAGGTCGATTAAACGTAAGAGATCTTATTCAGAATCTTAATCTCATATTTCCAGACTACCAATAACCGGGAGGATACTAAAAATCAGTTAAAGGTTGAAATATAATTATATAAAAGGGCTAAAATAATAGCATCGAATATAGACACCGCTGGAAACCCGATGAAAAATGAGAAAAGAAGTAAAGAAATAAACAATGAAATTATTGAAACTCAGACGATCATGCAGAACAAAGTGTTGATCTATGGGTGATGGAAAGTCAATGGGAAGGGATGGAAAAAAGCGAAAGGCAATGGTAACAGTAGCAAAGCTTCTGGCCAACTAGAAGCAAACGTGGCTATATATCTATTAGCAGGCGTCCACTGTGAGAGTAAAGACACAGAATATGCTGTGTCAGCGGTTTGCATTGTGGACCTGGTTGGTTATCAGTGCCCAGTAAACACAAATACGTAATTCAGACGTAAATTCAAATAGTGTTTAACTCAAAACTGTGTAGGTCAGGGGATATATAGGTATACTTGTATATATATGACGTAAATATAACTTTTGACGCCCATGAACACTGTAAATTGCGTAGCTCTGATCTTTTGTCGAAAGTGCACCTATAGAACCTCTGGGCTACGTCTGAATTACGTAGCGTGTTTACTGAGTGGTGGTTGGATTGAAAGGAAGAAATGAGGATGTTGTATGCAAGTAGTACGTGCAGAGCAGTGCGCAGTGGTCCTGACAGTTCAACGGTATACTTATATGAGGCCAGTTCTTCACCAGTTATTGGCATGTAGTGTACCTTTCTACGGTGACGGTTTAGTATCAAGTACCTAGGTCAGCTGGTAATTTCTGTTTGAATGAATTTGAATATAGAACGAGTCTATAAAGCCGCAAAGATATTACAGAAGCCAAGGTTAAGCTGGGTAAGACACTGCAAGTGTTTCAGAATTTGACTGACATGATATTTGGTGAAAGATTTCAGTGCATCTTTATGTGGTAGCGAAATAAACGTTGTTTGAGAGTACACAAATCATCTCCCATATTCTTGCTACAATACAAATTGAGATACGTTTGGATCATGTTACCAGCTGTAGAAAAACAAATGTCAACTTCAAAGTGACCACTGACCTGTTAGGGTACACACATTGCACCTGCTCTGACGTCATTAGGCCAAACAAAGAATACAAGGTGTGTTTCAGGTTACCAGACCCAACCAAGCAAAACAAAAGATTTATTGTTGTCGTCTTTTGTGTTTTTCTTCCCAGAAATTGCCTTTTTTTGATTAAGTTAATTTGTTATTGCATTTTGACAGCTTATGCGACAATGCGTGAGCTATCAACAACACGTCAAGGATACCTCCTATGGAAACATTGAATTAAAAAGAAAGTTCCTAGATGTTTGCCCATGTACCCTAGAACACACCTATATTTTGTGGGCCTCATTAGGATTTAGGACTAGGGGACGGTGAAGATGTTACTACCATCAGGGGTGGTAGCTACCAGACCTTCACTGCCTTCCACCAGCATCAGCACCTTTAACCCTTTAAGGACGGCAGGATGTCTCAAAGGTTCATATAGATTTGCGGCCATGATGCACCATTGCAGCATGGGCGAGTAACTCGCGACGCATCATGCCGACCCTTCAGATACATATACATCCTGCAGGATCGACCTGATGTATTAATGCGGCACCTGCCAGTTACTCACAGGTCTGCATTGATGCTTCATGCAGACAAAAGGACATAGTGCATTAAAGCACTATGCCGCTCTCAAAGGGTTAGAATTCCTTTTTCGAAAATGTCAGCACCACACATGCCCCATCCCAAATCCCTGTATGGAACCTTTTGTTTTGAGAGGGTTAGCAACATGGCGTCCCCTCAATAAATTCTCTAGGGGAATGGCATGATAAAATAAATGGCAAAAATTTAATTATTGCAAGAAAATAGTAAATGATGACGTTTTGACATATTAAAGTACCACTAAATGCGATGGTACAAACAGTTTGTCCATTAATTTGTTTCATCAATCGAAAGTGAAAGAATTGGCACTTTGAACTGCATCAAAAGCTGTGAACAAAAGTGATCGTAAGAACAGTAGGTATTCATGTAAAATCCAGCCTTTTGTTTCTCGTGCGTTCATCTCTAAATAGCAGAAATAATAAGCAGTCCCGCTTGATGGGATTACATTGGCTGCAGTCAATATTTAAGTAGAAATCATATTCTTTGGCGTAAATATTACGTTACTCCGAATCAATATCATTAATGGTAATTCCAGCACAAGACCTGAGAAGACATTGTGTTTTTGCCCACTTAAGACCCTTTGGGAAATGGTCATTTTCTTTCCTCAAATCGATGGCAATTTTCTCAGGAGGAAACTGGGTTTCTGGTTTCTAAAAGGGTGCTTTTTAAAAATTGGTGATGGCTGACAGTGTTGTGTTAGCTTTCGAGTTCCCACAAAGCCTGGTGCTGATGCATTTGAATGGAAATGAAAAGTCAAAACTACACGGAACCACCACAAGTAACAGATCAAAACAATCAAAATAGTCACCATCTCCTGAGCCGAAGGAGTAGGCTGGAAATGCTTCATGTTTTTGTCCTGAAAGAGACACAAATAGTCACAAGAGTCAGAGAGGGTCGGCACAACAAATTGGTGAAAGCAACCACAACAATATCTATATAGTGCATGCGTTTGCCTGGGAGAATTGAATAAGCCCGCCCCTGGAGGGAACAGAAGGTAACTAATTGGAGAATTGGGTGTATAGCATGGGGCAGGCAACGCTTACATAGGCGGGCCGAAAAAAAGAGTAATATATATTTCTGTATGGGTATTGATGCCAAAGCTTGATGAGCTATTTCGTGAGCTCTAGTTTCTATGTACATGGCTTCAGGCATCTTCACACAAGACCTAGCTCGTTATGGCACTAGAACATCCATTATAACACGAAATGAAAAGCTGCAGTATGCTGCCATTCCCCTTTCAATTCCAGGGATGATAAATTTACTATTTAAGCACGGTATGATGCCTCAAGGCTTCATATGATTTACACGATTGCAGCGCCAGTGACTAACTCACCAGTGCTGCTTCATTGACGCATCATGCCGACCCCGTAGACTTGGCATGATGTCGGCATGATGCATGAATGCAACGCTGGCATGTTATGTGTTAGGGCTGCAGTCATGCATCACATGTAGACAAAACGAAGGCATATATGCTACCCTTAGATGGTTAACACACAAGACACTTGGGCCTGATCCAAATCACCATTGTAAGGAACAAGTCTACAGCACTGATTGAGGCTTGATACTGATACCATCTTATAATCTGCAGGGCATTGACTGTTTCTGATTGGCCTCGTTATTTGTCATGGCATGTCTAAGTAGATTCATCAAAAGCTAACTTGGCTGCCTTGTATCCTGAAACGGAAAGCTGAAAAGCAAAGTTACATTGGCAAGAGCGAAAGGAAACCCTATGGAGATTTGTCTGTTTACTATCGACAGTCTCAGTCATACTCATAGATCATGAGTATATAGAGTCAGAGTAGATGACAACTCTAACCCAGCCCATGATTTATACAGGAGTTATACAACGATACACATGCACTCTGAAAGTTACACCAGAGCTGCAATCAGCTGCACACTCATTCTGTCATACCATATTTCAACTATAAGGAGTATTATGATTATAGTATGACACACTTGACAACTAATTAAAGATGAGTAATTATGAGACTATCCATCTCCCATCAGAGACGGTTCTTGAGGTAGACTCTGGCATGTATCCCAAGCAATTCTGGATAATTTTGACTGTAGTCGAGCATGCACAGTGACCGCCCTCTTACTAATCATCAATGTATTTTTTATAATGAAGACATAATAGCTGATACGGATCAAATCCTTTAATATAATTTGAAAAGGAGTGTTAGATTGGACCGCTTAATACAGTCCTGACATTTGAGCTTGGTAGCCTCAAACATCTACAAAAAACGAGGAAGTAATCCACAAGAATAGATCACTCTCCAAATAGTATGGAATTTTGGGGACCATGTATGAGCCTATAGTTCATGCAAAACATATGGACACTCATCAAGTGTAAAATAAAATAATTGTAAACATATTGGACTTTGAACTGGAACTAAGAAATCGGTGATTGCAAGAGCAGACAGAGCATACCATTCGAAGCTGCAGTCTGTTTGCCCCAGATACTGCCTCACTCAAAGACATTTCTCCAATTCTATATGAGAGCCCCAACAACCTCTTCTGCTCTCATCCCAACCTGCCTTATCTACAGACATGATCTTGCCAAGGGTATTAGTCTCCTTTAACTTAATCAATTATATTGTCCCCTCAAATGGAGCCCCTCAGGGAGGAACACCAGGCTCTATTGTAATTGGGTTAGGACCAGAGACCTGCCAACACAGATTCTGACATCACTTCATCAAGCCTGGTAACAAGACAATGCCCTGCAGCACTGTGCTGTTTCAGTCACATCAACTTGAACTATTGCTGCCAACAAGGAGAACTAGGTTTAACAAACTCAGAACCCCCCCCCCTCACACACACACACACACACACATACACACACACACACACACACAATAGGTAACAGCTTCCTTATTAAGAGAGGTGTGATTCCCAACGGTTGAACGGGATCCAAATCAGGACCTCTAGATTTCTGAGATTCATCTCTGGTTCGCTTGAAAGTCCCTATTAAAACGTTCTATAATACATGGTAAACTATCCGGCCTTTGTTTTCTACGTTATCCTGGATACCATACTCAGCTGGCCTCATCCGATCTGTTGGGGTAATCAGATCAGATCAAATTCAGTTGAACACTGCTGTCTACCTTTAATATTTTACCAAGATATGGTCTGCTATCACCGGTCCCTGGTCAACATGACATCGTGATGTGAAAGTAATGAATATCCTCTGATCCCTAATCTTATAGGTACATATTCTAAACTCTTTTCAACTTCTATATAGCTTTCACCGAGGGACATGCCAGCTAGGAACAGGAGAAGGCACACCCCAGTGAACAAAACACCTTATACAACCTTATATAACGTTTCTCTATGGCTCCTCATAGTGGCATAACGTTATATTACGTTAGCTGGGACGACCGTATCAGTAACAGCATCAGGTGGAAGGGTGGTTCCAACCAGTAAACACTTCCACTGGCAAACCCCCCTTCATTGCAAGGAAGTTAGAATTGTTTCTAATGTGAGCAGCTCCCTTGTGAGTTCTCCTTTGAGATGTTTCAGCACAACACACTTGTTGCAGACAAAGTTGGAGATAACCACGACAATTGCAAAGTAATGCCGTTGTCATTTTCACCAAGGACCAACTCCTGTGATGAGCAAATTTATTAATCAAAATCAATATAACAGCAAGCTGCTCATGGCATTGGAGATCAGAGTTGAACTTAAGATGGTCTGGCACTTAATCAAAATAAATACGATATCAAGCTGCTTATGACATCGGAGATCACAATTGAACTTAAACCTGAGACTTAAGTCTGGTACCCACTATGGCTTTAGAGTTTCAAACTCATCATCTCCCACTACTGCAAACCCCTACCTCTGCATTAGCTATAGCTACCGAGAGCAGGAGAAAGAGAGGTGGAAGGAATGGAGAGAGAAGAGAGGGAAGACATCCGGGAAGAGAGAGAGAGAGACTCAGTGAAGGTTATCAATATGAAAGCTTAAGACTGTGTCTCACGACCTTGAGCCAATGTTTTTGTCTCTGACTGGGTGCCGTCTCTGACCAGGTGCCGTCTCTGACCGGGTGCCGTCTCTGACCGGATGTCACTTTGGGAGTCTAGTTATGTTTTACCAACAGCAGGAGGCTAATAATAATTACATAACAGCTGCTATAACGTTTCTACAAATCCTTATATATATGAGTATAGGTTAAAATTTAAAAAACACTTTTTTCTGACACCAGGTCAGAGACGGCACCTGGTCAGAGACGACACCTGGTCAGAGACGGCACCCGGTCAGAGACAAAAACATTGGCTCAAGGTCGTGAGGCACAGCCTTAATTGGCATGTCGTTTATTTCCATTCACGAACTATTCCAGTGTTTTGGTTTGTTTTGTTCCAAATAGATATAAGACAAAGGAAGCACTTTCGTTAACATTAATTGTATTCAAGGTCTAACGCCAGCTATAGGGGGTGGGTATATATGTAAAAACTACAGATACTGTCATCTAAGCTAAATGTATATAGCTGTAGGCTGTCATTTAAGGCTATATATAGCTGCACACACTCAGAGATCACCTACAGTGCATCAAACAAGGGCTTTGGTAATGTAAGACTCCAGAAGTCAGTGGGAGAGCTCGGTGCCAGGGGAACTTCCGTATTCTCTGATGATGTTATGATGATCACCAACTGCACGGAAGGCTTCTATCTACACCCTGATAAAAATGGAGTCTTACAACCCCATCTGGGTCGAGTCGTTTGATCCTTGGCCAGGTGATCTGGTGGCATGGCATGACAAGCAACCCTGTACAAGCAGTGGGTGTAGATGGTGGGGTCATAGGTACCCATAGTGCCCATAGTTCTAGTGTCTTTTTTCTTTTGTAAAAAGGACACAAAACTGGGTTAGAGGGGAAGGGGGAAGGGATTGTGTATTTTTTGCTCAGACCTTAAAAAAAGGAAATTCCTGTGCAGAAAGTAGGTGTTTGGAGAAACTGCTAAGTAATTATAGACTTAGTGTGGAGGACCCTTACCCATGTACATTCCGGCAAGTGGTATTTTACAATGATTAAAAGACTGAAGCATCCATTGTCCTTCAGAAAAAGATAGGCTTTTAGAGATGAGAGGAAAAGTTGCGTGCCAAGGTCTATTCATCCCTGGCCCCATCCTCCTGCCCCACCTCTTTCCACTATGCCGTGAGAGACTTTCAATCATCCTCTGGTAAACACCAAGGTCTCCCTCAGCCTACCTTCTAGAGGACACCAGCTGTCTGTCCACCTGATCCATCAAGGGATGTTTACACCTTCAGGGTTAGAGCTACACCTCCCACACTTCGGCCAAAAAGTAAGCAGGGACTGCCTGTACGTATTATGGGGATTAGGTAGAGTAGTAGCTATTTTAACATTTAAAAAATGGCTTACAGGAAGAAATAGAGAGTGTTATAGTTGGCTATAGGGAAGGAAGATGGCCAATGGGTGTGAAGGGGAGAGGAAGAGAGACATATACAAAGGCAATAGTAGAAGAGATCATAAGTTCTTTCCAACATGTCCTTAATCTAATTTGTTCCAGGTTATTCACTAAAGTATGAGATGGTCATATTTCTTTCTCAATTAGTTGTGAACAATACTGATTATAGCTTCACCACAGCGGTTCGTAATTCAAGTTTATTTTACCTTACTTTTAGCCCGAGTATCGTGTGTGCTATTACCAGTGTAAAATGTCCTTAGAATAGACAATTATTATGGGCCGGAGGCAACTGGCTCCATTCACACAGCTATGTTTATGGTATTAAACAAGGGCAAATACATGCACAGAATAGAGTGTGGTTACCTTACAAGCAGACTTCAATTATGCTTTATTGTAGGTCTGAATTAAAAATAAATGCCTCATGCATCTCCCCTTGGCTTACTGATTGACTTTCAAGGGTAGGCTAACAGTACCTGGCCTATGTTAGGTGTAGGTCACTTCTTGGAGAAAGGATAGACTGCAGGTCTTCGTGTTTCAAAGTGTAAGCCTAATACATATAGCCCCCAGTCGTTAATGATCATTTTGGTTAAAGGCCCCTCTTCAAACTTCTTTCCTTGTCTAGAATATAGTAGTACTCATTGTTGGAGCACTATAGCATTTGAATGAAGATCAGACAATCAACCGAGGCTGTACACTTATGGTATTAGCCCTAAATCCACTGGTGCATGTGCTGGTATTTACGCAGATTTAATACCATAGAATCTGAGCAAAGCCTCCCGGGTGGTAGGTAATTAAAGTTTCTCGAACATGGTGGGATGAACCACTATGACAAGGGCTTTAATTACCACAGAAACACAGTCACTTGTTGAGCAAGATATATGCTAAATGTATTACATCCATGTATATCTAAATAGATCTCTTTAGGCCCATTTTCCATTAGCCGATTTAGAGGTGTTGTCAGCTGCTAGATCATCCAAGCGGCGGGGCAGGCCATAGCAACTACACTACACAGAGTGTACTACCAGTCCGTTATTGTGGCTGCTCATTAGTGGCCGACAACTCGGCTGATGGAAAATGCACCTTAGTCCAATCGTGGTGAAATTTTGCTTCAGTTTCGGTGTTATTATGGTCAATGTAAATTCGTCCTAGATTCTCGGTTGTATGCTGCTGTATGCCTTCAATTGACTGAATATTGGTTAGGAGTAGGAAAGCATCTGTCTAAATCTCACATTAAAGCACCTTTCTACAGACCTTTTATAGTTCTCTGTAGGGGTAGGAGTAGATTTTATATCAGTGACAATGCAAGAAGCAACTAAATCTGTGACCAAACGTCTATTGACCTCACCAACTGAAATCTGCTTGTGTGGTGAGAGCCAGCACTATAAAACAAAATGATTTGTTAATCAAAAAGAATAGGATGGTAAGCAGCTCCCCCTATTGCAGATATGATTGAATGTAAAATTGTCCTGGCACTCGTCATGTCTTTGTATGAATTTTAACACAGGCAAGAGAGAGGGATAGAGATCGGCAGAAAAAGATCAGCACATAGGGAGGAAGGCAAAAAGAGAGAAAGAGACAGCCAAGCAGAAATACGTAGGCAGAGAGAAGGGTAAAGATAAGTGATGAGACAGTAGGAATATGGGAAAAACTGATGTGTCCAGCTATAATTTTCAAACACAAACAATGCTCTTATTTCTCTAACGCCTTCGTCTCCTTGGTGAAAGGTATGCCTTAGGCCAAAAAAAGGTATGTTTCAGGCAACCCGACCGTAGTTTCAAAAAAGGGCCGACCCTAGCATTTTATTCTGATTTTGGAGAATCTTTTTTTTTCAAAATATTCATATTTTTTCGGAAATTTTAGCAATTTTTTGGTCAGGAAGAACAGATCACATGACTAATTAACTGTCCAGCCTCAGGAAATTGCTTATTAACAAGAATATCCAATAATTTCATGATATTCCTAGTTATGGTAAGAATCAGTGAGTCGTCTTGCTGACCCGAGAGTCAATATGGCAGTCCGCGACTCATTCAAGGTACCTCCAACATTTAAAAAAAAAAAAAAAAAAAAAAAAATCCGACCTACCTACCCTAAATTTTTGGACCATGTTGCCTGAAACACACCTCTTTTTTTTTGGCCTTAATATGAAAGTAGTTATATTGAGTGGTCATACCCTAACATGGGGGCGGAGGGGGGGGGGGAGGATTGGAATATTCTTGTTCTATCTCTTCAAACATTTTCACATCCTCCATGACATTTGATTCAACCTAATTACCATCATTGACCCTGTATTTTCTTGGGCTTCCCTTTCCTTTGTGTCAGGTCATCTAAAAAAGGTCATATTCCTTTACTAGAGTATTGAAAGATAAAGTAGTCTGTGATTACAGGGTATGTTAACGTGTGCTGTATATTTTGGGCCGCTGCATCTTCTCATGTGGCAGCGGCCTCATACAGCTAGGAGAACATGGCACACACTATTAGTTATCCTCCCTCTACCCTGTTATTAAAATATCCACTCCTTCAGACCTATAAATAGACTAGTGGCCCCATCAAGGGGCTATGTAGGTTTGTTGGTAGATGGTTTCAAAGTATACATTGTATGCCTCCCTTGGAGATTGGAGATTGGAGATGTGATGTTAATGTAGCCCAAACACCATGTCTCCTCCCTGTATCTCTTCCTATAGGTATGCATTGGACCTGTTGGCTTGAAATACACTCTAAGAGCTTGGCCTTACTTATTTCACTTCTGCCAGAGAAAAGGTGTGATATCCACATCATCTGCTTGGGACTTGCTGAGGAACACAAACATACGTGCGATATATATGAATGTGCATATGAATGTTGCTCATCATTTCAGCTCATACATATGCATGATATGTATCTTTCCTTATGTTCCTGGTACTGTTAGGCGCAATAATTATATTGAATAACCTGTGTTACCTAGAACCAGTCCAATAATTTTACACAAAGCTATACGCCATTACATGGACGAGTCCAGAAAATCTTTTGTCACCTGTCAGTGCCAGGCTACTAATAATGTATAGATCTAACGTGGTAGAGCATGTTCCCAAGTGCATTCCTGCAAAGGGGCAGGGCCGGTGATAGTTTATAACTGTGATGATCAAAAGACTGCAGCGTCCATTGTCCTTCAGGAAAATATTGGCTTTGGAGATAACAGAAAAAGTAGCGTGGCAAGGTCTATTCATCCCTGGCCTCATCCTCCTCTGCCCTAGCAGTCCCTCCTACCATTAGGGGCTTTCAATCACTCCCTGGTAAACACTACCTCCTAAGCCTACCTTGTAGAGGACACCACATGTCTGCCCACCTGATCCATCAAGGGATGTTTACACCTCCAGGGTTTCCACTACACCTTTCTCACTAGGCCATAAAATAAGCAGAGACCACTTATGCATATTAGGGAAATTGGGTATAGATATTCAAATGCCCACAGAATTGATCATACCTAAGCCTAAATGGCTGGGAGGGGAGATAAAGAAAACGATAAAGAGAGAGAGAGCGAGAGAGAGAGAGAGAGAGAGAGAGAGAGAGAGAGAGAGAGAGAAAGAGAGAGAGAGAGATAGAAAGAGAGAAAGAGAGAGAGCAGAAAGAGATATAACAGCAGACATCTATAGAGTGTGAGAGACAGAGGAGGGGGAGGGCAAGGATACATGGACACAGAGGCAGAGAGACATGAGAGGAGGGACAACGCAGATACCTATTGGAACAAGACAGATGATAGTGATATAAGAAAAGTACAGTGTTTACATGTTGCTTAATAGAGTTGCCCTGTTCATCACATTGAGTATGTATGTTAGGAAATCAGTAAATATACTATATACCATATTATTTAAAGACATTGTATTACATTAGAAAGTTCCATTTACATGGCACAGTCACATCCTAATGAACCCAATACACCCCTATATTCCTGACTCTCTAGTTATGATGGAAGCAGAGGATACTCTATCCAATGATTAGATATACCTATCACAACCTGTTCTGTCTGAAAAGACAGACTGACAGCACCCATTTCTGAAATGAAGATCCCTTTTGACATTTCGTTTTGCATTTAAACTTTAACTTTTTCTTAGAAACTTGGAAATTTTTCTGCAAATCACTTTTTATTTTTCAAATTCCATTTTGACCCTCTTGGGCCACGGTAGTACAGAGATGCCAGTTAGAGATATCAGTAAGACCAGATCCTGAGTGCTGAGGAGAGCTGAAGTGTTCATCTATAAGTATCAAAATCAATTGAGTTTGTCTCAATTAAGATAATGAGGAAACTAGGAAACTGTAAAGTAGTAATTCATCTCAAGCCTAGTCATGGCTATTGGAGTTATAAGAGATGAGTTTTAACCCAGGTGCAGTTGCTTAATTAAATTGACTTCGTTAATGATAGTTGAAGAATAACAAAGTTGGATAGTTCTCACTCTGCAATAGAAAGTACCTCAGTTCTATCTTACATAGATAATTGTTCCGAATGAGCACTGATTCTCACATGGCAGAAATTAATTTTAGATTCAAGAAAGCTCTGAATGCAATTTAGATTGGACTCTTATCTCATGGATTCAAAGTATCCCTTGTAATTTAATATTCTGAATGCCGTGAGATTTCCCCTCAACAACTTCTCACATCAAGACAACAGAAGGGATCACGGCAATTTCCCTCCAACTCTTAATAAGAATAATAATGGCGAATTAGTAGCGATAGATACTGCAGGAAGATATGCTTGAGATACCACCAATTATTGTAGTCTAGCAAAGTCTGGAAGTAATTTTGCTCTGTCTAATGTGTAGTCTCCATTGGTGATCTCAGTGGGTGGATGAAAATAAGCAAGAAAATTACATGTCACTGTAGCACCAGCTTATAGATTGCACTCCATCAGCAAGTGTTATTACAATTGTGAAAAATACTTATTCTAGCCACACCATGGCAGTTGTCAACTGGAATGTATTTTATCTGAATTTTAGTCCCAGTATCGTGTTTGCTATTAGCAGTGTGGAATTCCCTCAGAATGGACAATTATCAGGGGCTTGAGGCGACTGATTCTGTTGGGCACAGCTACATTTATGGTATCAAAAGTGTGCAAGTGCACCATGGAATAAAGTAGAGATTAAAGCCTGGTGAACAACGAACACTGAGTATGGATACTGGATTGATAAGGTAGCACTGAGCCTGTCAGATAACCCCCCTGATGTGTAAATGACTCGCAGTGATGGACTACAGGTCAAGCAATCACCTTTTATGCAGGAAGATAATCCTGGATATCGCATAATAGTGCAAACCCTCGTCAGGATAATATAGGACCTAGAGTAGGAGGGTTGCCAAAATAAATCTGTAAGATGAAACCAGGCCAGAAGAATGAATGATTGACTGAGGCTAGACGTCCATAAATATTAACCTTAGATTCACCTTAGCATACTACTGTCCCGGTATTTGGCCATGTTTAATACCATACACATCCCTGAGCCGAGCCCCCAGGATGGTGGGTAATTAAAGCTTCTCCCACATGGTGGGATGAACCACTATGACAAGGGCTTTAATGAGGACAGTACCTGCCTTCGTAGAAATAGCAAGGTATGTGCTTAGTATGGATATGAAGATTATGATACAAAAAATAAGTCCCATCATACTGCCATTTTGTTTATATCACACTATGGTTCCTTACTCTTGTATTAAAGTGGATCGTGAGAAGCCAGTTTTCGTTATCGCGTATAGATTCTTAGGTTTCTATATTACAATGACTAAACTGTGGACAGCAAGAGGTTGACTGTTCAGCGTCAAGTATGAAACCAGGGCAAAGTCTTAATTAGTTTGTCAATATTGAATCAATTCTAAAATATTTAGAGAATCTTTATCGTTTTAACAGTGCACAGGGCCACTGCAGAAGCTGCATGAACCGTCATCGAAATATCCTTGTTCTTTTTCAATTTTCAAATTTGACAGCTGACAGAGTATAGATAGCAGGGTGATTAGCTGTAATAGTATCAGCAGCCTGCAGCCCTGGAGGACATGGAGGCAGGGGCACCTGATGATAAATCCCAGCCGCTTCTGGGAATCGGCTGTAGATACAGAGTGACAGTTATTTACGTCACTGTCACATACTATTACAGTATCCACAATAGCCCACAATTTAACCTTGCTTAATGGTAAGTCCCTCCTGGTGGCTGGGCAGCATGCATGCAATAACTAGGACCCAAAACAACTGGGGTGTTCCTGTTTACCTATCCTGGCGTAGCTTAATTGATCCTAGGACGATTTGGAAATTTCTCCAAAAATATAAATCTTACAGCACTCTTGGAATTTTCTTACTGTTAAAAAAGTAAAGAGGTTAAATGAACACCCGCCCAATTTATTTCACCATAGCGCCTACATCACCTGCCTGCCGATGAACAAAATCAACTTAAGGTCTATTTTCCCATATTTTCCACTGGAAATAGGCCATATTGACTGCTGTGTTAGCGGACAAATTGTGTTATCAGGTCTGTGTCCATACCAGCCAACCTAGAATGGCTGGTAAATGGGACGCGTGTCTACAAGGCCGAGCCGCTCACTCCAGGGTTCACCATGGAGGGGTTTGTGAAGGGGTGAGGCCGTTTTATTTTGATAAATTGGATTACGGGACCGCCAATGGGATTTTTGACATTTTGCAAAAATAAAATCATTTATTTCTTTTTACCTCTGATCGCTGGGATTTTATTTAGAGAATTTGACAAAAATAAAAGAGAAAAGGTATCATGCTGACCAGTGAAAACTCGACAATTGGCCTTTTAAATTGCAGATTCTTTTTTTTGTTGGTTCCCATACATTTTGGCCTCACGGTAAAAGAAAATTTAAAAACTAAAAAAAACACCCTCCTCATATTTCTTTTGTGCTCGGCAATGAGAAACCTTTCGTTTTTGATAGCCTAACCAGGAATGTCCTCTGTATGGTATACGATATACATGTAGTTCTGTTTCAATCAACATGGCCAGAAAATGTTCCCAATGTGAGTTTAATACTACTTTATATCCACCTTTTGAATCTTATGGAGATGTCCCTGCCTGTGCTCATGTAAATAGAGCAGCGCCAACTGCAGTACTTGTGACTACTATAGGATGTCATCCTCATATTCTTGACACACATTCTTATCTGTGCTTCCTTTTTGTTAAAGTAACCAGTTGTAGTGCATTGCACTCTGACCACTTTGCCCTTTGATGATCTCACTGCTGATCCCACTGATAACAAGTAGGAGTGGTCTGGGACCTTGAAACAACGTCTTTGACAGTGACTTAACTAAACTGTTAATCCATCTGCACCACCGATGACAACTATCACAGTAATTCTAAATACACGTAATTTATATAATAGGGAACTACATGGGAGGTTAGGACGGTCATCACACATGAAGATGCAGAGTTTCATATTATTGAATTAGTTGGGCAAACTAATTTCCCTGCTACTTAGTGGAAAGGCCAGAGCTTTACTACATACTAGATCAAAGCAGGTGGGGAAACCTTACTTTCGACTACTAGTTTTGGTAAATGTCAAGGTATATAGGACAGATATATCCGCAAAGCAACTCAAAACCTACGGGTAAGATGTAGACTATGAGGGGGACTCCCCTAATCCTAATGTCAGATCCATCCCTCCAAATCATGCTATCCATAGGAATGACCATGCAATACCCATCGTATCTAGTGATCATTGTTTTTTTTACCGTTTTACTTACCCTTAAGCTATCGACCTGGTGAATACTAGCATAATGCATTACACTACACATAGTATTACCAAAATTCCATACTTTAATACCACATCAATGTATTCGTTAGATGTATCTCTGAATGGGTAAAACACCTGGGGTTGAATCTTGATCCAAGATATACAGAATGCCTAAACCAGTTAGCAAGTTGCTGTACCTGTCCGGCTGAAATATGAGGCGTGAGAGGGAAGCCATTACTTTACCTGTCTCCCCTCTTGTCTTACCTGTATCGGGTTGAGTTGCTCCGAGCATACACCTGAACTCATCTAAAAACTGCAGAACACAGTATTTACCGTGCTTAAGTAAAAGAATATAGCCACATGTGGTCTACAATGAGAGCAAATCATATTTCAACAGTTCAAGGATGGTATGTCTGCGTCACTTTTCTTTTCTGATTACCGTTGTCCTAACTTTAATAACCATTTAAGGACCACATGCTGGATTAATGAGCTATATTAACATGCCCTTTGTCGTCATGTTGTATGAATGCAGCCCTTGTGATGCATCATGCCGACCCTTCGGGAGTGTATCACCCCCCCCCCCTTTGGTAGTCATGATGTTTGAATGCAGAGTTTACTCGCAAGGATTATATTCATGTATTGAAGCACGATGCGACCATTAAAGGATCAAACCCTTTGACAGCACTTACAGCTGCTCTCAGTGGTCATGTAGGTGACAGCCTGTCACATCCTACAGGTGCATATCTCACACATATAACGTTAAGGTCCAGCACAAAGTATAGTTACCTCAAGCTAAATGAGCAACTTTCAGATTCCTGTTACAAACTGGACGACATGTGACCACTTATTACACTAAATTGTATTGGAAATATTTACTGCCCTATTCAATATTGCCATTAGATGAGCGTTGTCCGAGGTTATTTGGATGATGGCAGATATTGAACAGAAATTTTAAGTAGTATCGACCCCTATTCACTCAATCCATTTCATGAAGTATATAATCTCAACAAGGGAGTTAACAGAATATTGTGCTGTATTCGTACTGGCACTGCGAGCTCCTTTAAATGCTACTTAAATGACGAATAAGTGACATTCAATATCCATTTAAAATGATCAGGTGCATGAATGGGCATGGGCGTGCACAGTTCACATGGGCTAGGGCACGAAGGGCACATGAAAGGTCACACCTGTGAAAAATGACAATGTGTTGGGGGGGGGGGGGCAATGTCATTGAAGGGCATCAGCTGCAGTCAACACGACCTTCTACAAGCTTATCTACACAAGTCTCACCTTGGATGCCTCGGCGACAAGCATCACCTGACAACGCTCACACCTGAGGAGACTCTGGGTATGCATCATGATTTTATGGATGAGGTTTGCTACATGAGATTGTTCCTCGAAGATGACGCGTGCAAGGTCCAATAGTAGCTGGAAGTAAAGGGACAGGGTGTTATAATTATGTAATCTGGCTACTATTTTAAATCACTATAAAGCGGACCAATAGGGAGCTCTGTGATTTTGACATTTTAGGAGGAAGGAGTAGATAATGCATTTTCGATAGCTAATGTCATATTGATGGGGAGGACATTAGATTAGAGAAGAATTCAAAAGAGACTAAAAAGGGTCCATGGGTCATTATAATTGCTCCCTAATTGTATTATGAATACAGCATGCTATAGTTAGGATTATTGTTATTTTACTTGTTACAGCCCTTATGACTTATTAATCTTAGTTATTTTTTCAATGTAATATGACTTTACCTGGTTTCTTCTGTTTTCTAACAAGGACTTTTCGTACAGCTGTGCATTAGTGATGCCGATACCACAGAAGGCGAGATAGGAGGCGAATACCTGCAGTGATAAAGAGGGAAAATATGGCATATAAAAGTGAGTTCGGCGATTTGACAAGTAATACGTGTATATGGGCTTTGATGAGTATAATGCAAGATATCAGCATGATATCATAGGTATCTCGGACCCTCTGGGGAGTGGGGACAAACATATTCCGGGGGGAAAGAATTCATCTGTTCACCAAAGGCTTCTATAGTTAATTGTTAAATAAAGATTCCGAGAACTGGAGTTACCGGGTAGGGACTTGGATATGACCTCGAAGATGATATACTGTAAACGTATTTTATTTCGCGCTGTACATATTTTCGCGGATTTCGCGGATTTTAAAATCCGCGAAAATATGTACAGAGCGAAAATTTATCCAATATAGCTTTATAACTGTAATATTTCAATATCAGCGAATTTAAATCCCAGCGAAATTGTATTTTGGAGCAAATCCGCGAAAATTTGTACCAGCGAAAATATGTACGTTTACAGTAACCTGTAAACAGGTCACGCCTCTATCTAAAATAGTATAGGCATGTAGAGATAAATAGATTTATTATGAATCAAATATCTTGATCAAGATCACGGCGTGTTGTCATTAACGCTTCACCCTCAGAAAAGTGAGAGTCATTGTCATGACTCTCACGTTTCTGTGTGTGTTGGTGGCTATTATTGGCTCAATAAATTATTAAAACGTGTTATAATTTAACCCAAATGGCCTATAAATAGAATAATATAATTACCTATATAGGACAAGCATGCTGGACAGAGGACGTTTATTTTCCCTTTGAATTTACATTTAAAGCGTGAAAAAAGTTTTGTGAAGACAGCTTTTTAAGATATCTCTATCAAATAGTTAAAGAATGAAAAATCATAAAACATAATTCACTACTTAGTGATGAGAAAAGAGTTCTATTTTGAGTAGCCTGACCCGAACAACACATAAATTGATTTTGGTCTAACTGTGAGCAATCACTGTAGGTTTGGTGTGACGAGACGCCAATAGGGTCCACAACCTTTTCCTCCTGGTGAGACCTCCTCCAGGGTCTCGGCTCCTGAATTAAACTTGACAGAGAAAACCGTCTCAGACCACCCCTGTCACTGACCACCTCACTCACCCTGCAGCACTCACTCTCCGCACATGTCCTAGTACCTGTTACATTCTTACTACATCTCTGTCCCAGACCATCCCTGTCACTGACCATCTCACTCACCCTGCAGCACCCACTCTCCGCACATGTCATAGTACCTGTTACATTCTTACTACATCTCTGTCCCAGACCATCCCTGTCACTGACCATCTCACTCACCCTGCAGCACCCACTCTCCGCACATGTCCTAGTACCTGTTACACCCTTACTACATCTCTGTCTCAGAGCTGAAGTCGTACTGTGCGTGCAGGGGATTCCTTGCCTTTTAACACATTTTCAATGGCAGCTTTGGAGGAATCCCTGGAGAGAATATCGTATAGGTAATTTTGAATTACAATTTTGCCAAAAAAGTGAATGGGGTAAGATATGTCCATAGCAGCCCCGCCCCCTTTTCAAAACCCTGGATCTTGACCTTCATTGTCTCCACACAGCTTCTCAACTTCATTAGAGCCTGGTGGGCACAGTACTAACTAGTTGACCAACGTTGCCCAGTTGTCAACGGTGATTTAACGTTCTGTGCCAACTGGTAAAGGCCCAAGGATTCCGAAGAAACTAACCATGATGCGAATTCGTTCTGTAAGGTTGGGACAGAGATACAAGCAGACACTAGAAAGAAAAGAACGTGGTGATCTACACATGGGAGCTGCACTGGACCCCCTTGACTCCCGCGCTTCCTCTAATATCTGCCACCGCTCCACGGCAGGACACAAGTTTTATGGTACGTTGGTGGTCTTTACTCTACCCCCATGCATCCCCCACCTTGGGCCCGCCCCTGGGGGTCGAGTGCTTTAACGCTGTAGGCTTCATTGCCAACAGCTGCACGACAATGCCAGAACCACAGCCTGCCAAGCCCTGTCCACCACGACACCAATTTGCTGCCACTCTTACTATAGTCTGAGTCTTCCTTCCACGTCGAGCGCGCCATTCATTTGCCTTTCAGAAATCCTCAGAGCCTATTATTACTTCTGACACTGCTGCAATTTGCATGAGAGCATATTGACAAAGGTGCTTGACATGCAAGGACATTATACCCGGTGGGGCTCGGCTCCTTTTAGGTTCACTGTAAAATTATGCCGTTGCATATACAGAGAATCAATGTAAAATTTTATGGTAGATCATCATAATATATGATTACAGCAGGGTAACAATTTTACTTTGAATATCCGTAATCCAGTACAGTGTTACACAGTTCATTCATTTACGGTGAAGTTACGTCATTAATGGATGTTCAGTTTTATCACACCAGGTGGTAGTTTGGTTCATGAGGGGACTTTCATTGTGATTTTAAACTTCAATGAAATCTACATACTATTAAAATCAAAGTTATTTTGACTAACGGAATTCACCACAGCATCAATATTCAACACCAGATATGGGGTTTATAGAATATGGTTAATTATGAGGTAATCTACTTTTATGTGACACATTAATGATTCTATAAACACCATTTTTGTGGGAATAAGATATATACATGCAGCTGATGATTCTGCTCTGTAACCGTCCTATGGTATCCTGTGGTACCCAGTGGGCACAAATTTCTGTCCAACGTTGAATCCACGTTGATCCAACATTGAATCAACATTGACAACCATTTATCAATGTTGATCCAATTTTCTGTGCCCACTGGGTATTTAAACATGCCAATAAAGCACTCTCCAACATATAGTTAGAGTGCTAAGTCTAAGAATGTGGTATTTGATATTTAGTCACTGTATTAGAATGACAGTGATTTTCCGGCTCCACTGGGTGCTGAACTTACAGCGTTACAATTACAGTGAATTTGAAACAACTGTGACTGTCATTGTTACGGTGAAAGTCGCAGTGAATGTTGTTTTAGCGGAATTATTTTACAGTGTTGGTTCAAAGAGAAGCTAAGTCTCTGTAGGAATTTGAAATTCTCATTTCGATTAGAACATATATCATAATATACTTCAAGAGGCTTTTTAGGTGCACTTCATGTGTTTCTGCTGTATGTATATATATACAATATGAAGAGATAATAAGTGCCATAAAGTCTTGAGGACTTCCTCAGGAGATAACGACCATGTAAGTCTTACTTTCTCTATCAGGCAGAGAGGATACAATTAGGACTGCACGAGAGGTAGTTTGGGGAGACGGCCAAGAGCTGCATGACTCAATAAAACATCTTAAAGGAGCGACGTAATAAGCTATTAAGTACCCTCTCACGTAGATCTATATGTCAGCACGATAGATGTGACATTCAGTGCACAGAGGACTGCTAATTGCATAGATATATAGCTTGACTGATATTAGGCACTATGATTTAGTATAATGATATTCTATTATAGCTACTTACTGATGTGGTGTATTATTCACCCTTTGCTAGGGCTACTTTGATTTACTACTCCTGTTCGTGTTGCATGTTGTCATGGGATCTGTATACATGTTTCCTGACAGGCCCCTACGTCTCATTGGTCTCAGCAGAATGCATGTACATTGGCATTAATGACAGGGGTGTAGGAACTCTAATTGGGGGAGGGGCTGCCAAACCAGCTTTGGAAATGTTGTGCATTTTATTAATGTGTCTCGGCAAATTCTTTTAATGCGAAGGGAGGGGCATATCTAGACCACCCCTCATAGCCCTGCTCTACGATTGGACAGGGGGCAGGTCCGCTTATACCTACACCACTCGAGGCGCAGGAGAAGGGGACCAGCCACCCTCCAAATCAGAGAGGAGAGGGGCCCTGAATATGTTTGAGCCCCCCCCCCCCCCCCCAAAAAAAAGAAGAAAATTTATTGTCAAGACCCTACACTATAATACATATAATTCCAAGATCTTACCTCTCCCGCATGGGGAAGTGGGTCCCTAATCAGAATTGAAGGGGGCTCATATACAATACATTTTTTCCGTATTGTTCCCACAATATGCGACAAACGCCAACGCTTAAAACTTGTTGGAATGTGCCCCCATGCCCCCCTCTCCACGAAAGTTTGCTTCTTACGTTACTGTCCTATCACTACAACGGAGTTCACCAGTTACCTTATATTATTGACTTCCCCTGTACCATATATTTAAGTACCCCCCCCCCTCTCACCCCTTGCTGCATCTGCACACACCATTCTGGCGATACATTATACTCGTAGCCGGAGCTTCAGACTGATGCTCCTGACACTCATACAACTAACCTATTGCTTTCAAAGGAGGGAGACAAGACAGTTGTACATGGGGAACTGTCCATGTACTCCTGAGGCCATTCACTCCCACAGCGAGTAGTACATGGAAATATACCCTTGGAGCAGGTAGCCAGTTCCAGTGATCATGAGTGAAGCGAGAAGATGGACACTGTTACAAAATAGGGAAATCGAATTGCTTCTAATTAAAGATGTCATAAATATCACCGAAACACCACTTAAAAGCATGTCCTGGTGAAAAACATTTCCGTATAACATATAAAGGGAGTCGTCACTTAATAGGTAACATATTGTGCATAGCTAACTGAAGCCTACACATGTCACTTGTTATTAAGTGATTCACCTATCATGCATATACACCTGCCTATATTAAGGTATGATCATTCTTTAGGTATGTATGGTATGTATGGTAGACATTTTATTATTATTGTTGTTATTTCTGTTTGTTTTTTTGTTTCTTGTACCTAGAAATAGGGTTGTTTCTTAATGTTGTGTACTGTTATCATTTTTATATCATTGTACATATCATCTTTATATCATCCTTATGTGTGAACGAACTGAATGAGCAACAAGAAAAATAGGTATCATTTATTTATTGCCATAACTACCACATGTATTATCCTGTGATTTGGTAATAAAAACATTTTCAAACCTAAAAAAATCATACATGTAGTACACGTACACAGGTAATACACGGCGGCCTCCAAATGAACCTTTCTTAGTACCACAGGAGTTTGCAGATCGGACTAAACAATATTTTAGGGAGGGGTTATGTCTTCGGCTGAACGATTCCAAGAATAGAATAAATTACTCATGTTGTTGTTTCTGAATTCTCAAGGTCTCACGGAAAAACTAATGATTTATTTCATTACTTGCCTTTTCATCGATTTCTCCGAAGGGTTCGTCTCGTACCGAGTTCTTGTTGATGGCTTGTGCTACCCCGATAATGTCGCCCCTCATGTCCTTAATGGGCATACTGAGGATTGACCGGGTCTTGTACCCTGTCTTACTGTCCACTTGTTTGTTGAACCGGGGATCCTGTGGGGATAAAAGGAAAATGGTTTGAATAGTCAATTAAGGTTATATTCCAAAACAACAGATTTTTTAAAAAAACATGTGTTTTTGGGAAACATTCAGAGATGCCACTCAGTCGGCGACAAAAAGTGCTGGTAGAATATCTCACAATCTTGGTACATTTATATAATTTAATGCAAAATTTCCAGCTAAATTAAAGTACCTGTAGGAATTCCTACAAAGGTAGGAAAAGTGACATCTCTGAACATTGTTGAAAGTCTGATTAAGGTTTGCTTTTTTTGGATATAGAAAGTTCTCGTAGAAATCGCTTTTGCATATATAACAATCTCAAATTTGTTGGGGGAAGTCATTTTGCATAACATATTGGGAGAGATCGCTACGACTTTTAGGAAATTCTACATGAAGGGGTACGGGGATATATGGAGAACGATGACGGTACATTGATGCTCCTATACTATTATTGCACTGTTATTTTTGGATAACAGACATGACATTTACTACACTCTGTATTTTATTGTACTTTGAGTGACATTGATTGTGCTGAATCGACATGTAGTTTATTACCGGTAATACTCGTCAAACTTATGAAATTAAGATAAAATCATGGATCTAAAAAAATCTGCAAAGTAGATCGCAAAAAGACGGGGGGAACCCCATAGTAAACGACAGTTAACACAAGAAAATAAGTTTGATGAATCTGACGGTGGCTTTAACAACTGTTTAATCCCCACAAATCCCAGATAAGAGCGCCTTATCATCAATCAGGCCTTGATGTAATGCTAATCCGCCGGCTGCTGATTAAACAACTTAAAACCTGATTAAACGCAGCCCCATGTGAATGAACAACCTTTTGAATATTAAAGCACGCGGTATCTCACATTGCAATCGCCAGTGTCCATAAGAATATTTGGACTTTGACTATGTCTAGGGGCACTCGCTCTATCACTGATGGCGCCATTTGTCCAGGCCTACATACGAATTAAAAGCCCCTTCGTTATACTTTAGTATTATGATTTCTAAAAGTCAGAGAGATATCGTACCCTGGTCCTTGTGCGGTCAGTTACAGGTATCTAACTCTCAGCAGGGCACCGAGGCTATCTGAATGTTACCGAGGGAAATGCCAATTTCCTACTGATCTTGTGCAATGTTTTAACCAATCAATCGATGTTGATTGCAATTGGCACGTATACATATGTCTAGACCATTCAAGACATACCTTAATCAAGGGCTTGATTGGCTGTTCTGGGCCGAGACGAAATGAACAAGTGGGCAATTATAGCTGTCTAGACCAATCAAAGGGTGGTATCGATGGAGTAAGGATGTTCTGCCTCCAGGTCCCGGCTGCATGCATGTTATTACATGTATTACCTTATGCAAAGCTCTCTAGTGTGTAGACATTGGTATAATTCTAAAAATATAGCAAGGACGAGGACAGTGATAACAACCCCCTGAATATCCTATACCCACAGCATACCCACGCTTCTATAACATTATGTTCCTCCCTTGAGCTTACAGTCAACATTCACATGTGGTCATGTGTCTGGGGCCCTTCATCTGACTCCATCCCGACCCCTCTGTCACAACATGGGGGTCGGGATACATGTACATAGTCTCTTTCTATAGGACCCCTCCATACAGACCTACTGTATATTTTAAATACATAGGTAAATAGTGAACCCGACAAAAATACATCATTTACAGTGTAAACCAAAAGTAGATGCAACTGCCCTTGTACCTTACTACCTTGGTAGATGCTGTAAAACTACAGTAGATCCTACTGCTCAGCCACATTAACTTCTAACACTGTTACTAACAATATTCTTAATAGTATGAATAGAGTCTGCAGTATGTGATAACTTCTCTTGAGACATGTGGTAAGTGAATATTCTCTCGAATCAAATCACACCTTTCACAGACACCGATTTCCTCCAGGAAATACTCATCAACTAAGGAGGTGGTGCTCCAGTGAACTCTGCGAACTAGGACGCACAGTATAGCGCACCGTCCAATTAGTCTACCTGCGGATCATACGCTACTGTCACATACCACAATGGACTACATACCTGTTAACCATTTATGTGTAGCATAGTGCTTTAATGTGCTATATCCTCTTATCTGAATTATAATATAACTCAGGTAGCGGTCAGTTTCTTGCCGGTCATGCTCACCCTACAGGGTATTTAATACACGCCTAAAGGCTCACCATGCAGCTGCGGCGAGTTACTCAACTGCATTGGTGCATTATGGTGACAAAGGGCGTCAAGCCTCGAGGCATCATGCCTTCCTCCAAGTGATAAGCCCACACTGTGAGACAACATGGTGGATAAGGAATCTGAAAGAGGCGGCCAATCTTCATTGTGTTCCTAATCCTTATTGTTGGGTCAGTCAATCCTATTTACCACCTGGCCTTAATCTGATCCCATTAATTACGCCACACTAATTAAATAGCCTGCAAACAATTGGTTTCTTTGACAGACCAGCATCCGCCGATCCCCACTCAGGGGGAGTGATAGGTAGTGCAGCTGACACATTGACCGTGTGCTTAGGTTTTAGGCCAACACAGCGCTGGCCTATCGATGGCTGCCATTGGTTAGGTTACACACACAGAAAAGTGAGAGTCATTGTCGCTAAAACGACCCTCACCTGAGGGTCAGGCACTGCCTGACTGACTCTCAGGTGAGGGTCGTTTTAGCGACAATGACTCTCACTTTTCTGAGGGTGTAGGAGTTACACATTTTGAGGCTACCTCTTCTATATCTTAGTCCCAATTGAACACAGCCGGCATTGCTTGACACAATAATTATTTTGATATTAGATAGGTTATATCGAGAATGATATATTTCCACCATATATTTCAAATATGAGGTTGGGGCAGAGATTCTTATTGTCAGTGACCAACGCCAACAAATGGATGCAGTCGTCTCTGCGAGCTGAGGGACCACCTCTTGATCATGATGCGAGCAGGGTGGTGGGGTGACAACGGAAGCAGCAGTGTGGCAGCACCGGAAATGCCAGCCGGAAGTAATGGCGGCGACGCTAATCGTGATATAGAGAGCTCTGTTCATATACCAACGGAAGGAAGTCCACCCCCTGCCGCCATTGTCCCTCTGCCTGCCTCTTCACCTTTCATGCTGGATTTCCCACATACCATATGTGTCCATTTTCTGTCAACACCCCCGGTCAACACCTCTCCCTATTCCTCATCTTCCGCCTCATCAGCTAGAGTAAAGCTATAATGTACTATAATGTTTGTGGTCTTTATGTCCCTATCACATGTTCTAACAAGAGCTTAACAATCCGTCCTTTTACCTGCACCTTTCCCCATCACCTGCACCTGACCTCTTAGCCAGGACTAACAAGACCATTGTCAACCATTCCTTCCTGTTGCCGACAATTTCCGCGGGTGCCACCTGTTGTGCAGCGGTCACCTTAACCAGCACTCCTTGTCTGGTTCACAGCAACCTGTATCTCTGACTAAGGTGACTTCTTCCCATCAGAAATCGTTTAATAGTAATATTGCCCATTGCATGTTAAATGTCAAATGTTCAAATGGAGATAGATTAATAGAAGCACTAGCCGTGATTATGAGATGGATAGCGAGGTTGACCTCAAACACTTTTGTAGGTTTAAAAAAAAGTTATTTTCTGCGCAGTGTGAGTGTTTGACGTTGTTTGGAGGTAAGGTAGTTACACCCAGATCAATTCCTTTCTCCCCCCCTCAAAAAGAGGTGTAATTTTAGTAGCATATTGGGACAGAGTAAACGTCAGAGGCCCGCGAGAGGCATCTGTTATGAGAGTGCAGAGTCAGGTGTGTAAAAGAAAAAAGAAGGGGCTCGATAGGGACAATCTACAGGTGATAACAAGCTCCCATTACGTCCCTCCAGACGGCACACAGGTGGGTTTGTATGTGACTAGAGGGGTAATCAGACAAGAGGATACTTAACCACATGGTGTCCGTATTACTATTATCTATATTCCTTTTACCAAAACACAAGACTTAGTTAATCACTGTTGGTAAAAAGATAGATGCACATGCAGAGGAAAACACCAGCCAACGATGGGGAAAGTAAGATGTAAGGAAATTCAGATCATTTCAGATCGTTGTGAGTATGATATATTATAAGAAGCCAATCAACCATTCTTTTACTTTTTTCCGACAGTTCAGAGTTCAATGTGGCAGAGAAACTGCCAGGGGAGTAATACAGTTGTCAGTAGCATGTAGACCATACGGTAAGAACCTATAAATGTAACACCTCCTGACAGAGATGGTGTGAGATGGAGGTATTAGTAGACTAATGCCACCCATTAGTCATTTAATGTACATCAATGCAATTGGGTTGTTGCATTACCCCTTCAATAAATAGAGTAACTACATCAAACTACCCTACAGGAAGAGTTTAACAGATAATGCAAGGCATTAAGTCATTAAGGCAAGGTTTCACATTATGCCACGAAATAGCTAACTATCATAAAAGATCCTCTCAGGTGGTATAGACCAGCAGCCTCATAGAATACTGCCCAGCAAATTAGTTCCAGATTGTTTCACCCTGTTTTACCCCTGGAACTGTGTGCTCATTTCGTGCATTTTGTGTGACATGTATACCATGTAACAGACTCACACACACTGACACAGTGTTCCATGGAACAGATTCACACAGTTCTGAAGGATTTTTAAAAAAGCTTATTCACACCAAATGACAAAACATATAATGCCCTAAACCAAAATGTTTAGTCATGTATTTTTAGTTTCATTATGAGTTACTAAAAGATAGGAAATACTGTAATACTTTTTACAACCAGCAGTATTTGACATAGATAGTCATAGCACACTATTGGTGTGTGTGCTGCTGGTTTGTACAAACTCATTTGATCAAGTTCCTAGCATTTCAACATAGGGCTGATGAATATATGTACCATTATAACCATCAACATTAGAGTTCACATGAGCAACAGGAGATAGCCAGGCTTTTATCCAAACATGATGACCAGAGGAAAGGTGTCTAGCATCTGGACCTTTTAATGCTACTTTCATTAAAATGATATGGCATCTATTTATATACATCATGAATGTTAATAAAAGGACAGGTGCATTGTCTGATTCACAATACATTGGGACCCTGTTTAGATACTTATAGCTAAAGAAAATCATTCTCTTTAATCAGGAAAAGGGGTACAATCAACTTTGATGACACCTGGTGTCACACATAACAGGTATTTGTGTGATGCAGTGTCACCTAGTTTCCCTTCTGGCACACATTCACACATCTTCAAACATAACCATTATCACTTTGTCAGGTTGGAATAGTGCATGGTTTTGACACCAGGTGTCATCTTTGTTGTTCCTTGTTATTCTCATGGGTGAAATGGAATCATTTTCATTGTTTATAACCATAATAACATGTTGTCAATGCAACTTAGACCTAGCTTTGCACCTCTAATTCTATCAAGTTCCATTAGTGATTGAAAAACACACCATATGATTTGATTAAAGCTGCATTAAGAGGGACAGACCACAGACACCTTTCCTCTGGTAATCTTGTTTGGATAAAGGTCTGACCTTTTGTTACATGTGTATACAGCTGATAATTGGCATGAATTGTACACAACTTCATCAGGCCTACACTACCATGGTAGGAATCTTGTTGAATGAGATAGTATGCCCATATACAGCAGGAAGTGCACTAACAGATTTCTGCCATGGTGCCTTATGCCAACTTCTAAATATATTACAAACTAAACAGACTTTCCTTTCTTTTTCAAAAAAATCAATGAAGTGAAACAATAATGGTTGGAAACATTTTTGTGCCATGGTACATGATGCTGTGTGAATATGTGTGAATTTGTGTGAATATGTGGGAGTATGTGCCACTTCTTGTCCTATGGAGTATGGTGTCATATTGTGCCAATTAGTTCCATAGGACAACAGTCACACAAAGTGCACGTTCCAGAAACTAAGTCAAACTAATTTGCTGGGTGGCTATTTACAATTTATGCCTAGTACAGAGATCTACCAGCCCTCAGATGATTATGGTATAATTATAAGATACAATACTATGTGGCAAAATCCTCCCCTCCCCACTTTCCTCTCTGTGCTTGCTCCACTCACCTATAACCCCCTATATGCATCCCCAATAGACAACGCATGCTATAGGGGGGCTCTTTGATTAGTTTGCCTTGACATGGTTATGTCAAATGAAGTACATAATGTCCCAGTACCTGACTGACACTGTTATAGCCAATAACGGTTAATAGCCCTTGACACTAACGTCACCACATGTCAACCCTGAATAGTTCTCCTTAAGGTTTCTATTCTTCATAAATGTCACCGTCCATGGCCCTGTAGTTGATTACCTCTTCAACCATTTACTATAATGTGGTAAATAGGGTATACACTGCACATGCTATGTTAACAACCCCCATAAAGGGGCACTTTCTACAACATAAAAGATGATGACCCATTTTGAACTTACATCTGTCAATATCATAAGCATACATTCCAGTTCACAACCTTCACTGCCTGACCTATACTTTGGTCCCCTAGGGGCACCACAGGGTAGGGACCCACTTCCTGTCAACACAGTCATGTCAAGTACAGCCAAGGAACTCTACACATTCTTTTAATTTGGACTCTAACCCAGGAAGGCTATAATATTGGCTAGTAATACTAAACTCACAGGTGTTTTAAGTAACTAATATCCACTATGTATCCACTTGGGGTGGGGTCTAGCATTTATATATGGTCCTTCTATGTTTTAATGGATGTGGGAATTCAAGGGGGGTATTTTTGAGGGGAAATGTGCATACTTAATAAATAGATGGCCCCCATACACATTCCATATCCTGATAAACCCACTAATCTGCCTAGCATGGACTAATGCCCCATATAATCAACTCATCACTGAATATGAAAGTGGAATGTACCTGTCACGTTATCTCCATAAAATCGATAAACCTCAGAATGGCTATGTAGGTCCTCCAGCTAATGAAATGTACTGTAGTGAAGGGGATTTCATGAGTGTATGTATGAGATGAATTCAAATGGGATAGTAACTGTTAATGTCTTGGGACAGCACTGGTATAATATACAGGTGTCACAAACCAAGGTGGGAATACAATGCCAGTATAATTGATAGACCCCAATGTAACCCACACTGTTCAAGACATACCATGGACGTCACACACTGATAAAAATAAAACTGGGACGTCAGTCCATGTTCATCAAACAACCCAGATCCTCACAGGTTTTGCCTATATTTCATATTTGAACTGAAAGTGAGGCAAACAAAGGCTGCCTTGGTGAGCAGACCTAGTAGGGGAGAGGAGAACCTTCCTTCTAAAATATCCATCTTTGTCCATCTTAATGCTCCATTAAGGAAAAGCTGCCTGCCATACATACAAGGGAGTAATTATAACAGCTGTTGTCATGTTTAACAACATTGTAAATGACTTCTGATTTACAAAAGCTAATAAGTAATATTGAAGTGATAGTGAAGTCAGTATCTATCACCTGTATTCAAAGGCCTGGTATGAGACTGAGATGCCCAAAGTGGCTTCATGTTCGGTGCCCAAATACAAGGCTTTATTTCATGCCAGATACGAGCATTACTATGCTTAAGTACTAGAATCCTCGTATCCCATGCCCCCCATGGGATACAATGTCCCCGTATCTCATGGCCTGTGACGTCATCATGGTTTATGGATTGTTTACATTTCTATGGCCAAATTAAGTGCTTTTTAACATGATTTAACATTTTTCGACATGAAATAAAGGCAAAGGCTCATGGCTAGACGATGTTTTGGTATCGTTCCCCCCTTGGTGAGGCTGGGGCCGCATCCCACTCAGCCTACGGCTTCATGGGATACGGCCCCAGCCTCACCTCGGGGGGAACGATACCAAAATATCTACTAGCCATGGGCCTTTGTCTATATATATTTGGTGACCCGTAAATACCTACCTGCTGCTCTCCCTGCCTAATTGCCTGGTCTGCTACCTACACGGTGGTACACGGATCCTACCCCATTCATTAGGCCTTGACAATATGGGTACTACCATGGAAAGGGTCAGTCTGGGTGGGGAAGGGCAGGTATCTAATGGTGCTGGGGAGTGTTTGTTGGCCAGGGACGTGACGGTGGACTTGCAGCAACTGATGAGTGTGTTTTGTGAGGTTGACATTGGGGGACATGAACAAAGTACATTGTGCCTTTAGGGAGTGGTTATTTTGTAACAACATGTGGGGGTTGGGTGTGGGTTGAAATATTATAGCCCCCCCCTGCCCCCCCCCCCCCACACCCTGCAAGAGCTAGGGGTTGAAACTTGTTCCGTCCCCAGCTCCCCCAAGGTAGGTTGAAATTCAGCGTGATGACCCCTTTGAGCTATAGTAACGCGCAGGCGTTTTCCCAAAAAAGGGGTGAAGATTTTTTATCCCCTCCTCAAATCCACCAAACCCCCAATTTTGACCACTCCATTAGGCTTGTGGAGGGGACAAGAATGTCTGCAAATGAAGACAAATAAATACAACATCTAGATAAGGTATGATTACGTGTAGCATAATGCAGTGCTAGGATGTATCACACCCATGCCTGGCTGCTCACGCAGAGGTGGTAAGCTGGTGTTAGTCCCCAGTGTAGCGTCATTTGCTGAGCAAGCTTTTTCTATCTTTGTCCATAGGACTTCAGTCAAATGGCAATAGTCAATTGACAGTTGCAATTGACTGTTCATGAATTCCCCCTGGTAGCCCACTGAATACTAAACCTAATTATCTTGGGCCTAAGCATGCCCAATCAAGACATTTGTTACCAGACCAGAAACCCCCTGAACCAGCACAAGTTCTACCTGTTGTTGCAAATGGTCCACACTAAGCTATAGTTAAACACTGACACAACAACTAGTCACTAATATCATCTCTCCGATCACTTTTAATTAGTGGCAGGACAATATATTAGGCTTTCTGATTAAAACTGCTATAGTCTACAAGGAAAATGTCATAGCTGTACGAGCTCATGGGGGGGGGGGAGACATAATGATGTCATACGTCTACTAGTATCCACTTAAATGACAGTAAAGGCAAGATATCCCATTTACAGCTGTCCTGAGGGCCTGTAATTAGAGATATAAAGAAGGGCCACCATTTCCTCAATCTGCAAAGCCTCTCTGAGCACATATGAGTAAATTACGACTTTGGGTTAGGGACATGAGTATTCCCTACCGCATCTGTCATAGCATGTCCTCTAATTACTGATTACAGAGGCTACATGACATCTGATCTCTCTTATACATCTTAAACCCCCAGCTCCCATATAAATAGCATTCACCTTGGGCATATGCAAATGACCTGTCAGACCATGGTTTGTCAGAGGGAGATGACATATTTGTGTATTGACTAGAATATAGCTACTTACCACCTCTATATTTTGTCATGATAACTTATGAATGTTTCCCAGAGCAAGATATACCAAAAGAATTTTACACATGACACTTGAATCAGTAGAATAATGGGATACAATTCCAAGTGTATGTGCTGAGTGGGTGGTTGGGGCTGTGTGATTGACAGGAACCCTGTGTTGTTTGTCTATACCTGGGGCACAGAAAGCATGGGGCTGAGGTCTGAGTACACCTCACAGGCCAGGACCCACACCTGGGCAGGCCTTATGACCTGTAAGTTACTGATGTGGTCACTGTACAGGTCTGCCCTCTGTGGAGAATTATGGCACTAAAGACCTTACTTTAGTACTAGGTGCCTGACCTAGTTAGTGTAGGACCTCCCCTCCCACTGCCCCACTGGGGCTAGTTATACACAGCACCTGTCCGTCACCTTACAAGCCACTCCCCTGGACCTTACTGGACGTGCAGTAAGATCTGCGGGTTTAAGATGAATATGATTGTATTGTTAAGCATGTACAATTAAGCTTTAAATAGTTGATGGATATACTGATGAAGGAATGTCGTGTTCCGAGATACACTGTTAGATGTAAATGTAGCTGAGCAGTAGAATCTACTGTAGTTTTACAGCATGTAGCACTGTATTAGTGTACATGAGCAATAGAATCTACTGCTGGTTTACAGTATAAAATGACGTATTTTTGGGTTCACTATTTACAGTGTAGTTAATAACTGCTGGGATGAGTTAGCTGCTTGTCCATTTATTTTTCATGAAATACGACAGTGCCATTGATTTAACCAAGGAGCGCTGTATTACACGCCCCCCATGCAATAACCTATGGCCGTATTACACTGCCCTGTGACGTCATCAAAATGGCGGTTTGTTTACATTTGAACAGTGTAGGAAAAGGTTATTTCAGATAAATTAGGCCCTTCCTCCCTACAATAATCAAATTTGAATCGAAAAAGATAAAAAATAATCCCAAAGGAACACTCGTTTTAGCCTATTAACAGGGTTATTTCACTTGTTGAAGGTGGGGCCGCATTTCACTCGGCCTACGGCCTCGTGAAATACGGCCCCACCTTCAACTCGTGAAATAACCCTGTCAAGAGGCTAAAACTCGTGCACCTTTGGCTATGTACTCATTGTGCGGCAGCCTAATGGGTGAAATAAGTTGTTACAGTTGCATGACTGCCACACAGATGGTGCCCATAGATGTAGCACCTTAGGACTGAGATGGTGTGAGATGGAGGTATTAGTAGACTAATGCCACCCATTAGTCATTAAATATATAAATCAATGTCATTAGGGTGCTGCATCAACCCATTCAGTTAATACAGTAAATGCATGAAAGTACTCTACATGAACACCTAAATAGAGGGGGGTCTGGCATTGAGTCAGTGAGGCATTGTCTCAGAACATGCAATCCAATTACAGGTTAAATTGGGATGCAATGATATAAACTAAAGAAAATGTCCAGCAGAGGTATCTCCACATTGTATAGTGTATTGTATATGCTGACGCTTAAGACATCCTGCTTAAATATTGCAGATAATAGTTATGACTGTCTTAATAGATAATACTCTTTTATAGCTACATGAAGGACACGAAGGACTGAGAGTTGTAGAAGTAGTGTAACATACCTGCATGACAAGGTTTGGACATTAATATACCAAGAAACTAAGATATTGCATGTTACATCTATTGGTTATCATGTGCTAGATTCCCACTCCAGACGATGCAATTTATCAGCCAATAATATTACCAATTGAGTTGAATTACGACATGCTCCAAGGAGATGCTAAACACTAGACAATGAATATGTTGATCTCTCCCCGACCTTTTCACCTTTACACATATCCACAGGGAACCCCAATAGCTCCCAGCTAGTGTTCATGATTTAGCCCGGTCGGCTCTGATAATGTATCATCTACTTTGGATATTCCCCCAGAAAAGATCTCAATGAGATCCTCACGATCAAAACACTTTGATGGTTACCCTATATGACTACCGTATTATATACACACATCACTTATATGCATGGGTGAGTGCATGTCTAAATTGTCTTTTTCTACATTAAAAAATGCAGTATATTGTTTTATAGGGAAGCACATTCTTCATAGATGGGGTGGGGGCTGGAGATAGGATTAACCCAGGTTCACCTATAGTTAAATATCCCATGACACCAACTTTTAAAGAACGGTTCTATTTTGAGTGATTATACCTCTGGTTATATGGGTCACACACATTCCCTGGATTCTTATGGGGGATCCAGCCGATTTCCCTCTTCCCTCACTGTCCTATGCCTTAAACCACATTTTCCTTCAACACCCAAATGCCTCAGTTTACGATCCTGTCACATGTTGCACAACTCCCTGTCTAGACCAACAAAGTTATAGCCAATAACAGTTAATAACCCTTGACATTAACGTCATCACATGTCAACCGTAAATAGTTCCCATCACTCTTTCTATTCTTCATAAATGTCACTCTATTTGCCCCTGCAGTTTATTACCTCTTAATGCATTTACTCTGTGGTAAACAGGTGTACCAGTACATCTTACACAAAAAAAGTTATGTTATGTTAACAACCCCCATAAAGATGAACTTTCTATAATAATGTTAAAAGATGACCCATTTAAAATTTAATGTCTGTCAATATCATAGGGGAAGATTCCAGTTCAGACCTTCACAGTCTATCCTCTAATCGGGGTACCACAGGGGAATCGGGTATAGGGACCCACTTCCTGTCAACACAGTCATGTCAAGGACGGCCAAGGTACTCTACATCCTCTTCTAATATGGACCTTTACTCAGGAAGGCTAAGAGCATCATTTCACTAATTGGTATAGACCCCCCAGTAGCAGACCATTATTTAATGAGTATGACAGTGGAGCATACCTCTCATGTTAAATCCATGAAATGAATATATACTCTGGAAGAAAAAGGTCTTGTAGATGATCGGATTTGCCGATAGGGATATTAGAATTAAATGTTGATTCAATGATACAATAAAGGTAAAAGGTATCACATCGTAAACAACAACAGGATGCCAGTCAGACCCTTGATAGTAATCAATACCAATCAGTTAGACAGGGCTGGACGTCACACCTGATCAAAATAAATCCAGTGAGTCAATCCGACAAGCAACAATTGATTCAGCAATACATGTAGTATACGGTAATTGATCGCGGAGCTGAATGCGAGGGCCTACAAGGCCTGCCATAATAAACAAATCCAATGGGGGAGAGGAGATACCTTTCAGGGTGGGACCATGATAGATTCATTTATTGCCACCCTTCTGATCAATAGATCAGTATCTATAAGTATCTGACAGCAATGGGGATCTCCAAATATACTGGGAGATGTTCGGTATGATTTGGCATGGGGGCCGAGTGAGATGCCCTAATTCGTTCAGTGTTTGGTGTCCCTATGTGTGTACAAGGCTATATTTAGTGACCAATACATATCCATTTGTGGCCTTCTCTAATTGCCTAGTCTGCTACCTACACAGTGGCTGGATCCTCCCCCATTCATTAGGCCCTGGCAATATAGCTACATATACTACCATGGCATAATGGCATGGACAGGGTCAGTGTGGGTGGCCTGGAGGTGTTTCATGGTGTGGGGGAGTTTTTGTCAGTTTTACTGTCGATGTGATGGTGCAGGTGTAGCAGATGTAATTGTGTATTAGGGCCTAGGTGTTTGAGATTGGGGGCAATCATTATTCACACCAGGTGTTCTGGCTTAGACCTGTGTTCCTGCGTGTCCCTGTTTTAGGACAGGTGTGTAAATCGGACATCTGCAGGCCAAAGTGTTACGAGGGACTGAGATAAATCCAATACATCTATGTTAATTGTCAATTTTCTCTAATTGATTTATTTCCGGAAGGCAATTTGAATCTTATACTATAACAGGTTACATTTCCTATAGCATAATGCAATATACGTCCTTAGGAAAAATCACGCCCATAGTATTAAAACACATTTCCAACACGCCCACGCATGTGTCCCTACACAGGTCAAAGGTTGGGGTGGCCAGCTCGTGCCAGTCCCCATTGGGGCATTATTTGCTGAGCAAGCTTTGCTGCCTTGCCCAAAGGTCATCGGTCAAATGGCAGTAGTTGTGACATTTGGCAGCTCAGGAATGCCCCCTGGTGGCCTGTCTGAATACTATACCTTGTGCTGGTCCCCGGCATGCCCAATGAAGGTATTTGTTGCCAGACTTTGGCCAGAAGCATGCCGTATCATCACTTTAAGGGCAAAAGTTTACTTTAGTGGCAAGCAGCTTGAGTTCCGGTTTGAAATTCATTATTGCTATTAAAGATACTGAAGAGCGTTTTATGAATCAATGGCTCTCACATGATAAATCAGGCTTTATATATAGCTATAGCTTATTAAAATTGTTCAATCTGAGACAAACTATTGAATTGTATTGGTTTGTTATAGGGTTGCCTGTCCGGCCATATTGACCGGGGATTGCCATGCTTTCAGACTTTTCCCATCTCTAAGCTTAAAGCATGTGCATCTTTCAAGATGATGCATGTATAAATGCCTTTAAAGATATCCAATATCTCTTCAGGGATATATAAGATGAGGGGAATAATCCTCTCTGTCACCGCTGCTGAGCACTATATCTGATGAAACAGTGGGACAGGGATATGAGCAACTCATACTGCAGCTGTCATATCCCAGTCTCTGATTACTCGAGGTACATGATACCAGATCCCCTCTATCCCTCTTAAGATGGATTTAATCTGTACTGTTAAACACATCCAATATCCCATTGTGTAGATGTTGATGGAGGCTGTGTTAAGTTCCAAGGTTATTTAGAAACTACTGGGGTATGTTGACTGTCTCTTCATGTAAGGGTGACATTACTGTGTTATATGAAAGGCATGCAGAGGGAAACGAATTACTGTCACTAGCAAACGGCAAAACTGAAACTGGGCTAAATCACCTAAAATGTACCTATGAAATAATATCTTTCCCACTTTGGACTGGGTAGTTGACCATGAAGTGTTTAACATAATTATAACGGAAGGGTATACGCTTTGATACAATATACTAGGACAAGAACAAGGACAAGTTGTGCTTAAGGTGATAGTTGGTTTGAGGAGCTTAACCTAATTCCAGTGAGTCAGATAACGAAAGGAAATGCTATCAAGAAGTTACTGATTGAATTTTTGTGATCTCCTTTCTTTACATCATTAACAAAGTAGAACCTAAATTGACTGTTCACTGTGCTTGGGAGTAACTGGTAAACATTCAAAATTCCAGTAAAAATCATATTTCTATATTAAAAGACAAAATGAGTTGAGTTAGAACTGGATGACATTTCAGTTTGAATAGAAGCTGTTTTATGTAGAACCTAATCATTGTACTAGTTAGGAAATAAGGTGAAGTAGAAAAGCTGAATACCTAGAGACACACTAAACAATCCATTTATTAAGTTCAGTAATCCTGTTGTTTCTTATTGGTTAAAAAAAGTCGTATTGCCTCCGACAAGTTAACAATATGACTCACTATATGATAAAAGACAATCGTCGGTTTCCTCTGCACTTGACCAACAAAAATAAGCGTGATATGATTATGACAGATGATAGATACTAGAGATGTGAGCTGCTTAAATTGCATAGTCTTTGGATCTTTATTCTCTGATTATTCTTCCGAGTAACTTGTTGTCTGAATACTTGGAGTACATGCTTTTTTATCTCTCATTATAAACCTAAGAATGTATTCTGTATTGTTCGCCACTTCCAATTTATTTTTTGTGATTGCCGTTGATATTGATATGAAGTGTGTGTTTTCAGATGATTACCAACTGATGGGGTCCGTTGGCTTTCTACTTACGGTATGTGCCAATAAGGGTATATAGTACAAGATACTGCATTATAATGAAGGGCCTAGGAGCAGGGACCATTATTACTGGTAAAGGACAAGGATAAACTGTAGAACACCTATTTTATTTAAAATATATAACAATCATAATGTGGCTCATTTACAGCATATTGCACTGTTTTTACATTCTCTGAAAACAGTTGATATCAGATCTCTTAATGGCTTGGACATTGATTCATTCACATAATGACTTGTCATTTAATGGACCCAGGAAATAATCCTTTTAGCCTTTTAGTGGGCATTTGATGCGTCTGACATTTACAACGTATAGAGGCATACATTGGTACAAGAGGATACACATAAACTCAAAATGTTCTCTATGTTTGAAACTGTCAACCACACTCCACATCCACTCAGAGAATGTTAATATAGATAAGTGGATCTCAATCCCTGTCATTACAACCAGGGTTGATGCAGCTGCATAATCCTACTATTTGAAATGTCAGGGCCTCATATTACCATGCAAAGGGCAAAGCAGAATTGAATTATGCTTCAGGTAAGAAAAGTTTGTTTGGGGTTATTGACTAGAAAATGGTTGATTAGATTCATGAAAAATGCAATGTTTTATTGAAATTACTGATTGCATTACAGTTTTGTGATTTACCCAGCATTCATTTTTATCGCTGAAAAGGTGAAACTCTTAATCATAATATTTTCATCAAGTTGTTGCAGTTGATAAACATTCAAAATCCTTATTAAAATCGAGTTTCCAATTTAAACAGCAAAGTGATTCATATTAATTAGAAACTGGGTCATTTCTAGCTTCCAACAGAAGCTGTTTTGTGTAGAATCAATAATTGTGCTAATTCAAGAGATAGTTGTACAGGAAGATCTAAATACTCAGAAAGACCATTCAGGCGAATTAAAGGTATGAATATTTAGAAGCCTCAATTAGTCCACTTCGTCGAATCGGTAATCCTGCAATGACTGCCTCACCAGAACTATCCATTTCTTGCAAGCCAAAGCATCATCCTCACCAAGGGTCTACAATAAGCTGTGTTCTTTTTCCTAGTGCTGTACATGTAATAGACAAATAACAAATGACTTGCTAGTGTGAGTGAAGCTAGGCATTTTCTCTGAAGCTCTATATCTCAAACTGTGTAAATGTAAATAAATAATTGCAGTATCCGGTTTAATCATACAGATTGAGACAATCTTCAAATTTGAATGCTCTCATGAAATCCAGCCCAGTTGTTAAAAGATGGCCACTCCCTAAACATTTGGACTATTATCGTTTTTAAATATATGCCTCTTTATATACAAAGGAATCCTTTCATTGGCTCAATATCGGCTTGTTTCGTTTTGGTATGAACCTGAAGTAGCTATAGTTATATCCGTCTACTCTGGTAGTTGAGTATGTGGTTCTAAGTGAATGGCCGAGCTCACGCAGGAGAATATGGAATGTGACAGTGACTTCTCAAGTACATTGATATGGATAACATAATTGTATCATTTAGGAAAATATAGCTCCAGTTCTACAATATTATCCTGCCATGGTCATTTAAGTATACACTAAGCCATAAAATACCATAAAACACCTGTAGGCCTAGATACCCAGAAATGTCTTCTTTGTTACTCATCTCTATTAGTCACCTCTTCAGTACCTACCATCTCAATATACTCATTATATATAGTGTAAAAATACTTGGGTCCTTAACTTAATGAAAAGCATACTTGCTATAGTTAACCTGCTAGGTACTCAAGGTATTTAACATACCTGTGAAAACATAGGCTTACCAATGCACTAGCTTAGCAAACAGGGGTTCAAGGAATGTTCTGCATAACTTGGCTACCTGGTACCACCAATATTGTAGTACAACTCGGTGATATCACTCACCCCAGAGTTGGGCTACACACTGGAGTACGGGTACAGAGTGTATGTGATCATAACTACGTAATCCCCTGATGGGGTCAGGCCGGAGACCAGTCCTTATCGCCCCCAGTCCAGCTGATAGGGGAGAAGCCTGCCAGTGGAGGATCAGGTGGATATTTACCTGACCCATGGAAGCCATCAGGAGATAATACAAATTGATGTAATTATCTTATCCAAATGCACTCCCAATCCCACCTTCACCCTTCACAACTCCCAAGCAGTGGGACCGATAGAACTTTGGTTGTGAGTTTTCTAGAAAGCCACCTATGGACATAATGGTCTATGATGATATATTTTAAAAGTAAAACCCAACTTGGAGTTAGCCAGGCACATAACGCCGTTTATAGGCTATATCAACCACTATGTGATTGTGTAGGCCTACATGAAACATCCCACATATGCATGATAACAGTCATATCCAAGACTGTTAGAAGTGTGTAGATGGTGTCATGATAGTAATATAGCAAAGGCTTACACCACTATTTACATAGATAGGAATGATGCGTCGAGGCTGGTATATAGCACAACATCACGCGTCACGCAATACCCAATATACGCAATATCACGCAATTAGTGTACTCGGAGATAAGCATATAAATGTGATTAGGATTATGAGGATGAGTGGCAATTAGAATACTAGTCGTGTTGTACTCTGTGTCTTTGTCTTAGAATGGTTGCACATACTATTATTTATATCTTTAACTGTAAAAATAGGCAACCTATAAATATAAATATAAACCACCAGGAAATAGAATGGGCGTCTTCCCGATAGCTATTTATGACTAGAAGTACTGTGTGTCGATCTCTTTGTACGGTTACTAAATTTGATACGAACGATTAAGCTAGATATCATTGAACATTACAAATAACTTTTTTCCTGTGATACCGGTTTGGTTGACATGCAATGATGCCGTGGTATGGGCTCGCCTGTCAGACGATGAGATGCTAAATTTAGAAAGGGATGCAGGACAAACGTGGAATAATCAATGGATCAAGGTGTTATTTATAGCCTAGGGCACAGCTGTACCATATACCTACATCACACTAGGGATCAACCATCACAATTAACCCTTTAAGGGCGGCATGATACCTGAAGGCTTCATATTCATGCACTATGTCTTCATCTGTCGCTACGGGGTGAATCACCATGCAGGCACCTCATAATGCATGAATGGTGCATTGTCGAGTAGTTGGCCTGTGCTTCATTCAAGTATTATAACGACAAAATGGTACAAAGCATTACATTAATGTATACCTCCATTACACCATTTAAAGGGTTAATAGGCTCATAGAACGCTGTGGCCGATGTGTTGGCACGCCGCTTGATGAAGCCACAAAGGTTTTATTTATAAGTGTACTTCAAGTCCTTTTAAACATTTTATTGGTAGTTGATGCTATTGAAGCCCAGTAAACGATGGTGTTGTGGTTCAGTAACAGAAGTCAGTCAATGGGAATTGATGGCTGATTTAATACTAATAGGGAGTGGTGAGAGATATAGAGAAGCGGCCAATGCATATATGTTTATTTTTGGACAAACCAGGTTACTTCACCACAAGCCAATGATTAATTCCTTTCAATAATATTAATATTGATTTAGGCAAAGAGGACATCATGTCCAAGATGGATGAATGATGTGTATGGACAGAGCTATGGTACGTTGCATCCATGTATCATGCCGACCCTACAGGTTTGATACACTCACAAATGCGGCATACAAGCACGTGACCCTGGCATATTGAGGTATGATGCGTTCCTTAAAGAGTTAAATGGGTTTCACCCTTTCATACACACTGGATCAAACACCTGTTGAACCGGGTGTAGAGGCTAAAGCGGTTATGGATAGATAACGTTAATACGGTTCTCACATGCAGGCCCTATATTGTACACCCCCCCCCCCATTCCCCACCTCCATACACAGTTATTTAGCATGGGAGTGGGATATAGGGGTAGAGCAGTAAACACAATCTGGCCATCAGAGACCTTCAGAAGAATGAGGACATGGTACATGTATATACCAGTACACAACATTGTGGGGAGCCCAGAGTACAGAATGTATACATATTCTATATTATAGCCACAAACCCGTATATTGGACCATTCTATTTCTTCTGAGCTTGGTCCACCTTTTGGGGCCCCATGTCACAAAGTCGCTTTTTTGGAGCCTTTATCCTATTGACAATTTTGTCCAAAAGTCGCCAGGTCGGTTAAATTATTTGGACCAGGTCGCCAGGTCGCCTGGAAAACAGCCCAGGTCGCCAGGTCGCTTATGCATGAAGCCACCCTTTTGCTACTTAGTTTGAAAATTAAGAGGATACGTCCATAACCAATGACCACGTGTGCATTTCGGCATTCATGAAGAAGCTATATAGTAAAGTTCCATATGTATCTCTCCATGTTCTCCTATATAAATAAATAAACCCCACTGCCTCTGAAGCCGTACACTAAGCTAAGGAAGATGAGTGGTGGAGATCAGAGATGGGAACTACTTAAAAGGCGTGGGACACAGAAAGGTGAGACGGAGAGGACAAGTGTTGGGGTTATCTGTACGTGTGGTGTGTGTGTGTGGTGTGCCGTCTGTAGTAGATCCCCGTCAGATAAGGCGATATGCTGATAAGGCCAGAGTGCACAGTGTGTTACAGGTAACATGGGGTAGGTCACATGATGGCATGATGCACTAAGGCTACATGTTCACTATGCGCCATGATGCATGCCATGATGCACCACCTTTAATACATAGAAGAAATGTGGAACTGACTTCAATGTTGTCAGTTGTTATAAGATTAGGACCACATGTACACCTATTTTGCTAGGTCGGGGTATATACCTGAAACTTCATTCTCTTTGCCTTAGCGGTATAGGGGGAGTGGTGATAGTCTATCAGAGGACCCTATCAGAGTGCTCGTCTGTCTGAAGTGAGATTAATGACTATATGGTCTGGGGAGGGAGAGGGTGGAGTAGGGGCTGTTTGTGACCTTCCCTTTTCCACTTTCGCTACTCTCTACCCCCTCTCCCTGTATAATTATGTTATCAGCCACAGGGAAGGGAGTGGTCATTCTGTTCACCACAGGGACACTATAAGCCGGTGACCGATCACATTTGGTTCATTTGGGGAGGCGGGGGTTGGGGAAGATTGCACCCATTTTTAGCAGAAAGAACAACCTGCGCATTGTATACAATATAGGGGCTGGGGGAGGCATAATGTGGAGCCCTCTAAGGGTGGTAAAAAACCAAGTACATTGTATGTGTGCTCGTGTAAAAAATACACACCATGGTCTGATTATATTTATATCGATTGTATTTTGTCTACATAGATCAATGATAATTTGTAGATTGTAAGAACTGAACAGGACAACTTTTAGGAATCAATCATGATGACCCCACACATAATTTATATCAAAGGAAGGATACCTTGTGCATGTAGCACCGTGTTCTGGAACAAAACCATGTCTGGATAGCAATGTGCATAATGGGTAGGCTTGTTCAATATAGGCACCTGCCTTGGACACAGAAAATCAAGGTCGAGTCATGACCTGATAGTCCGCCCCTGTTATTTAACTCTTTCAACACTGGGTTTCTTGTAACTCAATGCAATTTTGTGCAATATATCGGCTTACCGCGTGGAAGGGGTTAGAAAACGTTTTAACCTTGCTTTCGGAGCGGGTTAGAAAAAAAGTATGGTGACTAAAAAACATTTGACCTCCGCCATCTCAAGGGCTGAGTGCACAAACGTTAATACAAGCAGCATGATACAATGATATCTCTAGTGCGCTGACAAATTGTCCTTATTGATTATTTGTGGAGATATTTTACTGTGGGGCAAAAATAGATAAGTCCTTGACAAGTCGAGCAGCAGGGCCTAGTCAACCTGAGTACATAACCCTGCTGCTGACATGGGAGTGGTCATGTAGGCCCCAACTTGGTACGTCAGCGACATGTGGGCACCAAGCTTGAGATAGCTTATAAAAGATTACTCTAGTTTTTTTTAATCATTTGCGAGTCATTGGGGAACCTTCACAAATTATCTCAGACATCGAGTGGACTATATAGGGTAAAGGTGACTAGCACCACACATTTATATATAGGCTAATTTGCCAAATATAATGTCATGGGAGTCAGGGGAGGGGGGGGGTCTTGAAAATGGTACAATAATAAGTTACGTGATTCGTGAACGTTCCCTTCTGCATTTGGTTGCATGTGTACTAATGCATTGCAGAAAGTGTACCTGAATAGCCACCGTTGTCCTAAGTTCACAGAGGCTATAACTGACACCTACATTTGCTATTGTGATAACTGTAGGCAAAGATCGATATTGAGTCTTACCCTGGTGGATAATTACATACCTGTCTCTATATCAGCCGATAAAGGCCTTATCTAGAGATACTGGGAGATACACACAGCAATTAATCAATCTCGACCCAATCTTGAGATACCAAAATGACATGTCTATGAGGATGGACTACAGTCACACTACCCATGGTTAACCTAATTGACTATCATACGTTTGATCAGGTCTCTATTGTTAGCAAACACCTTCAAATTATTAATCAATTGACCCAACTAAGAATTAGTTGAATTTAATCAAATCGTACTGTAATTACATTACTAAACATAATGACGTTCCTGATATAAATCAGAGTCAAATCATGTGAACTATTGATGTCTTAGCTAGTCATCTTGGTAGATGATTTCAATACCTCCTCACTCCCTTATTGTGACAATATCTGGAAATGTGCCCCTACAAAATATATAGCATTGGTAAGACAAGAATACCTGTGGAAGAATGTCAATATATGCCTATAGAGTGACCTGCATATTCAACAGAATATTAGCACGTGTTAAAGTTTGCAGTTTCAACAGCAGCCCCCTGAGCTCACCTCCCAGTTTCTGCTGCCTATATTAAATTCCATTTCTCACTACATGGCGAGACTGACACAGGTGCCAAGATCTCCCAGCAGGAGTATTATGATCACTTCCCTCGGTTGATCTGCAAGAATGGTGACCTTCCACCATAATGTCCATGATGACGTGTGAGTCATGGCGTGTCGATCTGGTGGGAGCTGGAGTATAGCCCACTGTGTGATGTATGCACACTGCTCCATCACACAGCCTTCCAGTGTCTGAGTCATGGAGCTTCCATCTGGTGGGAGCTGGAGTATAGCCCACTGTGTGATGTATGCACACTGCTCCATCACACAGCCTTCCAGTGTCTGAGTCATGGAGCTTCCATCTGGTGGGAGCTGGAGTATAGCCCACTGTGTGATGTATGCACACTGCTCCATCACACAGCCTTCCAGTGTCTGAGTCTGAGTCATGGAGCGTCCATCTGGTGGGAGCTGGAGTATAGCCCACTGTGTGATGTATGCACACTGCTCCATCACACAGCCTTCCAGTGTCTGTGTCTGAGTCATGGAGCGTCCATCTGGTGGGAGCTGGAGTATAGCCCACTGTGTGATGTATGCACACTGCTCCGTCATACAGCCTTCCTGTGCTATGAGGCCCCACTCCATCCTGCTGTCAGGCCCCTATAGTCTACACGTGTATACTTTATGGTATCCCAATAGGTTCCATGTCAGCATAATCAATAACCGATACAACAAGCCTATTTATATAGGCATACTGCTGACGGGGGAAAAAGCTAGTGGAAAGGAACCATAGAGTAGATGATAAATGATATTAGGGCAGCTAAACAATGAGAACGTTCAGATTTAAAAAAGAATCTGAATGTGTACATACTGATCTATTTCCCAAACATGTACTGTATAATACATTCCAAGCTTCCCCCTGTGATACACACGATGATGAGCATTTTCCAGACACTTCACCAGTATAACAGCACACCGTACAGTCATATTACTGTGAGGATCTAAATCTCTTATTGAGGTGCAAAACAACCTCCCCCTAACAGAAATATGACCGTAGCTTTTAAAGTGCTGTAAGAACAAGATCTAATGCTTTTATAACAGTAGATATACATACATATGTACGTAGAATAGAGCATTGATTTTTGTATAAGGGGATTGAACGGGAAAGGGGTTGTTGGCTTTTTTCTACTGTAGAGTCAGAGCAGAGAAACGGGGAGTAGTGGGAGAGGGGCGTGGGGCTTAGTGACATGGGCATGATGGGCCAGTCCAAGCCTATACTGTATTGGATGGAACGTAGATATGACACATGGTAACCCTTTAAGAACAGAATGATATCTCGATGCCGACAACAGAGCACAATGCACATTTGTACCATTGAAATGTTGATAAGTGAAGGGGAGTCTTGCTGATAGCCGATTGATAGAAGGCCCTGCAGACATCTGATATAGTGGATATGAGGCTAACGTAATGTTGATATAGCAGCCTTGCTTTTAACTTAATGCCAGATTCATGGTGCAAGTTCTCACAAGAAAATAAACCCAGAAGTTATGGATATTAAAGAGATGTATTTCAGGCGACCTGACCCTATATCATTAAAAAAAAAAGGGCCGACCCTGGCATTCTCCCCCCCCCCCATTTTCTCCCCTACCTACCCTAATGATCAGGACCACATCTTTTTTTTTTACCTACAAGAGAAAAGAAACACCGTCAAAAGGGAGTCCAGGTTGCCTCCAGAGTGACCCCCCTCTTTAGGGGAGCCTAAAGAGCCTAGGTGACTCTCTGGCTGACCTAAGGGAGTCATCTGATCGGGGAGTCATATAGCTCTCTGGGTCATATGCTCCCCCAGGTGACTCCCTTATGTCACCCAGAGAGTCACCTAGACTTCATTAGGCGACCTGGGCTCCCCTAAAGAGGGGAGTCATTTTGGAGGTAACCTAGACTCCCTTTTGACGCTGTTTCTTCTCTCTGTGTAACTGTCTGCTGACCACACCGTCTGCTGAGTCTGACTGGTGTGTTGCAGTGGTTTTGAACTGATTGCACTCCAGCCCTGTATAGATAGGGCATGTGTTTACCCCTGGAGACCTATCCATCTACTTTGTCTTTTTTACATCCTGTGAACGACGTGAGCATCTCTAAGTGCACGGAGCCCCGTATCTATGGGAATAGCTCGTATGTACACGTAGCAATGTTGACACAATATTATATTATGGTAGAGTTAAGGGAGTGGACACATATGTGTAACTGGATTTTCTCTTGAACAGAAATATAATTATATTTCCTGTTGTAAATAGTGTAGTTAACGTATCGCATTGTGTGTAAAAGGGGGAGGAGGCCATTTGATATCTGGGTGCAAGAGCCTCTCCTATAAGAGAGATAGTTTTAGGTCTTATAAGAGCTAAAACGACTTCTATTGATTCATTTGCAAAAAGAAAAGACAAATTGTTGCTGAAAGATGCTCCTCTCCATGTAGTCCCATACCTTCCCACACACAGAGAATTTAAATAGAAAAATAAAGAAAAGTGGCCTCCTCTGGTCTGTGGTTTATCAACTTTGCCAGGTCCTGTAAAAACGTTGCCAGGTCCTGTAAATGATAAACTGCCTGGTCGGTATGTTTAACATGAAGCCCAAGGGGCCAGGCTATATAATGTCAGCTAACCACAACACAACTCATCCAGAAAATACAAGTTACTCTTAGTTTTTACAATATACATAAGAACAACTGTTGGCCTTTGGAACATCTGTTGTTCTGTCTAAAACATGGCAGGTGATACATGGAGTTAGCCCTGCGTTATCTCCCCATCTGACCACGGCATGCCCGTACCCTGGTATATATGCATGCGTCATTTTGTAATACTTCGGGGGGGGGGGGGGGGGTATGATTAAATTTAAAGGGAACGTGCTTTGAAGGAATTCGGGGGAGGGCGAGGCATGTTGACCCACCGTCCCCTCAACAAAAAAGAGGAAATATACCTGGAGGCTCGATCTTGTCAGCTTATATATGCAATCTCTTCAAGGAATACCCAGCTAAAGTGTTATAAATAATTCTTCATGCCAATATCTAATTCCTATTACTAATAGGACATGCTTATTACGATTATCTATATAGAGCTTCGCATAGGTTTCTTAGAATCACAGAAGAAGGCAACTAGTAGATTGTAGTTGTTCCATTAATCGTGTCATTTTCTTTTTTTCTTTTGGCGTACAAAGTGCGTCGATAGCTAGAAGGAAGTCGGGGGGTGTATAGATAAGCTACTTTGGCATATCTTTCATGGAGGGTCCCGTATTCGTATATAATGACACACTTTATAAAGCAGTAGTGAGATTACCAAACATTATCATTTTGCATTTTGGTCAACACTTTATATGCGTCCATTGCAGAATATCATGTTTCACAAATGCACAAATGCAATAGGGGGTTTCCCACCATAAAAGGATAATAAGCATCATGTTCCATGAAAACGATTGTCAACACAAAAGTATAAAAATGATGCAGCTAAAAGATGAAGACTTGGTAACAATAACATGGACGATTGCATCGAAATTGAGGATTCAGCACTTTTTGCCTATGATTTATGACCATGTCATACACAATTCTTCATACTGCAGCTTTAATATGAAGATATTTATTTCATCCATCAACTCTACTCAATTCTGTGCCACCCTGTGCTATGTATAGGCACGGTGTGCACATAGAGAAACGGCTGTGCCATTTATAACAAATGAAAACTGTACGATACAACAATGTACTAATGGGACCTTTAGCAAACCCGACGTAGCTCATTAAACGCAGACGTAGTAGTGCTAAAGGGATAGGCTGCGTTTAATGAGCTTTTACGTGGTTGCTAAAGGTCCCTATTAGCATATGTTGTACATATAATTCTGTAACTTTCTTCATAATACATCCTGAAATGGCACAAGCATCGGTGACTTCAGCTAGCCCGGTTAGCTCAGTCGGTAGAGCACGGGACTCTTAATCCCGGGGTCGTGGGTTCGAGCCCCACATTGGGCGATTGCCTTTTTCCATTTCAATTCCTCCATGTTGAACCAAGGATATACAGAAAGTCCTCCAGTTCAACTGATGGCACCCCATCCAACCCTATTACGAAAATATTGCTGTGGGCCCTGTCTGTACCAACTGTTGAGGACTTGTACTTGTTGTGGGCCTAAATTATGAAGTGTGAACCAAATGTTATAATTGGCTGGATATTGACGTTGCTTGTTATGCTGCTGGTCCCCCATATAAATGCATTATCATTGCACGAGGGGCCAACAAAGATACTGACAAAACTGTCACCTCTATAGTGTCTCTGTTGCATTTAATAGCCTGACTTCCTGGTGCATTTAGTAGGCCTACTCTGATACTCTGATGAAGCAGTGACAATGCCCATCGACCATGCACCCGAGAGCCAGATCCGTTTTCACTTCTAGACTTGGAGAGAGAACAGAGAACATTGATCCTGCATATTGGCTAACCACACATAGTGCGAGGCCATAGTTATCCATAGTTATACATCAAAGACTACAGGACTGCAGGTAGAATGCACACCCCTTTGTCGTCCTGGCCCAATGAACCTTTATTAGCAGCAATGGCAAGGTTGAAAGGTCACATCGACATCAAAGTGTAAAAGCTATAAGCTATATATCAACGTATCTCTGTGGACCCTACCGTTTAAATTGTAATCTATATCTATATAGTAAATTGTATTTTGTTTAGCATCATAATTGATATAGAGAAATAGGGACATACAAATAGTATTATGTCGTGTGCTCTTGGGCTACAGTTGGATGTGTGTTAGAATAAATGTGTTCGGTGTGGCGTGGGGCTCCTTTTTGTCCATATGTACAATGTAGTCGTTAATGCAATAAGGCGTGTGTAAGCTGATATTGCATTTGAATACTACAGCTAATCGATCAGTGGCTGGCTGATCATGATGATACAAAAAAGAAAGGTATATGCCTATCTTCCGACCTATACATCGCCCCTTCCTGTTTCCTGTTGTAGTAATAGGTGCATTGGGATGGCATTACACCATATAATAGGTACATCCTCCTGCGTCATCAGAATGATTAGTGATTAGGAGGCGGGTGTATTAGCACGATTACAGAGATAGGCATCATGTTGATGTGCTAATCATTGCCGTGGTTTATCAGGATGAGCAGACAAAAAGGTACCTGATCCCGCCGCCTCCCCCACACCCAGCTCCCTGATAAGGACTACAGGAATTGATGGAGATAATGGAGCTTATCTACCCTTTGATGATGCACCGTGTTGATACCCACATGTATAGACACCGAGCTCATCCACAGAATGAGAAGAGGAACAATGAAATGACAATGAAATGGCATTTAAGGACCATGTATTGCCATTGCATGGGATTGGAAGAGGGGTATACTTGTTGAAATGTTCTGAGTTCAATTGAGTCAAAGAACAACCCCCCCCCCCCCCCGCACCCCATATGCAGCTCAGGGGACAGATAGAAAATGGCGGCTCCCATGCCATGTAGGCTCTCCTCCCTATTTGGATTATCTGTCATTGGAATCGTTTCAGGAAGCATGGATTGAGAATGTTTAAGCTAGGTATAGCTGTAAGTGTGTAGGTTTGGTCTGCATGAGTGTATTACAAAGTAGGCAGGAAACCGTTTCGCAAGCCCTCATTGTGACTGCAGCAATGCTAAAATACTTCTTAAACTTTGAAAATAACTTCTTTAATATGAAAAGAAAATAGAAAAAATAGGGTATGCCATGTTTTGCCATTGATGCAAGCTCACATGAGAAAACATGTACATTGTATATCTACTTAGGGTAGGCCTATATGCTTGAACAGAAGCCAGCTTTATATTTGAGCAGAGTCTTGTCAAAGTGCTTGCTAAAGTCAATACACTGCGTGGTTATGGGAGTACATGTATATGGTACGCACACGATGTAATCCTTTAACACATATTGATATGTCGTTATGTTAGTGCTGGGGTGTGAACGCCCCTTAATCATGTTCATCGATTTAGGTCTACACGCCCAGTTGTATTACCACAATGTGATGGTGAGAAAACAAAGGTGAATATAGCTGTACCATAGTATAGAGTCAAAATTAGTCTGAATGTGTATTTGGGTAAGGGAAATTAAGGGCCAACACTGTGCGTAAGTTTATATACGTTAATATAATATTTCAGGTGGAATTTGTAAATACGACCCTTTATATTTCTTGGTAAATGGGTCTCGATCCCGACCTCTCACACTCCCACAATCATACACTCTCAGACCATACTCGTTTCTCAGTCCTACCAGGCACAGGTACCGTACCGTCGCGTTTAAGCGCCGGGTATTGAATAAGCGCCGATCTTGTATAAACGCCGGGGTATATGGGGGTCTTGGCATAACTCTAAAGCACTACAAATGGATCTTAAATAAGCGCCTGTGTTCTAGAAGCACCGACGGTAAACAGCCCTCCAAAGTTATAAACGCCGGGGCGCTTAAACACGACGGTACGGTACTACAGTTTTTCCACCGCTGCTGCAGCAAATAAGGCAAAGTGATCATCGATCAGCTGTCACGGCGTTTACCTGACATACTGACCCCCCACGTGAGAGTAGCACCTATATACTAATGGTACACCTTCTCTACATGTGTATGGCCGGGGTGGTGTGTCGATACCTGCGGCACCCACAGATCAATGACTGACCAGGTACCAATATGGGATGAAAGTGGCTCAGCCCGCCCACGCCTCAACAACTATAGAACAGATCATTCAGCAACCCGCAAGTCTGGGCCGTGGATCCATGTATACCAAGGCCCAAGGATTGAACTGGCTGTCGTATGATGTATATTGGTGATCTTTGTGCAATCACACAGTTAACTCTTATCATAGATACTGTGTCTTCTCTCTGAGTGGGTCTTGGAAATAAGGTTAGGGAGTTAAGCACATGTTTTGTGAATGTTTCCTCAATTGCACAGAATATCAATAGAGGAGCTGTCCCAGCCCATGATAATGTGTTCTCCTATATATGTATAACACACAGTGACATCACATGATTGAGTGATGGTCGGTCATGAGGGCTTGACACTAACCAGTCCGTATAGACCCCTATACTGCCTGAACGGGACCTTAACCATTGAAGGCAGGTATAGTGCTTTAATGCACTCTGACACTCGTGAGTGCTGCAGTCATGCATCATGCCAAATCAATGGGGCTGATACACTCCAGAATTAAGGGTCGGTATAGCCCGGGTCGGTAGGATTCACCAACGCAGCGCCAGTGAATTATTACTCACCTGCACTGCATGCGTTGATGCATCAGGATGACAAATGAACACGGTGTCTCGAGGTACCATGCCGTCCTTAAAGGGTTAAAACGGAGGCCATGTTGGTTATTGAGGGATATTGGGTCTGACGTGCATAAATCAGCAGCAGGCCTGTCAACCATGATAACCAGTGGTGCCGCGCTCCCCTGGGAAGGTGACATGTGTATGTTATGAATGAGGTCCACAGCGGCCCTGACTCTGCCTATTGACAGAGCAGCTCACTCCACGAGCAGCTCACAAACATCATCTAGTGGGCAGATGAATGAGCAGACACGCAGGCACAAGTAGAAAACAATCATTGGCTAACCCTGTCCACAAACAGAAAATGTATATTATTAAGTCTAATACTGGATCGAAATACAGAAAAATGGAATAAAATATCAACATTGGATTTGCACGTTAACTTAGGTTAATATCATATGATCCAATATGTAACTAAAGTAGTTTTCCCTTAAAGCTGGGCCGTCAGCGAATAAGTTCAGCATTTTCCATACATAGACTAAAATCACAGCTCCGCCAGAGGGCAGCAGTGTTTGAACAGGGGACCATGAGCATTGTCCAGCTACAACATATTCACCCTATCTTGTGCCTGTAAGAGCTGAGCTCCTAGCCCTTAAGAGCCCTCTTGTGAATGAAAACTGAATTATATCCAAAAGTGCTTTTGGCCTCACTTCAACCATGACGGTCAAGCTTTAATTTACTTAGGCACTTAGAACTGCAAGGTGTCTTATTATGTCTTATTAAGCCTTATGTGCACTATAAAAGGCAATTGTCAAACGGCATTGCCTCTGAAATTAAACGTTTATAGGCGCTATATATAGGATATGCAACGCTGGATGAGGGCAATAAGACAACTGTGAGGGCCCCTGGCATTCGTCTAGACAGGTATGTTTATTGGATGTACGAGGCAATATGAGGATAGGTCTATGTCTTAGTCTTATACCTGCTACCCTGTCATGTTAATAGTGTTATAGGCCATATTAAAGCCCCTTCGTAATGTTGCTATATATGCATCAAATGAATCCGAAATGCCCGAATTGTTTTGACCCCCTCCGCTTGGTCTATTGACCTTCGCCCAACGAGGCTCGGTAACTTTTACCCCCTCCCCTCCCGTCAGCAACTACCAAAGGACATTTCAGTTGCATGCTTGTCTGTTAGTCAGCATTGGTGGGTAGACTTCTCTAGCCAAGGCAGACCGACAAGACATGATATCCCAAAAGGAGAAAGACCAAAAGTCCTAACCAACATCAGGGCCTGGGTCCTACCTCGTCAATAAACCTTGGTCATGGGTAGAACGCCCCCACATCCACCCTGGTGTCAAAGTAGACGTGTCAAAGAGGCCCAACACGACCATCGGCCGGGGGTTAAATATTCATCTGCCAGGTACCTGCTCCCTGGGTTTCCCTCAATAAGGCCTAGATAGGATCAGCGCCGTTTTTTGTGTTGGTGAGCATGCAGGTATACACAATGGGATTACCTGGAATTCACAAGCCATTATTTGAGCATAGGAGGCCAAAAGAATGACTTCATTTCCGTAGGGAATTCCCTGCAGTATGTGGTCGGTTATCTCTGGATGTTTCCCTGTTTGTGGAAGGTACCAGACACAGGACTAACTCGATCATGGCCCTGCGTGTCCCTATTGGCTATAATACCACGTCGGGGCGACAGTAGCGACTCCAAGCGGACAGCGGTCATTTTGCAAAACGATCTATAGTGCTCCACCCGGAAGCGTGCTAACCACCGGGTTAGAGATTGGGCGGCAGCCATTTAGTGGACAAATCTATTCTCCACGAAACCGGCGAATCACATCCCCTCTCAGTGGCCGCTATATAAGTCTCTGCCACTATAGGATAAAGGAGTAGGCATACGTTTGTCTCAGGCATGTTACAAAAAAAACCCACCAAAAAAAAACCCAAAAAACTCTTTTGTACAAAAATGATCAATCTCACAGGACAGGGTGAGCAGCTCACGATAGACACAATGGTGCTGTTATCTAATCGAGTCAACAGTGGTCAATACACATTATTAAGCTGCTCCATGTCCCATCCAACTATATACATGTCAATATGTATTGAGCAGCTCACAGAGAGACCTGGATGGGCCGAGGTCACAACATGGACCTGATCCTGCCCAAACTGACATTAATACGGTTTTAATCAGTACATGTAGTATGACCCTGTGATTATGAAACATGGCCGGGGTATACTACTCTATTATCAGGATAGTGTGTGTAAGTTATAGAGGGCGCGGGGTGCATTTCTGCGTCAGCGAGGTAAAAAAATAAAGATGGACAGTGTGACAATCTTCTATCGCAAGAATATTCAGGTGGACACATATCTTATAACAGAAGACATTATTTGGCTATATACAATGTCACAGATTACAGTGCGACGATCCCCATACCTATTCGTGGATTAAAGACTTTCTGTTTTTAGCAACATCTCCATCAATGTATTCTATATGTATATAAGATAGAGCGAGTGTAAAGCAAAGCACAAGAAGCTATAACAGAATACTTGATGCAAGCTTTGATCCTTAAATGGACGTTGGCATAAAAAGATTGTTATGGTAAATGTATACCACTACTTGCACGACTGAAGCCTTATATCTGAATACATAGTGAAAGACTAGCTCTATAGGAAGGGATATAAAGTGTTAAAGGTACACGGAGGTCGTGTCTATTGATCACAGGGCTATATATACTCACATATAAGACATTATCTAGATCAAAGACAAAGAAAGATTGTGACAAAGTCAAACCCTATAGACGTCACACTCTGGCCCAGGTGAGATGGGCGAACCCTCTTATCTCTGAGCTCTCTGTAGGTCTGTAGGTACAAAGGTGCATCTAGAACAACAGCCTAAACCGGTGAAGGCCTCAACAGAAATGACCGATAGAAATCACCTGATCACTTCAAAAGTTCATAATTGTGTCAAGTGTTTATAACCATATAGCTGGGCAGCATGTGAACCAAGTCTCAGATGAATAGGTAATCTTTTCAAGTATCTCAGCGAATGTTATCAAGCTTATCATCAATATTGATGCTGTTTGAAATCCACGATAGCCAATTCCACTATGAAAAAGTTACTTGGATGGGGTCAAACATGTGATGGTATTGGGCCATGGGCACTAAGTATAGTGCTCACACTAATTATCTTGTACATAAAAAAGCAGCCTGGGGTTAGAATCATGATAGATCTATGTATTTATAAACTATATATTTCACAATGATCTCCAAGTGTTCACAAACTCAGAAAAGTCAGCGTCATTGTCGCTAAAACCACTCTCACCTGAGAGTCAGAGAGTGGTTTTAACGACAATGACGCTGACTTTTCTGAGTGTGCACTAAATTCACACAGCACGTGGGTTAGATTCACGATTGATAGCCACTGATTATGGATATCTGTGTGATGCCCAATATTACAGACCTTATGATCATGCTATATCGGTGTGGAATCACCCCTTATCGTGGTCCTTATCGGAGTAGGTATAGACACCCATGTTGAACAATCACCTGGTCCAATCTGGGGTTCTGCATCAAATGACCACGAAGGGAAAGTTGACGATATGGAACTTGACATGCACCATGTTCAGCTATGCTCCTCTTCCAGTGAAATTGCTTCTTTAAATAGACCACATGTAGAAAGATATTTAACAATATAGAAGACCATTTTAAATTCAATTTGACCAGGGTAATTTAACTATAATGTTAAACTAATATCGATAGGGTCTTTTCAAACTAAAGCTGCTCTCTCATGCACCATGCACACAGAAACATGTATCATTGAAGCAAGTTATCATTTTGTCATCAACGCTAATTGATGCCTTACTATTGTAATGGGTATCCATAATCGGAATGACATACACATCCTCTCCCTTCAAATTGATTCAAGTGGCATGACAATGCAGTATGTGTTTGCCAAAACATATTGAATGGCAATCATCTAGAGGGAGACTACGCAGGTTCAGACATGTCCCGAAGGCATGTCCTACATGAGACATTCCTTATTTGACTGCTCAAGCCACAGCTCACAATGAAATGATCTACCATGGAGACATTTTCTTGGGTCAAGGCCTTTCTGTTTTAGCAACACATCAAATAATGAGGTGAGACACAGGCTTGGCCTTCATCACATTATCCCTATGAGGGAAAAGAGTTTTTAACAGGGGGGGGGTGGGGGGCGGCAGTTGGTTGATTACCATGGGAGCCCATCGATATCTATTTTCATCAAATTGGGTAGGCATTCCCTTTTTTTTTTAAATCGGTTCAAATTATTTTGTCTCACACCATTCCCAAAAGGGCCCATTTTGTGATGTCACAGGGTGTTGCCCCCACCCCTCCTGAATCCACCTCCTCTGTTGTTAAATAATGGCCGCTCCCTTAGCACCAAGCCCTGCTGGGACAAGAGATGGGTGAGGAGGTGTGGAGGGCGGTTGATTATCAGGTGTAAGGTCTTCGGGGGAGGGGAGAGGATGACACCATGCTGTCACTTGGTTAGGCCAAAGAAAAGGTATCCAGGGTGCTTGACCATCTCATGCCAAAAAAAGGTGACATAAGTTTTTAAATCTTTGTTATTTAATTCACATTTTAGTGCCATTGAACGAACTTTCTGGCTATAATTTTGTACAAAGTAAGATTCCCACCCATGAGATTTTCCGACTGTAATCTGAACCATACCGTTTTAGGCCTTGGCCATGTATGAGAGGGTGGGGTGTGTGTGTGTGTGTGAGCGTGGGACGGGGGGGATGACACCAAGCTGACACCTGGCGGCGTGTAATGCAAACAGACGGGCGTCACACGCAGGCGCAGCGGACGCGGCCAATGGGATTTCCTGCACTCTACACGACCGCCATTAGTGAAAATACAATTTTCCAGACCTGTCACGTCCAAATAATCCCGAGTTCAGCCTGCCTATCACTACTGCTACTCGTACTATTACCAAGGGAGATAACAACAGGGTGTTGGGCTTCTAGCTTCTCAGGGGTGGGTCCAGTGGGAGGGATTCAGGTGTCCAAACCACCATCCTCCATTCTGTTATTTATCGGAGACGGGGGTGAAGATTACAATAATTTTAGGGCTCTGCCTGGGTTTCTGCATTCTTATCTTTTGCCATCTAGCGATCTCTGCTTTGAGATGTTTTACCATAATTCTGGTAACTGATACCACAGCAAATAAATTCCAGCCTATTTATTGACCTTGGCAGTAAAGTCTATTTAAAGGACGGACCAAATATTTTACCTGGAATCAAAATATGTGTGAGTAATTCAAACGAAATCGATATGAGCCATTCAACCAAAAATACAAGGGCAGTGCAACCAAAAGACCAAGCCATGGTGATGACATCAAAGATCCGTTGGTAGCTACATGTAGACATACCTCAAATGTATATAAGGCATACTTTACAAGCCCATGTTATATCAATGCCGTACTGATATTGTCGTCAACTTTAATCAATACTTATATCACTGTAAATCAATCGCTTCGTGCAGTGAAGTATCATTTGTAGTACAGCTTCTTGGAAGACAGCTTGGATGTTTGCTGTATACTTAAGCTCCATATGTCTGTCTATATGATTGATAGGTTGCAATTTATCAGCAACATGTATACGTGTACATGTCAATCTTAACGCACCAATCCACCATAAACACAAAATAAAGGTTAGCAAATGAGACAGGTAATCAGTCCTGTCTAGATAAGAAGATAAAACCTATATTACCTGTCACATTGGCGACTAGGATGGGGCTGATCAGCAAGGGCAAAACTCAAAACCAATGCAGCAAAAGGAAAAACCAAAAAGGAGAACACCACCCTTGGCAATCCAATTAATAACCAGCAGCCACAAGAAATGACACATCTCTCCCTCCAGCACTATAAAATCAGAGCGGCAGCCATAAAATCAGACATGATTTTAAATTAGTTGAATTTTAAAAAGATAGCATAAAAATGGGATAGTGTTTCGGGACCAGGGCAATTACCAAGATTTATCATCCATGAAGATGAATGTTTTAATCCCAATCCGTTTAGCCAAAGTGATTAATAGCTCCTGATATTTCCTGTAGTGGAGGTAATGGGTATAAGTTTGTATGGTGCCTGTAGACAGTTGGTAGGAGAATGGGTCTGGTCACGAACCACTCATTCCCAGAAGAGGTGTTGTCATATTGAGTTACCATTTGGCACAATGTGCCAGGAAAGTTTATATTGGGCCATGAGTGTGTTGTATACATAGCAAAGTCAACGCACCATGGCACAGTATACTATCATGGTGTGCTATGGAGGTTCCTGTATGGGATAGAATTGCAATTTCATGACATAATATCCCACAAAGTGCCATGGCACACTGTAATGACGTACTTACATGCACTAGAACGAGATGGGTTGGTGCTGGACATATACTTGATTAATACTATTCACAAGATAGATTAATTATACATTTTGATTTCCACTGAATATGCTCTTTCTTGTGGAAAGGGTAGATAGAGAGTGCGGTATGTATAGAGAGAATCTAGAGTGATACAGGATGGCACAAGTAGCACACACATGCCATCACACAGTATGGCACTAGTTTGCTGGGTTACCATGAGATGCTGTGAAGGACATCGTGAGTCGGCCGACCTATCAAGCAAACCAAGAATGGGTCAGCTGCCAGGGAACAGAGAAGGGAAAACACAACATTTACACAACAAATATTGCTCTTCACCTACTATTTACGCACCATGACTGAACACACTGGCCACTGGGGTCATACAGAAGTGGGCCAGGTGTTATAACTACCCTGGGGAGAGATGGGGGAGGCTAATTTAATAATAATGTCACAACCACCAACTCCTTCCATTCCTGACGACCTCACCAATGAAGGATTTAGTCCATTCGTCAGTCACTATTAATCTATGGTAAAAACGTAAGTGAATTTTAGATAACATATGGTCAGAAACTATAAATGCAGATCGGAATTGTTCTATTTTCTTCCTCCATGAGAAGTGAGGGAGACCTGAAACAATTTCTATTTGTATTTGGCACAAGCCCAGTGTTACCACCCTACACATAGGGTGGGGAGTATTGCTGAATTAGCTCCAGGCCTATACCGGCCACAGGGAGAAGACCTCTTAGTGTGTGGAATGTGTCAGCTCAAGTGTAAATCGCCTGAAGAGTTTTATTTTTAGGAGAATTTTATTGAGTTGTTTTCAATCTAGAGTTAAAGCGTCCCAGATCAGATAAAACTGTGCACGTGAAATGGAATATGTTTATGGAGCTTTACACCGTCATAGGGAGATAAGGTACTGGGGCCATTGAGCATGTGTGCTGAAAAACAATTCAGAATTTAATACGAGCTTTTCTTCATACCAAAACTGTCATGGCTTAGAGCTTTGACTTCAGACTGTGTTGGCCCCCACCGCCCTCTTATATATAGGACTAGGTACCTGTCCCGGCTACACTCAAACTGTCGCTGTAGGGGTACCGAGATTTGGGTCTTTTTAAAAGCTGGATGATGAATGACCAGAAGTAAAGTGTGTTGTATAACAGGGAAGGTGTAGGTAAATCACTGCCACAAAGATCCATAGTGGTTCACCCTAATTGGGCTTTAGTCCGGCCAGGGACCCCACCCACAGGGAAAGAGTCCTGAGAGCAGCATAGACATTTCGAATATTGTACTTAGGCTACATGATTAAACTTCTGGGAACCAGCTTATTGTTACCCTAATCTCAATGGACAGGATGACACCAATTCATATAAAATCCCCTTGTTAAAGTGACGCCGTTCCATATAACATGGCGCCGCTGTCTACTAGACCTACATCACGGCAGCAAGCACTAGTGCCATCCTTGTCTGAATGCTGCACCTGTTACTCACTAATTGGGTGCCAGTCTGAGACCCATTACCCTTAATGGGTACAGCCCTGGACAGGACATCGATAAATCATCTCTTAAAGTTCCTGTCATTCATTAATAAAACACCCGAGGCCAATAGAAATAATAGCTCCTGCTTTCATATGTAGCCTAACATATCATGTTCTTGTGCTATAATGAGGTGTTTAGGTGCATTTATTCACGGGCCTACATGACCTACATCATCAATACATTGTTATCAATAGGTGTGCTATGATATCGGTGATACCTTACACCTATATTCCATCATTAATTATCCTCAGGGAAAGGAATCATCATGTATGTAACAAATATGTCAACTATAAAGCACACCTGTTATTAAAGTATGCCTATATGTCATATCACAAAACTCATTCCAACCTGAGACTATGTATACCTTTATATCTCCGACAAATTGTATCATATCAGTAAATGGTAATAAAAGAAAGTCATGAAGTGACAAATATGAACAAATCCATACAGAACAGTATATTAATTCCTCTTCACAGTGTTTCTATAGTGAAGCAAAATAAGCGTTGTGGGTTTTCAAACAGCTAATAGTGGTATTTGTGTGTGTCTCTCTATTATCTTATTCAGAGATAATTGAATAGAGATGTGGGCAATGCCAGACAGTCTTCTCTTCTCATCATATGGAAATTACCTGTCTTTTAAAAGCTCTGAGACGACTCGATCAAAAATATGCCAAGGGAAGAGCCCACGTCAGGACAATTTAACCCAACTTTGGTTCGAAGAAAACATTTCCGGGTGATGTTTATTAAGACATGAGCTGTCATGCCCTGGAGGGGCAATGGGCACTCTTTCACTTCCCTGCTGTCCTCGCAAACGCCCGCCCCCAGGTAATCCCACAGAGCTATCGGACACCACCTCACCCACTCTCCTCCCACATATCACTACACACCTGGTAAGGTGTATCTCTGCCCCAACCCTTACCGCTGCCCGTTTACAGCAGTCTGCCATGGACAGTTAATTTTGCCGATTTGCCCATTTTGATTGGATAGATCTCTAATGTGCAAAGAAGTGCACACTGAGAGGAAGGGCATTACCCCTAAGGTATCTCCTCTACATGTCGGCGCTGCGTCCTGGTTGTGGCCGAGATGGGGCCAGCTTGGCAGGAAATCAGTGTGTGATCAGCCTAGTGCCTCACTTCTACACGCTGCAGATTCCAGCCTTGGTGCAGAGTCAAAGAGGGAGGGAGAGTGTGATGGGAGAGACGTGTATTGGCTTAAATGGTCCCGGAGATGAGACGAGATTTGGGACATGGCCAGGTTACGTTTCCGACAGGAGTCAATCATTTGTAACGTTAACAGCTTGGGCGGGGGGGGGGGCGTACAGGTAGTTAACCCTTTAAGGGCCACATATTGTTTGAATGCAATAATAGTCGTCATGGTGCATAAATGCAGCCCTGGGGAATGTGCCCCTTAAAAGGTTGATAGACCATGGGATGGGGGGGGGTGGGGGGTCCTGGGGACATTTAGAGGTAAGCACTGCCATAGGAGCACACCTGTGTCCTTAAAGGTATATGTCAAGACATGATGGCGTTATGACCCTTCGTGGTTCCGAGTTGAAGTTCAATACCTGAATGTGCAAAGATACATAATTATACAGTTTATATGTGCAATGTATCTGGATATAACAGTATTAAACAACGTTCCTGTCCCACCAATGTTACCACTGTGCCAGAGACACAATGTTCTGTTATCAAGAGGGATTCGTGGAACTAGCCACAGCAATGAAGGCTTGAAGCAGATGTTTTATCAACGGGGAGAGGGAAGGTGAGAGTTGTGCACTGACATGTGCACTACCAATTAAGCGACAAGCAGTCTTCATTGAAAACACCTCCTCATAGAGGTTATGAGATTATCAATGTTTAGACAAAATTCCCATTCTTTTGTTTTTAACTCTAAAAACCTGATTAGGAATCGTAAATTTCACGATGAGAATGATGCTTGATATATACCTATATGTATATATGCAGGGGAACTGCAATATTTAATCATGGTAACAGACGCTATAATTTCACTTCAGTGTGTTTCTCATGCTGTCCTCATTAAGGGAATACATTGCCAGCGACGCCAGAACCGCCTGTTGGCAAGTTTGTAAACTATGTAGAATCCATACTATATAAGCTATATGCAAAGCCCAAGGAGTGTCACAAAGTGGGGGGGGGGGGGGTGCTAGAGTGAACAAGGATGGTGAGAGGTTCGGTTTGAAGCACGGGCTGCATAGTTTAGTTCTTTAAATCAGATTAAAGCATGGGAGACATTAACGAATGGCAGACTACTTTTGACTTTAAAATGGGTCATACTTCAAAATAAGATGGAAAAGGTGGAAAATGATCAGAAAGCGCCCTCTTCCACTTCAAAACGTCTTACCACCGCACTGTATATGTAACCAAATCTTATTTTAAGGAAATTAGCAAGGACCGAGGTTGGTTAGGTAGGGGTGTATACCTTTAGTCGGAACAGAATCATTTGTTATTGTAGACCTTTGTTCTACTGTATCCTCATTAATTCTACAGGCCATGATCAACAAGGTTGACGTCCTTTAAAAGAAACCAAGGTACATTAGAACCAAGGTCACCAACAGTAATGTCTATTGATGAAGTCATCTGCACTCACATAACCTGGCTGCAGATGCTATATAAAGATGCATTCTGAATAAACTGCATTGTGACTATAAGAACCATATAGTATAATATGTGCTGTATACGTTGATGGCATTTTATTGTATTCCTATTAAAATGAGGCACTATTGTACACTATGTGCCGTATAGCTTAAGGTGGGTCGCTACCCTTGGGTCAAAGTCACTGAAAGTTAACAGAATCTCACCAAATTCTTTTTACAGACAGTTCAAATTATATAAAATCGGAAAAATAGGGGGTCCCTAACTACTTTTTGAAATATAGAATTTTGAAAAATTAAAGTATTTAATTTTTTTCCTGAAAATTATAAAAAATGTGAAAATTTCCATGATTTTTTTTCATATCAACCATTATGCGCAGAAATGTAAAACTTCACATGTGAAACACCTAAATGTTTCCCTTTACTGTAAAAATGATTTAACAATTTTACGCCATGGCATTCTGGGTAAAAATATGAGGTTTTGGGAAAGAGTACAAAGAAATCGTCATTATTTGTAGCCTTAGTGACTAAAGATAGTACTCAGTATTAACAGATTTTTTTTAAACTCTCTCAGAAAATAGTTCAGATCATTTGCTAACATATAAAAGTAATTTTGATAGGGGGTCCCGGGCATATTTTTAGGGTTTTGGACCTTTGAAAATGAAAAATAATGCCAAAAAATGACTGAATTAAATATATATGGCATTGCATGATGGGTAAAATGGCAAAATCAATGTATAAAATTGTCATGATTTATACCCTTAGTTATTTTTAGCAATATTATAGCATCCATAGTGTTCTAAATAGTAAATATCTGCAATGTACTAGCTCATGTTTAAAAAAAAGAAATATTGTTAGTTACCAATATATCAAATATTCAAAGTATTGCAAAATGCACAATTTTGCTTGAAATGATCTGAATTTATAACACAGTTTAGGGAATGTATGTATGTATCTGGCTATGCAATATTAGCCCATTCTGGTAAATTTAAGAATTTGAAGAAATCCAAGGGTAGCGATCCACCTTAACATTCCGACACTGTAGTTTGTGTTTGCAGCAAATGTTCTTGAGTTTGACACAGATGCATACCTATTCCAAGAGGCACACTATTATACTTTACAAAAACCGGATACATGTAGTTGTACAGTAAACCCATAGTTAAACAAAATCGAACCAAATTGGCAGCAGCTTTTCCTGTAACTTTACAATACGTTCCTTTTTGGGTACACATAAGCTTATCGTCGTCACTCAGTCTCCCCCAGAACACAGAAAAGAAAAAGAAAGTTACATTAATGTGACAAAACGTGGGAAAATGTGACATTAGGGGAAAACACCTTTATTTAAGTTCATGTCTTCAGCTACAATTTGATACTTCAATTATCAAAATATTCGAAATAGTTGCTGAGAAATGACATCTCAAACATGGGATGGTAGGGGTATTTAGGAATTCAGAATAGACTGCACTTTGATCACATATCGATAATATTATATTTTCAAATAATCTATATAAATCATAATTATTAGAAATTAAACCAATAAATGCATATTATTGTACATAGATTTGGATCTGGTAGGAATATTGGCATTCTGTTTTCAGTTCTGAAATCCTCATGGATTGGGCAATTGGATAGGGATAATTTTTATTCCAAAAGAATGAATTGATGGTTACAATGGGCTAAAAATGGCTAAAACGTTCTTTTTACATTCCAAATAAGACCAATTTAAAGAGAAAATAGTATTTCGATAATAGCCTCAAAAGATTCATTGGGAGAAGTTAGTCTAAGGTCATTTCCTCTTAAGTATTCACATTTTTAGCTATATCTCCTGAAATTTCATGTTTAGGGCATTTGTGGCTATTCCCCCTAATGTTATGATTTCCTAGGTTTCGTCACTAATATGAATATCATCACAATCATAGCATAGATCAATAATTCTACCCTAGGAGTGGCCCTGGAGTGCACGGTGCAATAACTATAGTCAACAAAACCTGTCTACTGGAGGAGACTGATAAGGGGGTGGAGGGCCATGATAAGGGCTTCTATGGGTGGGTTGAGGGGGGGGGGGGGGTGCTGTGACCATAGGCCCTGAAGGTACTGAGTCTACCCTTTGATCTACAGCTATATGGAGGCCGGCCATGTCAACCTACATTTTCAATCTGATAAGGTTTGAGTTATGATCAATCAGATGAGTCAATACAAAAGGCATGCCTCCCAGGGCTGCTATATTTGGAGCAGAGAGGGTGGAAGTCCTACAGAGTAAGCTATTGTGGTGGAGATTATGAACTAAATCTCCACTGTCATTTAAAGAATTTGAATCCTGAAATATAACTTGTATTCTAGAGACAGTGGTTGCTGTAAATACTAGTTCAGTTTGGTTCATTCACCTATATCATAATATCCATAATACAAGGAACTAATACTATAAATCCAGGCTGAGCTGAGAGCTCCTCCAAGGACTGAGGTTGATTAGTTCATTAGGGGGGGATGGACTGATTACACTAATAGTATTATTAAAGGTTTTCCATAACATAACTGTTGGTCTTTGGTGGATCCTCCTTTTCAAAGTCCCAGTGGTGGACCGCCCTCTGTGAGCCTACATGATATATCGGGTATCAGCCACTCACCTTTATAACGAGTACACTACACTGAAACTTAACCTACACACTGGCTACATAGTACATGTATTGGCTGTAACCTGATGCATGGGAGGGATCCCTCCATCTAATTGGCTCCATTACTCATGTCCTGCAACATGTACTTTCCTGTGTGGGTCTCCATTACCATGGATGTTCAGCGGGGCCTGACTGGGTTACTCTATATGTCACACATATATACCGTCAGGGTCTAATACTGCTGGATGATATATTCATCCCAACAACGCTGAAAGGGAATTCCCTTTAATGAGTAGTTAGCCCTTTAAGGACGGTATAATGTCTGAGTGCTTCATGTCATGAATTTGTCGTTATGGTTCACTAACGCAGCCCTGGCGAGTAACTAGCCAGCGCTGCATTGGCGTATCAGGGGTACCATGCAGGAGTGTATCATACATCAATATATTAAGGCACTGTGCTGCGTTTAAGACCATATCATGAGCGGAAATGCTGAGGATCTATCTTCTACAACGGTAAAAGGGTATGTTTTCTATTTTTACAATATAGAAGCAATAATTCCATGAGCAATATAGATGTCAGTGGATGTCAGCAGACCTCAGAATTCCAACACCGCAACAACGATTGTACACAGATGCCATTAATCTATCCCCTTTTGGAATTTGATGTCGTAGTGCACCTGTAAAGGGGAATTAATTAGATTCACAAGGAAGAACAATTGAATTCTTTGAATCTATCAATATGCCTATACACACCACACATGGAGTGTATTCTATGACTCTCCATCCTAGTTTTCTAAGAAGGTGCCTGGTAATTAGTGAGTTGGTACCCTGGATTATGTGCCATCACGAACACCTGCTGTAACCAGCATTAGTCTCAGCAGTAGTCTATATTATAATATCACTAAACAGGAGAGTAATTAACATGCGGTGTGGTATGCTGGTACGTGAGTGCATGTAGCACTCAGACTTCCATGTGGTAATACTTAAGTTAGTTATTAAAGGACAGCATAGTTTCTAATGCACTATGTCCTTTGTTTGTCGTCATGAGGCAAGTAACTCACCAGTGCATATATACATAGGCTTACTCATGAAGGGGAGTTACATGCCGGTGCTGGTGGACCATAAGGCCATGATACCTTGGACCCTGTCGCTATTTTGAGTTCGAAATGTGATTTAATCTCACAAAGTCCCATGTTATTACACTAGGAAATGGTGCCAACTGTAATTACATGGATTTTCCCATAAAAAGACGTGATCATCAATATCCCCCATGTACACCGGATGTACACCAGAAAAATACATGTGTAGGTGTAATGCCCTTTTCCTGGGATAGCATCATATGTTTAGACCATTGGTCTATTCTTAATACTGTGTCAGCCTGATGATATTATAATTATCATAAAATGTAATCATGCTTTCATGAAACTCGGTATGATACTATTCTATATCAATGCCTAACACCTCAGGATTCCACAACATTTAGTTAAGGGATCTGTGCACTGTTCACATTTGTTTGATCCCCTTTCAGAAGAGCTGATCATGCATGTAATTGAATACCCGTGTAGTTGTTGCTGGCTTGAGTAGCTCCCCCCTCCCCCCACCTTCCCCTTATGGTGGTGTCAGGTTGGGCTGGCCGTGAGACAGGTAGTACGGCCACCCACGTTCCCAGGACGATTAGATTTGCGCCGATTGAACGTGGGGAGAGAGAGAGAAAGCTCTTTGTTCAAACCCAATCAGGTTATCCCAATGAGTGCGTGTCTTCAAAGCAGTTCCCTTCCTCTTCAGATGAAGGCCTGGGGGGTGTTGGGTCTAATATAGGTCTAGGTGTATATGTATAGCCCCAGGTGGTTTGTAATGGACGGGTGGTTGGAGATAAATGGCTACAATTATGGAAGTGGGTGTGTATGTGTCCATGTCATGTTTTTAATGAGTATTTCTTATACATACATGTAGCAACTTAGTACTGGAAATCTTTGTTGGCGATTTGAGAGAGAGAGAGAGAGAGAGAGAGAGAGAGAGAGAGAGAGAGAAAGAGAGAGAGAGACAGAGACAGAGACAGAGACAGAGACAGAGACAGAGACAGACAGACAGACAGACAGAAAGAGAGAAAGGGACAGACAGACAGGGACAGGGACAGACGGCTCTACGTTGCTAGCTAGATGAGAGGACCCGTGACATATCTCGTTTTCGATGCATTGTGTACTTATGATATGTATACTATACAAAATACTTTTATTACGATATGTATACTCATAAATGTAGTTCTTTCCCCAAAAAGGGACTAGTGCATATATTGGGATGGTTATATGGGGGTGGCAATACCAGTTGTTGCCACATTACCATGATAAGGGTACACACATGATTAAAAAAAGAGTAATAATTCTTGGCCACAGAAGAAAAACTCACATTGGAAAGGCTAGTCAGCTTTCCACCAAATAAAGAAGGTGCTATACAGTACGGCCAAACATGGAGCAGCTATGGCCAAATAAGTCTGCCACAGAGGGGGGGGGGGGGCAATAGGCTGAGCGATGCCTGTTAGATGTCCTTTCTTGGTGCAGTATTTGTCTGTGGTCGGAGTTTGATGCTGCATGGAGTAGCTTGGCACGGGCTGCTAAGGCTGTCTACAAAATGAGGGGGTCTTGGTAATGGGGCTGGAGGAAGTTCACTTTGTCCTCCAGTGCTGAAGGGGAGGAGCACGCTAAAGGCGGCAACAGCAGCCTGGGGCCTTGTTAGTGGTTCCCTGCTCCTCCGGGGGGGGGGCGCCTTGCCAACTAGCATTCTAATCTAATAATAGCCGCTGGAGGAGCTGCTCCTCAGCCTGTCATTGTGGGGTGTGGTTTTGCTATTGGGTCCTTAACCCTTTAAGGATAGCATGGTGTGATTTCATTGTGTCGTCATCAATGCGGCAGCGCTCGCGAGTAGCTCGCCGTCACTGCTACTTGCAGCCGCGGAATTGCTGTATCATGCTGCATGCATGACCAATGCTGTAGGATGGACAGCTGCATGGCCACAGCACCAGACAATGCCTCGCCTGTGCTGCATTCATCATACATACAAAGATGACACAATGCATTAGGGAAGTATGCTGCCCCTAAATGGTTCCTCAATATTGTTGCTCGCTGTCCGCCTTGTACATGCAGACGTCTGTGGCAGACTACAATAACACCAGACAATGAACAGACCAACTAATTGCTGGGTAGCAGTTGGGGGTTGGCGGGGGGGGGGTTATGATATCTTACCAAACAGAAAATCCCTCTAAATTAGATGATTCATCCTTACATACAACAGGCACAAAGACCTCTGATCATGCGTACAATTGCATTGTTAGCCCCCGCCAACCTCTCCTTCCTGTCTATCGACTGTATATAAAAATCACATATTAGTCTGAGGGTGTTACATATATTTATCCTCATGAACATGTTAAGATCTGAACAATGTTGAGCTTTAACCCTTTAAGGACGGCATGTCGCTAATATATGGCATTTGTCGTCATGATGCACCAATGCTGCCCCAGAGAGTACCTCATCGGTGCTCAACATGCCGAACCTTCGAGAGTGTCTCAACCCTGTATGGTCGGCATGATGCTTGAATGTGTCATGACGCCCGAGGCCATGATGCATTATGGCACGCACCATGCCGCCTCTAAAGTGTTAATACGTTAGTGAACGTCTTCTGCTATTATCTGAGTTTAACATGTTGGGGATCCGGACATTGACATCTAAATACATAGAATAATCTCACAGAATAACGTAAATGCATTCCGTTTGCACAACAATACCATTAGAGGAAAGTGCAGCATACAAGAACAAAGTTCTCCACATCAAGATTCGAACTCAAACAGGGGTAATCGTCTGATTGGAAGGCTGGTATGAAACCTATGTACGCCTGTGGGACCACAGAGCCCATCTATCAACTCATACGTTGTCCATGTAATCCTGGTACATTATATCCTGCTCCCCTACCACTCACTCCCCCCTAAAAAGAGAAAAGAACAAAAGAAGAAAAGACAACAGCGACAACACCAGCAAATAACTGAAACAATTCTGCAATGTTGCCTCCAGCCTCTCAGCTTGTTATCTGGGGGTTGAATGATTAGGTTGGACAGAGTAGCAGGATGTGATTGAGGCACGCACCACACCAGCTGCTTACCTCCTGTCTAACATAGCACCATCCGAGCTGCTCCCTAAAAGTGGTTTGCGAGCTGCTCTAGAGGTGGTTTGTGAGCTGCTCTATAAAAGATGGTTTCTGGTTTGCTATCTAAAGGTGGTTTATAAGTTGCTATCTGAAGGTGGTGTCTGATTTGCTACCTAAAGGTGGTTTATGAGTTGTTCTGTAGGTGGATTGCTAGTTGCTCTGTCCGTGAGCTGTTCTATGGAAGGTTTGTGAGTTTCTCTAAATTTTAATTTTGAGTTGCTCAAAATGTGAGTTGCAGGAACGATGATCTGCACGAGGAAGGCTTCAGCTCTGGATAACGAAGTTACTGTCAGTATTCTCGTGGATCAGTATATGTAGTGGAGACAGGTTGAATGGTTTTAAATTGTTAAACATGGTGTGGTAAAATGATGTGAGAAGAGGATGGATTGTAGAGTTAACACTGGTCAATGCCCTTTTCTTTGTCCATCTTTTTTTATAGTGAAGGGGGGGGGGTAGATTATCTGGTCCCTGGATCCTAGGAGCCCTTCCCTAAATCCCAATCCCTATGTTGGTTGGGTGGGTATAAATACCTTTAGGAGCCTGCTCCAGGGCCCTCGGGCTACTATTGGTGCAGGTAAGGTCTGCTGTAGCCAATAAGCTGCATCCAGGCTGACCCCCTCAAATACCAGACTACTTCGCCGAAAGGTCTACCTGTGGCATGCTATTGTGGTCGGTACAGAGAGGTGTTGTATGTAGTATTGTTGGGGCACAGTAGGTGAGCCTGTAAAGCATTAACGTCGACTTTTTCAATATCGTACAAGGAAATGGCTTTAATATTTCATTTTGATTAAATCTTTTCTCGATAACCTATCACTTAGTGATTATTAAATCACTATCCCATACCTTGTTTCTTTTCATAGTACTCATATTTCTTTTCTATAGTTTATAGGATTGCAGCAAAGAGGAACTACCATGGCATGTGACTGTGATACATGTAATACAAATTGAAAATAACGTGAAATAAAGGCAAATGCCCACCCAACAATCTATTTACATCGCCTTACACTGGACCCTGGATTGCATGACAATCGGCCTACAGCCTCATGTGATACCATCCAGGTCCAACTCGTGAAGAACGACATTACCAGACTCCATTGGCGTGGGAATTGGTCTATCAGTCTGTCATACCTGTCTGTAAGCAAAGTCTGCAGATGGCTGTTAAATCTGCATGAATCAAGAACTACTCTCACTGATAGAGGTATATAAGCCCATGGACGACTATTTACACAACCGCAATGGCTACTTAGCAGCGGCTCGAGGTTCTAAGTGCAAGCCTCTGGAGGGTTCCGGAAATAAAGACACCAGTTTCAGTCCCAGATGCATTATAAAGGCCTGAACCAAAACAGGATTACCCCTACAATAGAACTCCTGGGTCGTATAGCCTGACTATAATAGAAACAACAGCCACAGCTACATTGCAGTGCGAGGTGCTTGCATGAATATTTATAGGGAGGCAAATACTGACAAATACTGCAACACTAAAAGGTTTCAGGATATGTGTGAACGCCGGGCCTGCTTGAGATAATAACTATTGAGAATAAAGCTTAGAGAATACAGACACATCACTGCAGTGCTTGATTAATTATTTATTTATCTATTTATTTTGTTAGAGGGTTTGGAGCCTATATTAAAATGATAGAAAATCTGAAACAACACTAGGCTACAGTATAAGCAGCGTGTGTCAGAAGCTATAAGATGCAGGGGCTGGTTGGAATGTATAGTAGTGGGAGAAGTGGGATTTGTTGGAGCAGTCCGACTCTGGCAGCACGAGGAGCTCTTCACTTATCTGAGCAGCTCGGAGCTGCTCTCGGCAGTTCTCGCCCCCTTCCACGTGACCCATTGATGCACAAGGTCAAATGTAGGTGGCGCTCCACTACCACCCACTTGAGGATCTAGTTCACTCGGGTCACATCCCGCACATCGAGATGGGTCCAGGATGTATCCTAATCTTACAAATACACATATACCTTAAAACATGACCAATGGGAGGGTCATGATAACAGTGGTGAGGTCGTTTGAATGGGGGGGGGGGGGGTCCCCATGTCTCATGTCGATTTTAAGAAATGGCCATGTCACGATATCGATTTTGAGAAATGGCCAAGACATGATATCAATTTTATGAAATGCACCATGTCCCATGTCACTATCCAATTTTTCAAATTTCCACTTACATAGTCATTCACGTAGGACTATTAAAAATGACGTCGCCCTTGCCTAGACCCTTACCAAACAGTAGCAAGCGGAACTAGACTGTAGGTTCCAGCATTTTATAATCCCCCACCAATGGGTCTGTGACTTCGTTGACAGGACAACATTGGAATAATAAGGGTCTTTCCGTAGGGGATTGCTACAAAGTGGCGCTGCTGTTTTCCACAAAGACATAAAGCACTGAGCTGCTGTTTAAAATAACGTATTTAACTTATGGCTTTGCTTATTTCCGATCACAGGATAATGTTCGTGGTGAAATTGGGATGGGGACGTTTTTGTTGCTGTTGTTGTTCATTGTACTGAAAAAAAAAGTCAAAGACTACGGGGCTGTATCCTTGATATATATTAGGTTACGTACAAATGCATATACATGTATTTGCTATGGACGTATTCACTACAGTCAAAGGGTTTGGCGCTTTGGCTATTTACATTAAAAACTACCGTGTTTATACTGGTTTGTTAACTTGGTATTACTATTCTTGATCATTAAAGTAGGCTACTACGATGTTTAACATCTAGTAGCCTAGGAATGGATTCCTAATATACAAGCTGGTAGTTACTGCACTATACTCACGAGGGCAGAACAAATTCTCTCCCTGTGTTTAGCTGTTAATTAGTCGGAAATTGTGCTATATCTTTGGACAATCCTGGCATTTCCGATCGTGTGTTGCCGGCATTAGGCCCACAGTCTTCAATACAGTCTCATAATTGGCGATAATTTCTCTCCTCGCTGTTAATTATGTGAACTAACCATAACTAAAACCATGTCCTAACCATGTTAATGCTATGTAACTGTGGGGTTGCCATTGCTTTTCTAAATTGCTTTGCCTCCTGGTAGTTTTCAGTATTTTGTTGCTCTACCCTCCCCGGAGCGTGTTTTCCCATAGAGGCGTCTCAATCTCCCCTAAATAAATTACATTTCCCATTACATAAAATCAAAAAGGGAAGCATAAGGTATCCGGGATCTGAGAGCAGGGGTAGCAAACAACAGAATGGCGAGGTAAAATAAAAATGAGAGGAAATTAGGGACCTCCTCTCAACATGGCGGATTATTCAGCCATAAGGGGTGCTCTCCGCGAGGCGTGGCTGCCCCCGACCATCCGTTTCACTGTGCACTGTGAGATATCACGTATTCATGCACACCATCATGGGGGTGGGGGGGGGGGAGGGGGGAAAGTATTCTCACATGTCACAGAAGGTAGCGAGTCTTGTTAAGTGATGTTTGGTACATTCAACCAGTGAGTTCGCTCTATGGGAGTATATGATTCAACCACTCTCTGAATTCCGAAAACAAATGTGATGCTGTGTGATGCTATGTGATGCTGTGTGATGCTGTGTGATGCTGCAGGTGTGAAGCCTCACCCCGGGAGCCTCACCTTCAGGACGGTCGGCTATTGCTGTTTTTCACTATAGCAATAATGTATTCACACACAGAAAAGTGAGAGTCATTGTCGCTAAAACTACCCTCACCTGAGGGTCAGTTTTAGCGACAATGACTCTCACTTTTCTGAGGGTGTTATCTTGTGCGATAACAGACCACCATAGCACATCATGGAGCTCCCAAGATGGAACTGTATCACGGAGCATGGCACGATTTCCCTGTGTTCTGTTGTGTGTGATTATGTAACATGGAACAAATCTCACACCTTTCTAACACACCAAGTTCAACATGTCGGAGTATCGCACTAAGCTGTTAGACTTGTCAAACATTACGTAAATAGACGTAATACAAACCACTTCTTTGAAATGCCACCACGATCTGAATGTACGTCTTATCCACACAGAAGATTCTTTGGGAACATGGAACTATCGTAGGCCTACATAAGTATACTAGTCATTTCTAGACGCATTGTGCCTATTCTTACAGAACAGAACTGCACAAATAGATTGTACATAATATATATGTACTTTCTTTTTGTATACAGCATTGACGTCTTACATTCAGTTTGATCGAAATCATAAATGAGGAGCTCGCGGTTTTCACCGGAAGTTTGGAATA